>JAWNNQ010001139.1:0-600000 GCA_035044765.1 Leucophenga montana
AAGAGTTGACATAACAAGTACTATTGCTTTTGCTGCTACAATAAATTGTACGATTTTCGCTCAAAAATTGCAATTTTTTCACTTGTTCATTCCTTTATAATGTAGGTAGGTAGTGGTAGTATGTAATAGTTGGCTTTATGGTACAACATTTTCAAACAGCAGTTTCCACGTCGTTTCCTTTACCTTTCTTTTTTTGTGTGTGTGTGTGTGTTTCCTTTTTGTCAATCAAACTAGATACCGTCTGCGTCTAGTATTTCATTTAGCAAACGATTTAAACTATCTAGTCCGGTAAGAAAACCACCATCAGGTCCATGATGCACAGGTGCAGTAGGCGGCGTCGGTGTAGCTAATGTGCTGCCATTACGCGGCACAAAAGCAGTGTGTGCAAAATCAATGAGACGTACATCAACAACGCAGCGTGAATCATCGGTGGCCGGCGCATTGATATCCAATGATTTTGAGCTTAGCAATGGTGCACGTGCTGCTGCTGCTGTAGTGACGCTGTTTACTGTTTTAATACCATTGTTGATGTTTTTGTTATTACAACCACTGCTGAGATTTTTGCACGCCTCCAATGCCGCCTGCTGTTCCAGTGCATGTGTACGTTCCAGTGAATCCATTAATATACCAGAAAGTAGTAAATTATTACTAACATGCTCAGCGCTGCGTTGCGTTGCTGTTGTAGACTTGGCTGGTGATGTTACTGCCGAAACTGGTGTTGATGTTATGGTAGACTTTTTGGCAAGAGATGAACTAATGCTATCATGCAATTCAAAAATATTCGAAGCAAAATTTTCATCATCATCTTTGCAGCGCATACGTTTGACAGCACCTTTGACAGATTTCAACGAAGATGCGCTAGAGGAGGCGGGTGATGTAATGGATTTTGTATTGTTGGAGTTATTGCTATGCGTTGTGACAGTTACATTGGCCGCGACCACACTGGGCGGTGTACTAGTCAGTGTAGATGCAGCAGCAGTAGATTCCACTGTTTGCGCCGGCGCATCAAAGGAATCTTGTTGCGATTTATAGCGCTTAAGCATCATCTCTGTTTGACCAATTATGCTGCTATCGAAATCAGAACTGGCCTCATCAGAGCTATTGTTGCCTATAATGAAAAATAAACAAAACCATAAACCTAATAAGATATTTTAATGAATAAAACTATTTAATTTACCTGTCTGCCTGCCGCTAGTCACTGCTTTTATTTGCTCAGATAAACCCGAAAAATCATCGCTACTATTGCTGCTATATGCCATCCATGAGTCACCGGAATGTGGCGATGAAGTTGTAACGCTTGGCATCGGCGGTTCAGGATCAAGAAATACTGTTTCTTCGGATATTGGAATGAATGCTGCCGGTATGCTTTTGCTGTGCTTTGCACTGACTGCATTTGGCTTCTTGCACGATATCGTCGACGGCGAGGCCGACGATGTTGACGACTTTATTGTTGCGCCGGCGCCAGCACGCATTGGTGGTGGCATTGTTATACGACTTATTGCTGTACGTCTATCTAGTGCATCCTCTTCATCATCATCCGTTGTGGAATTTGCATTGGCAATTGCAACGCCCGCTTTTCTTGCAGTTGCAATATTGCTGCTGCTTGTTTGCTTAACGCCACGCGCTGCTGCCTCACCAAAACCACGTTTGTGCATATGACGACGAGCAGCTACGAGATTCAAACGTGAATTGGAGTCATTTGAAGCATCAGCATCATAACTGCATGCATCACCGCCAGTGCTGCTATTTGTTGCCGAAGCATTGCCACTATCAGCAGCAACCAAATGATGTAAATCCTCATCGGTATCATGCTGTTCCAGCTCATCGCCACCATCATGTCCAACATCATCGATATCGTCAACATCTTCCTCTTCTTCCTCATCATCATCATCATCATCGATGCTGTTCTCGGGATGATAGTCAAATGTTGCAGCCTTAGTGGCAGCTTTCACTGGCGGTTCCGACCATGCACACTCAATATCATCAAAATCCATCGGATGCGCCATAGGATTCTCTTCAAAGCCTTCGTAGACCATAAGTAGCGAACTGTTTGTAAAGTATAAGAAAAGTTAGTACTTCAATCAAAGCTCTTTTTTTTTTTTTTAATCAACACTTACCATGAGTAGAATCTATAGCTCGATTGCTTCTCAATGACACGCCTCAGCTGCTGCAGTCGTTGCAATATTTTACGTATGACACGCACGCGTAGTCGAAAACCATTATAGAAGAAATCATGCAATGCCTGCTTAAAACCATCCTCCTTCAATTCACGACCCCAGTATTTGTCACGCTTTGCATACTGATCTATATCTGCTTGATAGGTCTGCATGCCGCACAGACGTACACCCAATGAACCCGAGGTGCTAGCAGCGCATTTGGCCATTTGCTTTGAGCGTTTCTCTGCCGAAGCATCGTCTCCATGCTGACGTGTACCCATTTTCAGATCGAGTATGCAAGGATTGCGAAAATGCGATGTTATGTTCTCAAGCATGAGGAAATCTATGAAAGAAAAAGAAAATCAAAGAAATTAGATTAGAAAACTATGTTTTAATACAGGCATTTTGTATAAATTTTCATTCAGTTAAAAATGCAATAAGCCAGTAGAGTTAAGTGTCATCGTTTTAGTCGCTTCTCGTTTCGATACTAACATTGCTTATTTGTGTTGTCAAGCAGTGAAATACTCTTGATTACATCTGCAGCATTTCCATTCTTATGTACCTTCATTCTGCAAAAAAATATGAAAGAAAAGCAACGAAAACCATTAATTATTGTGTAGCATAAAGTATCTTACGTTGCATTAGCACTGGTTCACCATCATATTCGAGCGAAAGATCACCAATAAAAAATCTCACCTAATTCGGGCAAAGTTAAAGAGAGGGAGAAGAGAGTGGAATTTTTGTTTTGCTTGTGTTTGTCTGACCTAAAAGAAACAAGGCTTCAAGGCGTAGTAGGGTTCTTTACACATATGTATGTAGTTCCTTTCTTAATTATTTATATAGAAAAGAAATTAACGGTAAACTTTTCTGCGGCTTCATAACTGTGTATCGCTGTATCTGCACACATTGTATAACATTAATTTGTATAACAGTTAACACAA
Organism: Leucophenga montana; assembly: GCA_035044765.1. Taxonomy (NCBI): domain Eukaryota; kingdom Metazoa; phylum Arthropoda; class Insecta; order Diptera; family Drosophilidae; genus Leucophenga; species Leucophenga montana. The sequence goes on from JAWNNQ010001139.1 coordinate 3,098, forward strand.
ATTAGTGTTGTACAATGCGTGCAATTACACCAATATGCAGTTATGAAGCCTCAGAAAATTTAACGTCAATTTCTTTATTACGTATAATGTTTTTCTTTTTTTAATATATTATTTATTTTTTATGTTTTAAAAAAATTTGCATACCCATCTTGGCATATATAAGAGGAGTCTGCCTTTTTTAGGTGAGAGCGAACACAGACACAATCACACAATATATCTAAAATAAAAATAAAATTCATTGCCGTTTTGCTGTGTGTATTATCTTAAATCTAAATTACACGAAAATGCATTATTTTTTTTATATATTGCTAAGAATCATTTAATTAGTATAATATATTTTATATGGTAAAGTGCTCCAAATGAAACTTATGCTTGTATTTATAGACTTATATATTTTTCCATTTATTGTATTTATTTGAACTAAATTCCCATACGGAATGAAAAACTTGCACTCTTCTTTGCATAAACTTGTAAATATTTATTCAACCATGCACCTAATGTATTAGCAAAGAGCGCAATCTGGAGTACATATGCTACTGCAGTAATGAGCTTAAGCTTTAACAACAAATATTACTACAGTCGAGTGAATTCGGCTTCGGGATACACTGTATTTAGTATAAGGGACTTTACTTGTAGCATAGATTCTGAACAATTGTATGTGGAATAAATTATTGTTGTTGTAGCGACTTCCACAAAACAAATTATATGAGAGATAATGGAAATAGGTTAATACAAGGAATTAACGTAAAGAAAATTTAAAAAAAAAAATGGGAAACAGTTTAGATACTTATAAGGAAAACTGAGAGGGGGGTTAGCTATTTAGTTTCAAAACGAGAAAGATCGAGATAGTCTTCGACTATGATAGTGTAACAGTCAGTGACGATACAAAATTCTGCATTTTGCGGGTTGCAGGTTGGACCATTGTAGACTTCCGATCTTTTGCTTCTGTCAAGATCTAAATTTTTAAGTTTTGTCCTGTCTGATAACCTCAGAGTTTTGGCAGAACTCGTCTGCCTTTTTAATTTTTTTCTATTTCTTAGGATTCTACAAGTTTACATGTTCCCAGTATGCACAAGGTCACGGGCTTATTGAATGGCATGGCTGCTTTGTTAAACTAATCTGGCTAATATACGTTTTTATCGTATGAATACGGGGTGAAAAACTGAAAGTTGCCATATTAACAAGTTGACGGTACAACAACAAAATGATAAGGTGCAACAAAGAACCAGGACAAAAAAATTAGTGGTTTAAAATATAAAACCACTTACAATTCACAACAACTTTAAACACACCACATAATAAGTGTTGTGGCTTACTAAATGCATTGTTTATCGTGAAACTGAAGTTTTGTTTTAAATAACTTAATAAACTTAATGTGGGTTTCATATCTACACATAAGCCTCAGTTCGAACACGTTACCATATTATAATTTACAAATAAACATGTGAATAGCACACATATAGCTATATGTAATATGATAGATAGTATGTTTCTTTATTTTTATGTTATTTGTTGCCATAGTAAATTGTTTGCTATTTTACGACTTTTTTTTTTGTGCTAATATTATCAATCACAAACTTAAATAAATCTAAGTAATACATACATCTATGTATGTATGTCTATATGTATTATGCTTAATATTTTGTACACACCTTAAAACATCATCGCGTTTACGCTTGGAGGCGCTCATCTTACGTACGGGTTCCTCACGAAAGCTTGGCGAGTAACGTTTCTCAAGTTTTGCGCCACCCATGGTAGTTGCTTGCATAACTCCTGAAAATATAATTGGACCAGTACACGATTAGTACCATAATATGTTGCTTAGATAGTTTAATTATGTAGGTATGCAAATTTATTTATTTGTATAATGTATGTAGTTAATTATTTATATATATCAAATGGGTGCTTAACAGAAATTTGTTCTCTCGTCTGTGTTTATGTGAGTGTTTAGTGTTTGGAGAAACGCGACATTTACTAAATGTTAAGTTTTATGTGTGTGTTTTTTGTGAGTGTAGAAAACTTTAGAGACATTGGAACAACTGTAGTGACTAAGAAAATGAATTGATTCTTATGATTTAGTTGATTTCGTAGCAAATGTATTGAGAGCCTTATGAATTTAATATACTACACTATTATGAAATAATGCCACACATACATAACAATAATAATCAATGTTATTTTGAAGTGCAATTTCCAAAAAAAAAAAAAAACAAAATTACCGATAACGATACGTTTGGAAAAGTTAAACTTTTCATTTTCTATGAAATTTGTATAGAATTTGATTTTTATTTTTTTAACGGGGGTGTCACAGAAATCGATCGACGTACTTAATTTCGTCGCTGTTTTTGAATAGTGACAATTTCATTATTCGGACAAAAAATTTCTCCCATTTCTCCATTTTCTCCCAGCAATATACGATTTTAAATCGATACGAAAATAGACTCTGGACGAAATTGAGACGAACGCGATTACTGTGACACTCACCAATTACTTTAGAACTTTTTTTTTCGAATCAGTTAGCAAGCAAAAATAGTCATTAAATTTCGTAAATCATTTGCGTGATAAGTACAGTATATAATTGGATTATTTAACCATTTAAAGTGGCATGATCAGATTATGTAGAAGTCGTCTAAAGATAAAATTTATAGCGTTCTATATACTATGTAGAACTAAAAGCTTTTAATACAACTTGCGGAATACTTGAATAAATATGAAATTGCGTACGTTCCTTGCAGTACACGAATCACCAGTTTCTTGGTAACCAGCACTAGATTCACATGAATTTGTTTTACTTGAGTTCGACTTGCGAGTTTAACACAACGATGTCATTGAAACGGGTCAAACGTCACCGTTTGCGCTACCATTAACTATCATTGAAGTTTGTATTATTTATCATGTATTTTACATAAGTTAAGTACAAGAAAGTTTAGAAAAATATTTCAATTTAAAGTAAAGGTAATCATAATTTAATGTATGTACATACTTCCAACTTTCGCTTGTTTCGTATAGAACTTTATAGAACTTTTTTTTTAAATTTCTTTACCTCTACAAACAGTACCGCCTGTAAATGGCTATAATCACACAGAATAGAAACGGTTGAAACTAAATAGAATCGATCTGTATAAATTCAAAACTTTTCAACTCTGCAGCGATTCCTAAATAAATAAAGAGAAATATATAAAAATGTCATATTTTTTATATACAGGCTTCTCGAGGGAAAGAGATTGCCTGCAAAGCGCTACTTTCCCTATAGCCCATTATCATACAGACAACTAGAAATGAACTAGCAAAGGGGGGTAGTGGCCGGTCAGTATCATTATGGCGAAATTTTTTTACATGGTTGCAGTGAGCAATTTGTGAAATAGTATTGATAAGAAGTATACCTTATTTTACGTCATTTTATTCATTATTGTTTAACATTAATTATAATTTTCAAAATACCACAGCTTTGTCGAAAGAAAAAATTTGACAGGTGAGACAGTAGTTATATTTTATTTGCGACTTGGTTGATTACTTTTTAGCAACTGCTAGTTCCCTTCTAGTTCTCTGTATGTAAATGGTCTATTGTAAACTGAAACATTTTCAAACACTGTTTTTGCTTGCCAAACTGCATTTAATTCATATAAGAAAAATGAAAAGAAAAGTTTTATCATTTTTTTTTGATTTGGGTTAATAGACCTGTTAGACCCTAAAAAGTAAATATACAATAAATAATAAATATAGATATATTCTTATAAACTAAGTCTAATATATATATATATAATAGAAGTAAATTTTTATTATGCTTATTATTTAAGATAATAGTAATGTTGTAATGCATTTTATACAAACCCATAGATTCATATTGGACATTTGGCACTAGTATATCTCATCTGAGAGTAGTGTCTTGTCTCTTCTCACTCTCTGAGTGATTGTTTCGAATGGTACAGAGTGTTTTTTTGGGTCAGAATCAACAATACGAATTCGTTTCTATACGTCGTCCTCGAACACGAAAATAACACGTGCAGGATGATGTGCGTTCTGAACAAACACATAGAATTAAATACGCTAAGTTTTTCATTCAAAACGCTGTTCATTGTTGTTGTACGTTTTTGTAAAATAATTTTTAAATAAAAATTAACTTTTGATACAGAGAAGTTATGTATATTGTAGTATATATTGTATTTTTTTTTTAGAGATACATATTACGCTTTACGTTTTCTCGATTTCTGTCTCGGTGTGTTCGAGTTTGCAAGCCGTGCTCGTGATCGCGTTAAATTGAGAGACTCCGTGTAGAGAGGCTCCCAGGGTTGCATTGGTTCATTGAAACGTTCAATCCGTTCGAACGTTTGTTTGATTGTTTGCTCGCAGCGGCAGAACGGCAGGCGGAACGTCTGTCAGTCTGTGTGTGTAGCATCGAATCGAACCTTTGGATAATACGAGTATAAAGCGTATACATATATAGTAGTAGCAGGCGAGCCTATATGCAATTTTAAAGTACTATGCACTTCAAATTACACAAGGCTCATTTATATGTTTTGTTTTTTTTTTATATATTTTTTTTATCGGGTTTTGCGGGTAGATTGTAAAATTTTTCAAGCACATACTTGGCAACTCTGCATGTGCGTTTAAAAAAATTTTACAACACTTTTTATTATTTATTACAATATTGTTATTGTTTTTTTACCGTTAAGTAATCTAAAGTTTTTTTTTGTTTTTGTAATGGCTTGGCACTTACCATGCGAGCGAAATTCATTATTTATAGAGGACACTAAAATTTGAATTGATTTTTAGTTTATCTTTATGAAAGAAACAACTTTTGCTACAACCCTAAAAAAGTTAAATCGTTGTACGTTGTTGTAAAATATTTTATAATATATTTATAAATATTCAATTCATTTATTTTTTATTATTATTATTATTTTCGAGTTGTAAATATTTCCAAAAAAGTTTTTTTACAATAAGCAAATATATTTTTGGTGTAAAATTTGTTTTTTTTTCTCTTTCTTTATAAAAACTCTTATAAACTATATCACATATTTCATACAACAAACAAACAAAAAAAAAAATAATAATAATAATTATGTTAAAAATTATGCGAGTTGACGATAATAAATATAAATAATGATAATCAATACAAAAGGACAACAATTACAATAAATGGCAAAGTAAAACGAACAGAAAAAAAGACTATTAAAAAATCAGTTCGAGATTTATTAATAATACTAGATTCTGATCAGTTCAAGATATACTATGATAATGGAACTATCATGATATACTTGCTTTTGTCTTTTTTTTCTTTTTAATTTTTTATTTTCTTTTTTATTCTTTATTTATAATAATAGTATCTGTATATATTTTTTATGCTTTTTTTATGAAACGAACAATAAATCTACATGAAGCGATTTTTGTAACGATTTGCGATTGGATCGTTTTATTTTTGAAAGTTTTCTATTTATTTATTTATTTTTTTTTTATGCATTTTCATAACAAAACAAACAAATGAGAGAAAAACGATATAAGCTGAATTGAACTGAACAATACAGTGGAGGCGCTTTTCGTTGTTGTTGCTGTTGTTTGAATACAGGCGGTATCTTACCTTTGTACTTTGGAACAAACTTCAGTATATCCTGCGGAATGTTTTGATAGAAATCCAATTCACGCAAATTCAAAGGCTTGATTACAGTCGACTGATTGAGCAGCAATAGGCGAGTATGTCCTCCGACCTGAAATAAAATAGAAGAAAGTATATTTAATAAGTTATCGAATATAAAAATATGCTTAATACGTTTATTAATAATAGGTTTATTGTAATTTTTTCATTTTGAATATGTTGTTGTTGTTGTAACAGCTTGGTTTGGGCTGCATCAGGAAATATATATATATATATATATATATATATATATATATATATATATACAATTAATTATATTATGAATAGATTGTATCGTGCGTTGTATGACTGACCGCATTCGGTGCAGTAATTACTATTGCTTATCCCAATTCTTTCCCTGTAGCACTGGAGCATGTTGCTCCATCCGGATCTGAACTGTGCGAATTTGGTCCTGGTGCTACGACGGATATGTTTCTCGTTCTCATTAATAGACGGTGGTCTTCCGCCTAATACTATATTGTCCCTATAAAAGCTTTTAGATTGTTCAATTGCATTTTTATGCAGTTGAGCCCTTCCAGAAGTATAATCATACTAATCTATGCTACTATTAGGAATAAAACGATTGATACTCGTTTTATATGTTCTGATATCAGTTCTTATTCGGGTAGACGCTGTTCTCGTGAGGGTGCCATGGTTAGGATGATGACCTCTGTACGCACCCAACATGAACTGCTTCGAAAGCAGCGCATTACTTCTGACTTCTTTGCAGGCATTGCCATTGAGTCTTTCTTAGGTAAGGAGTCCAGACAGGAGCATTGTAATTCAGGACAGAGCTTCCGATAGCTTTGTAAGTTGTTATTATAGCAAGCGCTTTCAGCACTTTGTTTCTCGACTTGAGACGATTATTTGTCTTGGTGGCATGAGCCGAGAATCTAAGTAATGGTTCAAATATTGCTTCAAGTATCGTCGGGTACTGAACTGTCGCAATCCTCAAACCTCCAATACAAAGACATCTAGCCCCATCCTCACTTCCTTAGACCAGGAGGTGAAAATGGAGGCAGATGACTTGTGTGTTGAAAGCCTGAGGTTGCGAGCATTGAAAAAATGTAATAAAATCTCCAAATAAATTTTAATTCTCGCGCAAATATCATCGACGTTCACGCCCGAAGGTAAAATGGAACAATCATCTGCATAGGTCACCAGTTTTATATAGGGAGGGGGAAGAGGCATCTTTGCCAAATCAAGGTTGAACAGGAGAGGAGAGCGAACTCCACATGTGGAAAGCGGGAAGGAGGTTACTGCTTACTCAACTATAGTCAAAGCAGACTCTAAGATTGATACCATTTTAAACCAATCACCAGTTTAAATCAAAATGTGGAGGGGTAAGGTACAATTTTAATACCAAAAGTTTTGTTAATACGGCGTTTGACAATTCAAGTTGTATACCTATGTATGTCCTAAATGGATAGGAAACCATCAATAAGTCGCTTGTTAGGATCCGGCTCGAAGGACCAAAACGTTCGAGTAACAGACGTTAGATGTTTTTATTTTATATGTGCCTGTTGTGTCTGTTTGCAGTTGTGCTTTTTGTATTTTTCTCTGTTATGTATGTCGTATTTTTCGAATCTGTGCCTGTTGTGTCATTGCCTGGGTTGTGTCTGTTAGTTCTCGTCTTGAATCTTATAATCATTTTAAGTACTATTAACATAGCTTCAATTTATCTTGTCTACAAAAAAAAAAAAAAAAACAAAAAATTCAGCTGGCTTTGTTCTTAAGCCAAAAGGCGTCAAATTTCCTCGACATCTAATTACTTAAAAAACACTTGACGCGTGGCCATAGTACAAACAAATCTTATCTTTTACACAAACTGTACGAACACAACAACAAAGAAACTTAAAGCGCTAATAAATATATACAACAGTCGTATATCAAGTTGTCATAGCTACGTCATACACAATATAGATAAGGTCCCCGCGACGTTGTACGCGGCCCTCCCATTTCCTGTACAACTCCTTCAACCTTCCCCAGCTTCCACATGATCCTTCTTATTGAAACAATAAAAAGGAAAATCTAAAAAATCCAAAAAAATTTCTGTTTATCCAATCGCCACGACACTTCACCAGATTACCCACGGGACTATTTTGAAAATTTGATCAAAATCTGTAGAGCGGTTTCGGAGTCTATAGGGAATACACATACATATTTCCATTTTTATATAAATACATATATATATATATATATATATATATATATATATATATATATATATATATATATATATATATATATATATATATATATATATATATATATATATATATATATATATATATATATATATATATATATATATATATATATATATATATATATATATATATATATATATATATATATTAAATGTTTCTTTAGCATTTTTTGTTTAAAATATGTTTAAAAAATGTTTAATATACATCAATTAAAACCGCATGTGGCTATGCTTAAAGTCCCAAGAACACTAATGCTGCATTAAATTAATAATCAATAGAAAAGTTGTCCGAGAATTATATACTTTTTAATTTAAAACCATTAAGAGTGAAATTTATTTTATATAATATATTCTATACTCGTACATCATTTCATGCGATATCTACAACGTATAAAAATATTGACGACCTACAAGCTGCTATGACTCATTCGTTCACTCATATAAATTGTATTGAAAAATATGAATACTTTGCTCAATCTATCAAAATAAACACTCATATAGAGCATAATTAAAATTTCCTTTAATAGCCATAGGCTGTAAATAAATTATGGCATATTTATCTTTAATATCGACGCCGACGTGCAAAGTTCATATTAAATTTAATTTTCTGACGCGGGTTAAACTGTCATAAATTTGTTTGTTTTGCCATTTTATCATGAATAGACTAACGCCAGAACAACGCTTGAAAATGGTGCAAATTTTTTTCGAAAATCGTTGTTCAGTTCGGGAAACGCTACGTCCATTTTATGGTTGACATAATCCTTCATCCGAGCGACTAATTCGATTAACCATGAACCGTTTTCGCAGCACGTACATATACTCTAAATAACTGTCGAAAACTGGACTTCCAGAATGCGCCGAAACCATATTTCCGAGCACATGCTCGAAACCATATTTAAACACCAATGGCACAAAAAAAAAAAAAACACCCTATACAATAATAATAATAATTATAATGGCACAGTTCGTTCGTTAGTTTATTAATAGGTTAAATTGTGAACTTGAAAATATATTTATAAATGTTTTATGTTATATTTTTGGAAACATTTTAAGATTTTTATTAAATTGCTTAAGACAATTTACGCAAATGTACTCGCGACAGTGTGCAGCATTTTCATTTTTCATTCTCAAGTCGAAAAAAAAAAAACAGTGCGCAAATAAAATTAGTCGACAATATTATTGTAGATATACATAGTATATATTGAACTTTGAAATTATAGAAAACATATTGTGAAGGTAGGGAACTGTCAAAATACGACAGTGTAACACGTATTATATACTGAGTAGTCTGTTAAACACCTATGAAGTATATATGTATGTATAAAGCTCATCGTTTATATATGTATAAAGTTCATCGTTGCTACATTCTGTCCTTCTCTGAAAATTATCATTTCAAATGCTTTTTTTTCAATTGTGGACAATAACTGAAAGCTAAATTTCTTTTTCTTTAAAAGCTTACATACGCTTAAAAAAACTCGAAACACAACATTCTAGTTGGTTGATCTCTACTTGCTCTGCAAAGCCCTAAAAGTTTTTACACAGCAACCTGATTGGTTGATAACTACTGTCACTGCTTGAAAGCGCACATTTTAGTTTTCGTATTAGACGATAACTTAGCAGGTATTTAGCATATATACAGTAGGGCGGGTCGATTTTTTTTTTTTGTCCAAAATCGCATATGCGAAAATTATTCTAAGGATCATTGTGCAATTTTGCTGAAGAAACTGGGTCTAAAACCAATTTCGATCCAGCGATTTTCAAGGTGAAGTTCTAGCCATGTCCATCTGTCTGTCTGTCCGTCTGCTTGTTTGTATGTTGTTGTTGTTTAGCGAAAAAGGTTTTGAGCTAAACAACTTAATCGGAATATGCAGCAATGGGGAAAACACAAACACAGGCGTTGACATTGGTATAATACTGAGTTTTGAAATCAAATTAGGACGTCCGTTGCATTGGTTCATATGCCTTCTTCATTTTAATGAACTACCGTTTCGCCGCTTATTCGATTTTTTGGAGAAGTCAAAAACAAGCGGACCAAGAACTGCCAGTGGTTTGCTGTCAGAACAAATTGCGTGCTGTGAGAAAATGGTAGGAAAAATAAAGAATATTTTCTTTGAATATTATTATGAAACCCAATTTTGATATTTTTATTTTAGAGTGTGGTCGATTTTGATGCCATACAACTAGAAAACGTGCCACCTTCATCGTCTGAAGAGTAGAAGCGCGAATTTTCTACTGATGTCAAATACATGCTACAAATGGCTACAAAAAGTTTCCCATAAATTTTAACTGCTCTAATTATTTCAATATGGTCGATTTAAATGGTGACAGTATTCTATCTGAACCACCACTAACAAAAGATATCCCATATGACCATTTCAAAGAGTATTTAGAGTTCGAAGATCCACCACTTCCAGATCCACAAGTTCCGTGCCATATTCAAGGAACTGAACGATACGTCCTTGATAAGTGTCTCCCGGCGCGTAATAAAAAAAAAATCGGGAGATCGTTATGGCTATGACAGATGTAAGCCGAAAAAAAATACCACGTTTAGAAAGTAGGCAAGATTTAAGAAGTTAGTCAAATAAATTAAATTAAAAAAAAAAAAAAAAAAACTGCATTATTGGCCAAAAAAAATATACAAAAATTTTTCTTTTTATCTTTTTAAGTGACCTTTTTGCTTTGATAAATAAGAAAATCAAAAATAAGAGCTCGTTCAAAACATAAGGAATAAGAAACTTTGACCTATTTTTACGTCTATGTATGATCGAAAAAGAGAACATTTAAAAAGAAAGGGAAAAGAAAATTCCACAAGAGAAGTAGAAAATGAAAATCAATATGGAAAAACTGCTATGCCAATTGGTTTGAACTAATGCAAAACTGTATTGATCACCAAGGGGAATATTTTGAAAAACAATAAAGCTATTTTCATTTAAAATGTTTGTTATTATTTGCTATTCCCAAAATATAAATAACACCTCTCGTACCTAACTATAAAACTTAGCCCTAAAAATCGCTGGATCGAAATCCATTTTAGACCCATAGTTTCTTCGGGAAATTTTCTTAGAATTGTAGGTAGATTATTTTCCGCATATGCTATTTTCATGTTTTTTTCGGTCCCATACAAATCGACCCGCTCTAATATATATTTAATATAATTAAATAAAAATCCACACAAAAAAAAATTGTAAAACAAGCTTTTACTTTAATCATTTAAACGAGCTTGGAAATGTTCCAATAATTGTTTTGAAAATTTATTCACAGTTAGCAGACTGAAGAGGGCTCGTAGTTGAACCCGAAACAATTTTCACCGTAGCTTAATATTCTTTCTGAATGTTATTGCTGTTATTCAGAGGTGTCACAGAAATCAAAATTTAGTCTGGTGATTTGAGTTTCGCAGAGAAATTTCGTAGGTGTCATAGAAATCTCCGAGATTTCATAGAAAAGGGTTTTTAGTGTACAGACAAGTTTTGTCTACGCAGAGTTGTCGTATATAACAAAAATAAATTACAGACTATGTTCGAGTAAATGAATTTTTTTGTAGATTTACTTGGACAACATTGTGAAGTCTATATTTGGTGTGATGTGTCTGAATTACTTATTTTATTAATATATTTATATTAGAAAATACACAAAACTAAATTATGATTTATGTTGCTGGAAAAAACTAACAAAAGCCTGAAGATTTCAAAGGGTCTAAAAGGGATTTCTGTGACACCTATATATTTTGAGCTATCTTTCTTACTTTATTTTCATAATATCGCTCGCTAAATAGAATTAATGTTTTTTTATTTCATATATTTAATTATTTTCGGTTTTAATAAAATTAACATCGATTATAATCGATTTACTTGCACTAGCCAACCCCTAGCTATAAATTTTTATGGAGATTATTTTGCAACCCTTAAAACTATGCTTGAAAATACTCCGATAGCTTTGTTTCTCACTGTATGTCGCTCACGACTGATTATTGTTCAGTCTGACATCTAAGCAAAACATACTGCTCTCATCTTGTTTGCTCAAGAGCCGGTCTCCACATCCCTTCTATACTTTTTAATTTCAGGTTTAATTTTTATAGACGAATGGCATATATTTTTTATAAGTCGGTGTCAGCTTGTGAGTTTATCACCCACCGCTATGTCAGAGCCCTTAGCTCTTCTCCTCTTTGCTGCTATCTCGTTCCCTTTTTGTTTGTTCAGACAATCAACAAACTCGTTTGTCAAATCTTATACATACTAGCTATTTCACAAATTTCACTGTATAACCATGTAAAAAACCTCGGCACTATGATAGATAATTCAAACTCAACTGGCATGTTTCCTATATAGCTGACTTGTGGCCGGTCACTACAACTTTTTGCTAGATCCTTACTAGTTTTCAATATGTGTAAACGGTTTTACTCTATTCAAATTAACAAATATTAAACAATTTTACACACCTGATTGGATAGAGGTTGAAGTGCAACTTCATCCTCATTGTCCAGGAGATCCTTGCTTAACTGTGGCTGTAGTCCAACTGCTGTAGCGACGCCCAGATGAGTGGCACCAACTTTTGCACCAGAATCAACATGATAGACACCGGCAACACTTTCAGAACGTTGAGAGGTGGCAGCCAAGTATTGATGCAATGCAGCGGTGGCACTGGCAAGTGGATGCTGTTGTTGCTGTTGCTGCTGCGATTTAATTGGTGTGTTGCAGTGACTATTGTTGTTACTGTTGCTCACTGACAATTGTTGCAAGTTGGCAGTAACTAGCGAACTATTGGCAACATGTTGTGGCGAGTTCAACTGTTGTTGCTCTCCTACGGCTGTTGTTGCTGCTGCTGTTGCTGTGGTTGTTGCTGCTGCTGCAACAACGTTACCAAGTTGAAAGTTTGCGCTACCAAAATGCGACAATTGGCTTAGATTTGTTGTAATGTGTGCAACATGTTGCTGTTGTTGCTGCTGCGACTGTTGTTGTTGTTCATGTATATGATGAATTGGTTGTTGTTGCTGTACATTCGGAACATGTTGCTGATATGACGAGAAGTCAGAATCTCCCATGCCCCAGTCCCCCAAGAAATATACCATTCCCTGTTGCGTAAATCAGTTTAAAAAATTTGCTTCTTTCCACGTAGTTTTTTGTTTGTTTGTTTGGTATTTCCCCTTTATTAAACTGGGAAATTTAAGTTGTTTGTATTGTGTATTCCCGTTTACGATTCAATATGAATCTGTAAGTAGAAAAGATAAAGAATAATTTAATTATAGATACAAGTGTAATATAATTTCTTTATAGCACTTAAAAAATAGGTTAGTAGTAGCGCTTGTTTTCTTTTTGTTAAAGTCTCATAAAGAGAAATTTATCTGTTTTTCCAAAATTCAGGTCAAATGCTCTTCATACATATACATATATACATAGCTTTCATTAAAGATGTAAATGAAAAACCTCAACGCATATAAAATATTACAAAATGTATCTACTCGTACATAACAACAAACTGTCAATTGTGGTTGGCTGCCTGTCATTGCTGTTACTTATTTAATTTATTTACTCGTATGCATTCGAGTGCGCTGAACTCAATACGAAATGCTTACATATATTTACATAATAATTCAATTAATATCTTATTTATTTTATACAGCTTCTTCCGATATTTCTATGTATATAGGTAGGTGGTATGTATATATATATATATATATATATATATATATATATATATATATATATATATATATATATATATATATATATATATATATATATATATATATATATATATATATATATATATATATATATATATATATATATATATATATATATATATATATATATATATATATATAAATGGTTGCATAGGAAATCAATGTTGCTTCCTGTCAATGTATTTAATGCTAATTTAATTGCTTTTTGAATTATGCAGCATTGCTAAATTTTTGTTTTTGTTTTATTGATTTTTAATGCATTGAATGCGTTTTATGGTTGAATTATTCTTGGTACATTAAACTCAAACCAAAAAAATAAAATTAGAAGAATTCTTTGATTCATATTCTTACTAACAATCGTCTTCAGGGTTGCTAAAAAAAATTCTAGCGCCTCAAAATCACTAAATTTAATTCATAAAGTTAATTTTAATGAATGAAATTTGGAGATTTTGTGGCGAAAGATACTTATGTTGCAGCCGCGTATATCTCCATACAAAAAAAAACTGTTCGTATGTTTCTCGAGTTTTTTTTTTATAGATCCTTACCAAAAAGTTTGATTAAAACCTGCCGTCAAGTTATCTTGAGAAATTTTTTACATTGCATTGATTTATACGGACGTTATGAACAAAGAGTTTCATTAAGAATCATATAAGATGATAGGCTGACAAGTTATTTAAAAATTTAAGAGATGAAGATTATAGAGAGGTACCATCTAACATTAGAGTACGGTCTAATTTTGAGCAATCTGCATCATTGAGATTATGTTTGACAGATATTGCAATCAAACATGAGGGAGAGACGGACAGAAATCAGAAATACATTTTTTCCTGTACGTTCATACTTAAAATCGTTCCCAAAAATTTCTCCGAACACTTCTGAAAGAATATATGAGAACTTTCCGAGATATTCTGTATGTTCGTTGTATGATCTTTTTAAAAATTACAAGTAGATAACTCCGAGAGTTTCTCCGTATACTTCTTATACCTTCTTCTTAAAAAGTACGATGAGATAAGTACGAAATTTTCTCCAGATATTATTTGTACATACATACGTTGGTTAAATTCTTGTACGCTTCTCTTAAAAAGTACGAGTATGACTGTCAGTGAAAGTTCCACTGGATATTGTTCCTACGTTCATACTACAAAATACAGTGGTATCATCGGTGAAAGTTCCGCCGGACATATCTTGTACCTACCTTCCAATAAAATACGATCAAAACGATAAGCGAAAGTTCTTCCGTATATTGCTACTACGTCCATACTAAAAACACGGTTAGGGCATACCTTATACGTCCCTAATAAAAATTAATAGTGGTCCGGACATTATTTGTGCGTTCGTACCAAAAAAAATAATATACAACCATGCAACCAAGAACAAGTGTATATTTTTCAGATAGTCAAACAGCGCTCGAAGCGTTTGGACTCATTCAGCAGCAATAAAAAAACCACTACTCAATGCCACAGATCTATTAACGAAATTGCCGAACTCAACGTAACAAAGAGTGAAATTGTAAAGCAGATAAGCTGGCCAGAGAGCGTACCACTGCGGACATGCTTCCCGTGAAGACCATAGGGCTACCTAAGCCAAGGAGCACATTAAGTTCGAACTGTTTAGAGAACAACAGATGTGGCAACTTAAACACATGTAAAACCTCTAAAGTCACCTGTCCGAACTACAAGCTTAAAAGAACAATCCCTCTGCTATGCCCGAAAAGTTCACACTTCCACTATGTAGTAGTAGTAAGGACTAAACTTCCAGGAATTCTGCAGAAGTGGTGTGATTGCCGAAGGGGAGCAATCAATTACTGTCATTGACCAGCTCATAATAGAAAGAGACAAACTCTACTTTGGAGCTCCCTCTTAGATAATATTACAGAGATAGCTGTAAAACAGTAGGGAGTAGTATGTAGGCACATTTCTGATACAAAAAAATTCACGCAAGGACTGTAAAAATTATAGGAGTGATCATATGGTATCACAATGTGCCAACACTGGCCTAAGTGATGACGTGGAGTTTACCCACGCGGGCCATTGCAATCTTTAGCATTAAATGCGTCTAATGTTATAAGAAGTAAAGTTAGGAAATATCGGCGTACAACAATTACCTACATTGTTATAAGAAACTATTACTTTTAAGAAGACTTCAAATAGTCGCTAAAAGTAGTTTTTCAACTGCGATGATGTCATATTTACAAGCACCAAATTCCATTTACTCGTGCTTATAAAATAGGCTTTTGTGCGTTCAGCTCAACAACTATGCTGAACTATTTTAACGACGTAGATACAAATAGTACGCAAAAATTCTATAAAGCAATGCGACACATGTGAGCTATTAAGAAAAAAAAAAAATGTATTTATTGTATTGTATTCAAAAACGCATATAAAAAAATTGAACAAAAATTAAAACTAAATAATGCAACAAAAAAAAAAAAATATATGCTAAATCATTAATTGCGCGCTTGTTGATTATAATAACAAAAAATGACAACGAACTTATAGATCAATGTACATAAAAGAAATCAATTTATATTAAACATTAAGATTATAAAACAACCGCAAAAAAAAAATGACAGCTCATTATTGTATAATATTATCTATACGAATCTCGCGTTGTTTAGAACGACGCGATCACACCATTTTAGCAAATGTATCTGCGACTGCTAGATTATAGTTGCGCTTGCACTAAGGTAGCTTAATTAACAAACGAAAATCCTAGTGTCAACTGTATTGCAGACATTATAAAGATAATAATGTGTGTAGAATGGCTGCAATAATTTCTAATGTTAATTCGTAGAAATCTAATTACTTTACAATGACTACGCTAAATAGTAGCCAAGGGATGTACATATTATGTACAAAGCTGCTAAGTAAATTATTTGCACTATTTATAGACTTAGTATGCGCGAACAACTATTTAACTGCATATACGCCTTTCAGAATGCGTATTACTATAAATAGAAAAACTAATTCGCTTCCGCACAAAAAAAAAAAAAAAACGTGCGTTCAAAATTTATTCACGTGCTACAAACATGAGTACGTAAAAATAATAAAAAATAAATAAAAACTACGCAGTTAATTTAAAACTGTAAACCTTTTATAAAAAGCTATAGAAAACCCTTAGCAACACAAACAAGCTTAGCCCTGAAGCAATGTATCTAGATACTTTTCTATACTTAAAAAAAAAACCACGCAGCAAAACGTTTCAACTTAAACAAATTGTAACATTTGGCTCAAATATGTTACTAGATAATATGTTACTAGTTACATAGATACAAATGTATCTTTAGCTTATACATATAAAGATAGATATGCCGACTATTTTATGTTTGTATGTAAATGCGCACAAACGCTGACAAAGTCAACAATTTTTCAAATCTAGAGCACAAAGTAGGTCAGAATAGCGTAGAGTAGCATACGACAACAGATACATATATACAAATATACCTAGCAACCAAACAACTACAATAGTACATAATATATACTAACTAGTATGTACTAAAGTTACAATGACAATTCACATAATTCATATTAATCAAACACAAAGCACAAGGAGTGTGTACTTTGTGCTTTTCCATATACCCGTACACTTCTTAGTATATGTATATTATATTACTAATTAAATAAAATATTAAATAACAATATATTAATTTAATGCATTAACAAAAGCAACTGTAGCGCTTCAATGTTTTTTATACAGTTTAGTAATTTAAATGTAGCGCAACAACTAGGAAAAAGTCTAATCAGTATTATTTACTAGATGCAACAAGATTAACAAGACCGCAAAAATTGCAAAATCAAATAAAAGAAAATTGCTTAGAGATACAATTGTATTGAGTTGTTGTAGAAATCAGCTGACAGCTACTGCGTTTGTGTTTTTAGTTAACAAAAAAAAAAAAAAAAAAAGATAGACGACAGACAAACAAATCAGTTACTCAGACAGCCGTTTGGACCGAGTGAATGCATACAAAATACAAATCGTGAAACCAGACTGTGTACAATAAAGCAAATAAAAAATAAAAAAAAAATAATAAAAACAACAGAGAGACTACATAATAATAATATTGTAGCTATCTGTCTATGTATGTCGCGACATCGTCATCGATGCCGTTTTCGTTGTCATAAATAAATTAATAAAAGTATCTGTATCTGTAGACAAATCGACACTAATTGATATTTGCTTTTTGTTTTGTTTTTTTTTTTTGTTTTACTTCGTTCATTTATTTAAGTCGTGAAAGTCTTATAAAAGTCGTATGTATCTACAAGTACCAGATATTATAAATTAGCGCTTTTTTTTTGTATTAATGCATTGATTTAATTCCTTTTATAAATAAAGTATCTGTATCTAAAAATCATAGATTTTGCAGTTTAAACCAAAAAATATGTGACTTGCACATTATTTGCGAAATCGTGTGAATGAAGAATTTTGTGAAGAATTAATAAAAAGTTTCCAAAGATGCTTTACCATCCGAATCTGAGTTGCCTCTTCTAAAAAGTTAACTACCATTAGATAACAGAATAGAAAGAGACTGTGGTTTTTGAAAAATGAAACTACCGCATCTACACAAGAGGGTTCCAAATTAAAATGTTCTCTGAGTACTCCGATACAAGGAAATCTTTCTAGCTTCCCAAAGTCTTCCAAGCTGAGATCATCACAATAACGGATGCACTACGGCTTCGATTGAAAAATAACCCCAGAAATCAATAAGTTTTAATATTCTCCGTCAGCCATGGTGCAATTAGAACGCTAACATCGGCCGAACTCTATTTCAAGCTGGTGATGTAATGCAGATCAATACTAACTAGAGTTACTGCATCTGTATAGATCATTGGCGGATCCAAGGGGAGGGAACTGTGGTATGTTCAAACAGCATTTTTGTTCAGTACAAACAAATATTTTTTCCGATTAATTTTCAAAAAACATTAGACAAAAAAAAAATTACATAAAATTAAGACTGGAATAACGACCTTGTTTCTGATTCAATGGTATGAGTAGGGGTTTTAGTGATACGATTTGCATCAATGTTATACATATCAACATGTATAGTTTTTAGTAAAGACATTTTCGTTGTTGGGGTCAGTTCCGGACAAACTTTAGACAAATTGTAGAGATTTTTTGACGTGATAACGTCTATTAAATCGATGAACGCCACCAAATACGAAAGAGCCATGCCCATCACGTTCCGCCTGAACAAGCGCCCTAATCGTTCGGCTTGTGAAAGCTATAGTTATGTGTGGGTGTGTGTTTGCGTATTAGTGTTAACTAGCGCGCGGTGGGGTGCGGCGCTGTGTATGTTGATCTTTGTATATGCATATGTACTTGGTAGAATATACGCGCATGGTATGTATATAATATACACTTAAATAACATTGCACCGTTCACGCTGTGGGACAAGCGTATAATAAGTTTGTTCGAATGTATTTAACAGGCAGAATAAATATGCATATACTACAATATATTATATTATGTAATAATAGGACAGAACGACGTCTGCCAGGGTACAGCTAGGCAGACATCAACAGGAACGAAGTCAAAACGAACAAGCGTAATAATAGAATCAATGCGAAGCACGAAAGCAGCAGCTCATTTGAACCTAGTCTATTGTAATCAGTTTTCATTAACGTTTTCTTATGACGTTATCACGTAAAATTATCGTCCGTAAACCGACTTTACAGACAACCATTTTTTAATGGCGTTTTATGTACATCCTACTTTGATATAGTAAGGATAACATTATAAAGTAAACAAAAGTTTGTGATACTATAGCAATAGACTTAAGCGATTGGTCTCATTGAGCTGATCAAGAAAAGGTTATATTTACTTTATTGGATCTCCGACGCCTGCTTTACTATGTTTCGTTGAAAGTTCAACAAACCTAATTTATTCCTGTGCAAGGTATTACAAAAAATTCCTTAATTTCAACGCTTTTCTTAACTGTTTTAAGTCATGAAGTCAATTATAGAAAGACAACAGAAACAATGAAATAAATAATCACAAAAATTTTTAATAACTTAAGTATTTAACGACCCATTCACACAACAACAAAAATTCCCCGTACTGATATCATCACTAATTTGGTAACGTAAGTGAATAACTTTTAAAGCTTATCTATACTTTAAATGGTATAATTTGATAAGCAACGGTTTTGCTACATTATTATTGCAGATCCTCAAGTCTATTGGCTTTAAATTCCAATATTTATACAATATTTAAATAGAATATTTATTGTAAAATTGGACAGTTTTTTACTAAAATATAAAAAATCAGAAGAAATTATTAAAACAACAAAACCCCAACTGCACAAAAAAAAAAAAAAAGAAGAGATCAGTATAGGATGTCCGACAGAAGCGAAGCTTCTTCTCAAACAGAAAAATGTAAGTCTGTATATTATTTGGAACGCTCTTGAGCCTAAACGGCTTATATAGATTTTACGATAACTCATATATCGTTGTATTCGTTAACATTGCAAAAGTGCTATAGGGTATAACATTTTTTAATAAATTCTAGCAATAAAGAAAAAGAGAGGGTTTTTAAATTTTTTTAATATTACTATCTTAATATCATTTATTAATATTTCTTCATTTTGGTTCCATCTAGCCGCGAAGTAAATATTAATTGATGTTTGTTCTGGATTGAACAAATACATAAAATAATTTCCAAACTGTTCAGTTGTTATACGATTGCCTATTTGATGGTGTGAATTCAATGTGCCAATTGGACTATTTTGAAAATGATGGAATATGATTATTTTGTCGCTATTAATACCACACAGCATTCCATCGATTGCTTTACTAAAATAACTAAACCTGTTTCCAATAAATATGGTAATTTTTAATACAATTGTCTGCTTGCTGAATCTTCTTTGGTATGGGTTTTCTGAAGGGTAAACACATCGCTGTTTCAGGCAGGGTGATGCTTTATCTTGCGACATTTCAATCTCTTGATGGAGTACATCATGCGCCAAAGCCCATACGTAGAACGATCAGGCATGATGCTACTCGCATATGCTGATGATATAGACATCATAGGCACCAACGAACGGCGAGTAAGCAGGGCGTTCTCGGAGATTGAGAAACAGTCACGTCTCATGGGCATATCGCTGAACGAGGACAAGACGAAGAACTTGGTGTCCACTCGCATACCATCAGCGCGTCTTGGACGGTCTGTGAGTATGGAGAATTTAAACTTCAGTGTTGTAGAAAACTTCGTCTATCTGGGAACACAAATTACCAGCGACAACAATGTTAGCCGAGAGATCAGACGAAGAATCACGCTAGCTAATCGCTGCTACTTTGGGCTCAGCAAGCAAATTAGAAGTAGAGCCCTCTCTCGAACTACGAAGATAAAAATCTTTGACACTGATAATCCCGGTCCTGCTGTATGGCGCAGAAACTTGGACACTGACATCAACGGATACAGCGTCTTTAGGAGTGTTCGAGAGATTCTTCGTAGGATTTTTGGTCCCCTTAGAGTTGGCGTTGAGTTTAGGACCCGTCTGAACCACGAGCTGTATGAGCTGTATGATGAGGATGAACCACGAAGCTCCAGCACTAAAGTTTTACGACGGAAACCTGAACTTGATTGGTTGACGGCGTCAGGGAGGACGTGCGAGCTTAAGATGACAAGATCAGGTCTCCGGATTGCCAGCGACTGGCGCCGGCGCGCACTAAACTACACCGAATGGTGCGCTTTCCTACGTGTGGCCTTGACCGATAGAAGGTTGTAGAGCCACCTAAGTAAGTAAGTAAGTAAACACATCCATACACTGCCATATTTATTTAAAGAATTCGGGATGTAAGAATTTATTTTGTAGACTATGAATGTTATAAGAATGCATTGACATATTCTCTTTCTATGGTGTTTACGGTACAAAGTTTATTTGCGGATTTATATGAACTAATGTCACAGTTTATTGACAGGGCCGTCGAGTGTTAGTTCAGGTACGGGCCTCTATTTTTACATATCGTAGCAACTGCTTTGCACTCGTATAAAATGCGATCCAATTGATCACCAGCCCCTAAATATTTTTATGCTATTCATCGTACGATTCTTCAAAACTTGCTGACCAGACAACAATTTCTTCTCGTGTTTACATTTTAATCATTTGGTATGTTTCTTAATTCTAACATCTCTTACTGTTACATGGTGGTTGCCTATATATTGAATTCAAGCTTTAGCATGATACTTTTATCTTTTGCCTATCCTCATTTAAATCACTTTTAACGAAAATTGAAGTCCCAACTTATTTATTTGTGTGTTTTCAACCATTCATTTAACTTATCCTCCGACACAAATTTCGTTTTCTTTTTAAAAAGTCTTCTCATAACTTCTGCTCTATGGGATTTATTAGAATGAATCCCCTTAAAGATATGGTTTTTATTTTGTTATTCAAGATGGATTAATCGCTACTGATACGTTTATCTTTGTCCTTAATTTTTCTAAATCCCAACTTAAGTGACTCGTTTTAAAGCTTAAGTTCTGATACATATTTGATTGTTGTTAGACTGAAAGATAATTTACTTGAACAAAGTTTATATGAACACACAATTTGTATTAGTTCCAATTCATAAAAAAGAAATCAAGAAGAGAAAGTAACTTAAACATACTCTTGAATACCAAAACATTTAAGGAATTTTTTAATGTTAAATTTGACTGTGCTCGTATTGCAATGGACAATCAGCAAAATATTTAACAGTTGTGTCATGAATTTATGGTATTATTATATATATTTTTTAACTTCATACTACTGATAAGAAAATTTACGAGTATACTGCTTAAATACCGAATAATGCACGCCTAGAAACAACAGCTGAAAATCTGTTGATATTTCTTTTCAATTACTAAGTAAATATATACTATTGTACTTAATCTTAGTAAAAAGAGAAACTAGTTGTCATACAAATTACACTTGAAGATAAAAAAAAGCAAAAGTAATGGGAAAACAATTAGTCAGCGTGCTAAAATACGTATCTAGATAAAAAAGATACTTTAGTAAATAAAAAATTAAACTTTTAAAAACAGTTACAATTATAGTTATTTCAAAGGGGAATTTTTTTCGTACCTAGGTACTTATATATTTTTTTCCATTTATGCATTATTAATGATTTCTATGAATTGTGAAGAAACAAATTTGAAAGGAAAATATAAAACTAAAAACTTGTTTCTCGTATATATCTGCCTGACGCGCGACCTACTCAAAAATTCGCATTAATTAAGGCAAAAAGATTTAACACTGCGACACACGCAATATAATCGAAGATAAATTTTTATTTCACTCGAAAACAAAGTAAAATATATGCGTGGCCTAAAGTCAATGTGCACGAGTAAAAAATACTCTGCACAGTTTAATAATGAATTGAAAAACTAGCTGTTCTACAGGGCACTTTTATGGTAGATACTCAAGTGCTACCCCTCATAGTGGTCCGATTTGGGCCTATATGGAATATTTTGTTAGGATTGACGTAAGAAACACGAAATTTGGTTTACCCAGCTTAATTAACAAGATAAACATAAATTGTTCTTATAAGAAACTTAAAAACTTAAATATGAAAGTAACCATTGTGTTGGTCCGATCTAGACTTATGTGGGATATTTTATAAGGATTTACTAAATTTGGCGTTCGTACTACGATAAGATTTTAATAATCTAATATTTTTTGATGTCTCGTTTCGAGATATCGAATTTTAAACTTTAAAAAAAATTTAAAGATACTAAAAATATACTTATAGGCACACTGAAAAATTAAAATTTTTATTTTAAAAATTCGATATCTCGAAAACTCAAAGAGATATCAAAATATTTTATTCGTATTTTTCGTCTAATTTTGACCAGTTCTATAAGAAATCATTTTTAAACTCTGGAAGATATCATAATATTGGTTCTTGGAAAACCGATACCTCGAAAACCTCTTATTTTGACATAATCTACATGAAATTTGTTTTTTAGGTTTACGTAAGTTTCATCAAATGTTGGTTACAAGCGTAATTAATAAATAAAAAAATAATCAAAAACTCTAAAAATGTGGGAAAATTTGTGTGGGAGCTATTCCTTAAAGTGGTGTTGGTATGTTCATTTTATACACTTTATCTGAAGAGGGAAAAAGAGAGTTTAAATATTTAAACATGAAATATCTTAGTATCCAAAATCTTTTGTTCAAATAGACGGGCAGACGAACATATCTATATCGACTCGTCTTTCGATGCTGATCGAGTATATACATATACTTCATGGGGTCTGTCACACCTTCTTCTGTCTGTTACATATCTTTGCTCAAAGTTAATATACCCTTTTACCACATGGGTATATGGTATAAAAACTAAACAAAACTCATGTATACAGAGGGACATGGTAAGTTTATTGGAGCAGAATATATATGCGAACGAATATATTTTTTAAGCTATTTACCTAATTAATACAAACTACATACCAAATTTAATATACCCTTTACTTTACGTATCAAATGTAGCGCATTAAAACAAAATAAACTAAAAAATCAAAACAAAAACCAGCTGTGAGCGACAAAAAATAAATGATAAAAAAAAACGCGCATTTTTTATTTTTTCGTAAAAAAAAGGAGAAGCATTCACACAGCTAACGATGACGTTTTCAATAACAACAAAAAGCACAAGCAAAATTAAAAAAAAAAATAGTATCACAGATACAAAACATAAAAAGAAACGCGCTCAAAACAAAAGATTAAAAAACAAAAACAATAAAAGCAACTACAACACTTGAACTCAGACAACGTCAACAGCGACGTCGCCGTCATCGAATAAACCAAAAAAAAAAAACAAAAACAAAAAAAAGAGTAGGAAACCAGACAAAACCAAAAAAGCAGATCTCAGCGACCAACTTTATACGCTGCATTCCCGTTTTACTCTTTTCACAGCTGCTTCTTCTTCATCATCTGGTTTTTTTCTTTTAGCACATCGCCCTGCTTCTTCAGCTATTTTTATAGGCAAAACAGAAACGAAACAAAAAAAAAATTCGACTAAAAGTAGCGTGCGTGCGAAAGAGATAGATTTTTTTTTTATTCAGAAGCGTTTGAACTTGTTTGCCATTTTACCTTTTTTCTTTTATTTAATAAAATATTAAAAAACATTAAACGCCAATTTGTTGCTGTCAAATTGATGTTTTCAATTATAATTTTTTACATTTATTTAATTAAATTACATATTTTAAATAAATTATTTCATTAAAACAAAACTTTTTTTTAAACACTCACATACACAATTTTTCTTTTATTGTGAAACTTTTTTTCTTCTTTAGCTGCTGCTGCTGCTCATATAAAGCTCTCACAAGCACTCACACACATACAATTTGACTATATGTGTATGTAGATATATATATAAAATATATTTTTTTTTCTCACACGCGCACTTTTAGCTTTAACTTCGATTCACAATTAATTTTCCACTTTTATTATTTTATCCGCTATTCACATCCGTTCCGTACAAGTTGAGGGGCTAGACTGACTGGGACTGAATTTGAACGCGCGATATTTGCCTTAAAATACTGCGCTGGCTTGTCGGCTGAGATACAGACCCAGTTGGAAATTTGAAGTTGTAGCGACAAGACATGAATTTCAATGAATCTGATCTTTGATGAACTCACCACATACAGTTTTGAAAAAAATTGCGGCGTGCGTTTTTAAATGGCGTTTACCACTTATGAACTCTGTCATAGGATAAATATTCATCAGCATAAACTTGATTCATCTATTGCAACGATTTGGTTTAGTGTTTTTTTTTAATTTTAATTTTATATTCAATTAATTATCGTAAGAGGCTATTAAACTATAACCATCAGCTTGGAAACGCTTAATTTGACTTAACACTTTTATGTAGAATTTAATCGTAGTTTCGTTTAAATTATGCAATACAAATCTAATGCAATATATCGAATACAATATAAAATATTATTATTTTTTTTTATTTTTTTTTTTATATACGATTTATTAAATCAATGTATTAAATACTTGAACAAAAAAAAAACCAAGTCCTGAAGGGGAGTTCCAGAGAGTTAATAAATACTTTTTAATTAATTACCTGATTTTAAATCACATAAAATTAATTTTAATTACAATGAATGTTTTGTACATAATTTTAATTGTTTGTCACGGACTCTATGTGTACAATGAAATAAATCAATTTTAAACAATTTTTTCAGCTTCAAAAACCGACTTTCTTCTTAAAATGGAAAATGAATAGCTAACGGTGTTTCTCAAGTGCAGCAAATTAATTAATGAGCATGTGGTATATAATTAGCAAGTCGAGGTTAGTTTCTTCTTATACAGTTATAAAACGTTTTACTTAGAAACGTTCGTTGCAGGACAGGATGTAGTAAAGAGATAGAGCATAACATGGCAACCCGTATTTTAATTCTTATCAGTAACCTGTTCGATTTCAGAGATGAAACGCAACGGAGGGACCATTTAGTAACATAATATTCGTTCGAATATGTCGGACCCAGGCAACGAAAAGCAACTACAAGAAAATCGTTGAGACTGGTGCGACACATCTCAAGCGTCGACAGGTAGTAAACAAATTTTTTTTTCTTTTTTTGTAGTCAAAATGCTAAATTAATTTTTCAGAGTCACAGAGAGTAAGAGGGATTGGTGGTGTTTATCTATGTTTATCTATTAATTACTTACTTAGGTGGCCTTACAGCCGTCTATCGGCCGCACGTAGGAACGCGCTATTATTTATTAAATATTAAAATTTATTTAATATTATGTAAAATTTATCCGCAGAGCGTCTGGGTAACCGGAATCATTTCTGAATTCAATTTTTCCCCGACAGCCGTTCTCATTTCTCTATTCGGAAAATCTTTAGACTAGCTTCACACTATTAAATATATCACACTATGCGCATATATGTATTTCCATGTATTAGCAGGTTGAGTTTTTATAAATGTATGTTACAATCAAATAGATACACATTGTGTATATTATATTCGATCGACTCAACGAGACTTTTCGATCTAGCCATTCCCATCTTAATGCCTCTTTGTCAAATACTGTAGGAAATAGACAAAATAAACTTGTGGTCTAGACTTGTCAAGAGGACAAGCTTATTTTCAAATTGCCCTCCTCTCTTTCGTCATATAATAACGCCACATTGGTACGTTTACGTCTTTCGACTTAAAAAAATAAACGAATGATTAAAAGTAAACTACATTTACGATTTTTTTTTATTTATTTTTTATTGTATTTTATTGTGTGTAAACATTTGTTTTCCAGATATGTAGAATACATTTCGACGTGCAGTAATATTTGAACAAACTTTTTGTAATTTAATTAGTAATCTATAACCTCATTTATGTAAATAAATTTAATAAACTATTTTATTGTAGGTACATAAAATTTAATTTATTTAAGGAAAATAAAAGTTCTTTATATAAAATAGATACATGTTCTAACTTTTCCACTGGGAGGCAACTGCGCACGAGTGCCAACGACCCGCATAACACGAGAAACAAAGAGAGTTAAAGTGCGACGACTTGCAAAAAACTCTCCCATTCAATCACTCTCTCTTTCTCTTTTAGCAATTGGAAGTGCGCGATAGCAATATGCGCGAAAACACTTGTTCGTTCGTTATTGGTGCTAAGTGGCTGTATGTGCGACAGAGCGAGTTGCTGCGATACGATACTGCAAATACTACGCTCCAGCACTGCGCAGCGATTTGCGCTCACTGTGTCTCCTTCTCTTTCTTTTTCGCTCTGTGAATTATACCGTAAAGTGGTCTTGCCACGTTTAAACGAGGTATAACCAGATTGAAATCAATTTATTCAATTATTAGACATTCACGTGCAATAAATAATACGAGTGTAAATGTATGCACATTCTATAGATACAATTATTTTGATTGATTCGATTGATTGAGCCTTAGTAACGGTTTGCTGCACATGTTCGTTTAATTGAAGTTGTATGATCTTGTATGATCTTGATGAGGGCGATAGTTTAATTGGCTACACAGTCACAACATAAGTGGATATCTAGCAATTTTATTGTATTTACGATATACATTGAATGTGAAGTATTAAATAGTTATTCGGTGTTTGAATTAGTTCGCAGCGTATCATAAGATATGGTGTAACTAGACCAATATTCCATTTTTCAAAGGGTATTCATCCGTAAACTTACTGTCATTTTTAGCATATTTTTGGCGGGAGTTCTACTTCATTACACTTCATTAAGAAAAGTGCTTCCAAAAGCCAACGAATTTTAGTGGAAGTTTATGCAGAGCATTATCTAGCTGAGTAAACGTTTGGGAAGTGGTTTGCTCGGTTTAAAAGTGATGATTTTGAACGGGAAGTTGAAGATGAAGAATTGTAATCATTGCTCGATGAAGATCCATGTTAAACGCTTCAAGATTTAGATTAATCATTGGAAGTTGACTTGTAAATAGTCAGCATACGTCTCAAAGCCATTGAAATGTGTGTAGCACACACTGTAGACTAATCAAAGCCCATGAAACCATCATGGCTGATCGCTACCAACAACGATTGATGCGTTTGAACCGAATATTGTAGAAAAAACGATCGCAATTCGATCAGAGACTTGATAAAGTGATATATCAGCACGTCTATACCTGGCTCTACGCTGCAAAACCATTTGAAATCATGTTAGAAACGCTCAAATGGAAAGTCATACCTCACTCGTTGTATTCAACAGACATTGCTTCATTTGATTTCCACTTGTTCCAATCAATTAGTTTTGACCTGGCTGACTGTGGATTGCTTCTAAAGACGATTGGTTCTTCCAATGCAGAATCCGTATCCAAGAATATGTGAAAAAATAGTGGCTAGCGATGGACAGTACTTTAAATAATTTATTTGTAAACATTTTTGCACAATAAAGCCTCAACGATTTAATTCAAACAGCTAATAATATAGCAATTTGTTTCTTTTTGAAATCTATCTCGATTCTATATTGATATTGATTGTTGTATATTAAAACAATTTACTACAAAAATTATCTGCAAACAAAAATAATTATTTAACAAATTTTTATACTACAAACTTCCCATTTGCATATATCTTATCAGCTATTCGATAAGCAATCATATATGTATGTATAATTCAATATAAAAGGACAATTGAAATTCGTAGAACTTATCAAAATCTAATCTAAACACAAAAATAATAGAATTTAAAATCATTCATAAATACAAAAGTATTAAAGATAGATTATTATCAATTAGCTTACTGAATCAATTTTCTATTTCCAAGAAACATTTGAGTATCAAATGATTACTCAAATGAACTTATCAATCAAAGCAGCTGCAAAAGTATCTATAACCGAAACTATATATGAATGTACATGCTATATCCCATACTATATCCAATATCTTTCTTAATCGATGAAGTTTATTTCGTTCAAAACGGCGACAACGCATAAAACACTTAAGTAAACACATACACCGGATTATGTGAGTATAATATCTTTCACGACAATTTATTTATTTATTCTAGGCGTATCAGCGTCGTCGCCGTAAGGAAAATGTGGTTTGTTTTCGCAAAGATTTATAGCAAATTATATTTGCTGTTATTTTAAAAAAATTTCCATTGAATTCAGATACAATTGTTTATTAATGATTATCAGCTTAATGTGCCTAGTATAAAAATAAACCTACCTAGCTGCGCTGCTATTGAACTTTGGTTTAAATCTTTAAAGTGCTGTTTAACAACGGAAACAATAGTCTAGCGAACTTCCGAACAAATTTTGTAAAATATTACAAACGAAATTAATTAATTCATGAAAGATAGAAGATGCTCACCTTGTAATGAAAAATCAGCTGTTGCCTCAGAAACACACCCCTTTCTTTTGAGCTTATCATTGAATTCTTATCGCAACGTAAGCGCCTGTAAATGTTTTTTGCAATTGAATCAAAACGGCACGAAAAATTTCCGTGCCAGAGATAATGTAAAAGCTTGCTAACAGGCATAGCTCAGGAATTTTATTTAAAACGCCGAAGTGTTTCAAACGTTTACTTGAGCTAGAATCAATAAACAAGTTATACCAATTTATACAGTAAATATAGAAGACCAAATTCTCGAATTTTTAAATTCGAGAGGGAACACTATTTACAAAAAGTTAGCAGATAGTATTGCGCCTGAAAGCTTAAAAGAGCAGTAATTTTGCCAATATTTAAAAAAGTTGACCTACAAGATTCAAAAAATTACAGAGGTGTATTGTTTCTGAACCTATCTATAAAGATTTTTACCGGAGTAATGCTGAAAGGTTTAACACTAATAATAACAAACGTTTTTAAATGAAAATGGCTTTATTGTTTTTCAAAATTTTCCCCTTGATGATCAATACACTTTTGCATTCGTTCAAACCATTTGTCATAGCAGTTTTTCCATTCCTCTTTAGACTCCTCCAAAACATGGATTTTGAACGCTTTAAATGCTTCTTCGGCGCGCGTAAATCGTTGACCACGCAGTTTACTTTTGATACTCGTGAACAAGAAGAAGTTATTGGGTGCTAAATCAGGACTGTACGGAGGATGAGTCATTAGTTCGAAGTTTTGACTGCTCAAAAAAGCACTCGTTTGACGAGATGTGTGAGAGCTCGCATTGTCATGATGGAGAATGATTCGTCTTTGGCGGTTGGTTTTACGAATTTCAGAATTGACCGTCCTACTTTGCTCAAGCGGAACAGTGGCCACATGACCCATTCGGCCGAAGAAACAGGCGATCATTTGCTTCGCTGTGCTTCTTCCACGAAAAACTTTTGTTGGATTTGGCTTGTCTTGGAATACCCACACGGTCGATTGCTGTTTTCTTTCCGGCTCATACACATATATCCATGATTCATCACCTGTCACGATTTTATACACGTCTTTTGAAGCACCACGGTCGAACTTTTTAATCATTTCCTTACACCAATCGACGCAAGCCTTTTTTTGAGCGATTGATAAAATATGGGGTATCCAACGAGAGCAAATTTTTTTTACAGCAAGTGTTCATGCAAAATCGAATGTATTGTTGTGGAACTAATGTGCAAGGATGCCTCTTTCTCACGATATGTCACATGATGATCGTGCATTATCAGTTCACGACCTGCATCGATGTTTTTGGGCACAACAACCGATTTTGGACGACCTTCACGGAATTCGTCGGCGACCGAACTATAACCACGATTGAATTCACTATACCAGCGATATACTGTGGTTTTTGATGGTGCTTTATCGCCATACAAAGAACTGAGTTCATTGACACATTCTTGTTGAGATAATCCACGTCGAATGTTGTGAAAAAAAATTCAACGAAAACCTTCTCTTGAAATTTCCATTTTTTGGCCAAATTGCTTTTCTTAACTAACTGTAAACGAAACAAATAGCAATTGTACAACAAAACTTTGTGAGTACGTTTATGCCAAAAAATTTTAGATTTTGACAGTTGCCAGTTCCCGAAATGTAAATAGCAGCCCTCGTAGCTTTAAACTTCAGCTTTCTATAAAAATATCAATTCCGTCTGTCTTAAAACACATCAAACAGGTTCATATATCTCGAAATTGCAGTATCTCCTATCTACCCCGCTGATGTTACAAGAACAATCATTGTTTTTTACCACTAAATATCACTTATACTTCACAAATAGTATTTCCATATTATTTGTTATTGTGCGCTCGATCTAAAAATTTTTTAAATTTTAGTTTAATTCATCTAATAATTTCATGCGCAATAAAATTATTCACAACTAACTACAACCGTCAAAAATGGTAAAATCATCCCAAATATATAGTACTAGCAGATACCCGGCGAGTGCTACCACGTTATCGGGTGCTTCGGCTGCTCTTGACTGTTGCTCTCTCAGCCGCTTTGACTTCAAAC
This sequence comes from Leucophenga montana, assembly GCA_035044765.1. Classification (NCBI taxonomy): domain Eukaryota; kingdom Metazoa; phylum Arthropoda; class Insecta; order Diptera; family Drosophilidae; genus Leucophenga; species Leucophenga montana. Next base: position 34,456 of record JAWNNQ010001139.1, read on the forward strand.
TTCACGATGTTCGGTTGCTCCTTCGGCTCTTTTTCGTTTTGCATCTGCAGTATTTCTCCAATTACAGCTCTTTTCGGTAGAATTTTTGATAACTAATATTTTGTATATGTGGATTATATACAAATTAAATTTTTGGATTTAGATTTGATTGTTAGTGCATTTTTTCTTTAAAAAGTGAGACAAACTTGAATGATAACTTACAATTGCAAACAATACTCAGAATCACCACCAAATTTCACGAACACAAATATTTTTTTTTACTACTTATGAGATTTATAATATTTTCTAATTCGATTAATTGACATGATAACCACAAATGATAAAACTTTCTGATGAGAATGACAGATCAGAGTTTTTTTTTGTTGACAGTTTGTATTATGCGCCAACTTCACACTTATGTTTTATTTGTTTGTTTTTTATTTATGTATATACAATTTAAGTATATACAATTTATTATATTATGAATGGAATGTATTGTGCAAAGCGATTTTTGAATGCGAGAGAAAGATAGATTTAAATGTAACCCTAGGCGTCAAGTTCCAGGAAAGAAGCAACAACTATTGGTAGTAACAAGAGGTCTAAAGGACTCAATTGAGTCGCATTCGGGGCCGCATTTATTATTGCTTATCCCAATCCGTTCCCTGTAGCAGTAGAGCATATTGCTCTATCCGAATCTCAACTGTGCAAGCTTGGTCCTGGTGCTACGAGGGAGACGTTTTTCGTTACATTACTACATACATTGTCCATATAAATTGCATAAAGTTGCAATTGAGCCCTTCCTGAAGTATAATCATACTCCTCTCTATGCTACTCTCAGGAATAAAACGATTAATACTAGTTTTGTAGATTCTAATGCCTCTTCTTATTCGGTTAGGGTCTATTCTCGTGAGGGTGCCATGGTTTGGATGATGACTTCTCTACGCACCTAACAAGACTTGCTTCGAAAGCAGCTCATTATGCAAATGGTCTTCATGGTATAATGTACTTAATGCATTGTTTCAGTGGTCTAAAACCATCTTCGCATTATTGCTTTTCAAATGAAACCGTTTTGGGGTGCATCGGTTGGATCGTTTCAAAGTCTATAACGGACATAGGTAGAAACATTTTATTTTATATATATATATATATATATATATATATATATATATATATATATATATATATATATATATATATATATATATATATATATATATATATATATATATATATATATATATATATATATATAGATATTATTTAATTTATAATATTACAAATTTTTAAGTCATCGCTTCAAAAGTTTTAAAACTGATGCAAAAAAAAACCAGAGTTGCACCGAAGTTAACGTTTTCTCTTGTTTTATATTGAATTTCACATATTAAATAAGGAACAAATACTATTACTAAGGGAAATATAAATGATTTCTAAAACTTATAAAAAGTTCTTTAGCACGTACAAAAGTACATATTTCATTTTACGAGTATATCTTGAGTTAATTGTGTACTTAATACTCATGTCCCATACAAAAAAGCAATGCACAAATAAATTATAAATTAACGCTTTTTATATTACACGCTCAGTAAAAAATTTTCCACAACTCCCACAAAATCAATAAAATGTACAATATTCTGAAATGTCAAATAACAAAAATTAAATATACAAAAATGACGCAAAAACACTTTTAATTTTACTCCATAGAACTAGTACTACGGGTAATTTTTAACTTTGAACGTCTGAGTTATTGTCTAAATATCGCGTGTCATGGCAAATGTGAAAATTCAAAGAACTCAAAGTTGAGTTCATGGTATCATTTGACAGAGATATCCATATACTAGTAGCTTAGATTACTGACTTAGTGACTGGAATGTTTAGTGTTAGTGTCTAAAATGCCACAGTTCGCAATGAGTAAAATTTAATAATGGCACACAGCTATTGGAGACATGCACTCAATCGATTATAAACTATTTTACGCTGTCAACTCGGGATATATTGTATTAAAAATTAAATGAATGAAATGATGGGTATTACTTATGACGTCAATAGTTAGGTAGGTGGATACCACCACAGATTGCATTTGAAATAGCCCATATTAATGGACTCAAAGTATGAAAAACAGTCATCAACAAATGGCGCGATTTGTGGGAATATCGTTCGAATTTGTGTATTTATATTTTTGTTTATAAAAATTGGACAACATGTTTCTCAGCTGGAGTAAAACCAGCATTGAATCTTCAGAACTGTTTTTTTTTTAATTTTTTAGTTGTTATATTTTTCTAAAGTGAAGTAAAGTTGTAGCGTTTTTGGTTCGCTAATGGAATAGCGATACTGATATGGCGAATTTTTCGATATATAAGATGGCATTGACACAAGAACTGCAGCAAAAGAAGGTTTCGGGCTACCGGTAGAAGTAACAACAGGTGTATGTACGCATCTCTCTACAGACGCTATATAACAAACTGGAAGAGGTCTCCTAAACCAAAGCTGGAGAGAGGTGGAAGAATATCTCCAGCTGCACAATATCTAAGATAATGTGCAAAGAACGTAACAAGAAACTCTCGCACCTCAGATGAGAGACTTCAGATTGTTGGTAGGCACTCTAACAGGGCATTGTTTAGCAGCCGCTCATGCGAAAAAACTATGCATAACGAACAGGGACGGTTACAGGAAATGTGCAGCTGTCCAGCAATCGCAAAATCAAGATTAAAACACCTTGACACCGTCGAGCTTGCGTCACTGGAAGAGGCGGCCAGAAGGACTACTAACAGGCTAATGGCGTTCACCAAACACGCAAAAATTCTACAGAACTTCAATAGCTCCTAAACGAAATCCATCATCGGCCTCACAATGGTCCATATTGGTCTATGTGTGACCTCTTTCAAAGGGTCAGCCGGCGGAACGTACTTCACAGTATTTGTCAATGGTATAAAACGGTTTTCGACTGAAAATTGGCTTGTTGTTTTGTTCCATTTTAAAGTTCTTATTGGTAAACCCTTGACCTCCAGTAGAATCTAATAAGAAACGTCCTCAGACACAGCCTGATAACTTCTACATTGTCTTTAAATTATTAAAATCTTTACTGAACTTATGGACTCGTTTGTGATTTATGCTTAAACTTTTAAAGTTGGGTCGAACCTTCTTCTACAAATTCGATTGTGTTAAAAATGTAATATTTTTCGGTTTTAACAGTAATATTAATTTGTTCGTGATGTTCTAAAAGAAAAAATGTTTATATTTATTACATTGAAGTTCTCAGAAAAATGGAAATGAGTATGATGTCACTTTTAGTTGAAATTTTTGATATTTGAAACTATTGTCAATGCAATATGATAAATGTGTCAGAAGACTTTCATACATATATGAAAGTCTGAACAGGCTTTTTTTTTTTGCTTCCAATCCGTATCTGGCATTCGAAACTTTATTCAAATCAATGTCAAAATCTGTGTATGCGATAAGCACGAAATGCAAAAAGTGACATAAACTAATTTATACTCTCATACGAGTATATTGCAATTCACAGCACACTAAAAACTTCCATTCACTCACTCAGTCGATGATGATGATCCGCCTGAATTATTTAGCATTTCAGCCAAAAGAGTTTTTGCCGCTCTTGCTGTTGTTTTGTTTCGCCTTTTCCAAGGCGAAACAAATGAACGAACCAACGGAAATGTTTTTTATTTGATTTTTTTTTTTTCTAGTATGCTTTTGAGCGTTTGAGAACGCCTTGATGCCATTGTTACTGGGTGCTGAGCAGTTTTCACATGGAATCTCCTTCCTGTTGGTGGTGCTGGCTATGGAGGCAACAAATGGGCGCGGTGCAGTTTAGTCGTTATATATTTTATAGAACATGTGTACGTAGTTCTACTTGTTATACTCGTATTCAAGTAGCATGCACAAAAGCATTCTCATGCATGTCCCGCTAGTAGTACAAAAAAAAAAATTTATTATTGTATTTATTATTCACATAGAAAGTTAGGATTCTGTGTTGGCAGCAGGCTGCACGAAAATTTCGTCGTCACATTTGGACCTTTTTCTTTACTTGGGTGCTCAAACAATACATTTATATACTATTCTATTCTATACTATGAATACCCTTGACATTGGCGTTGACTACTATAATATGTACATACATATGTATGTATTTATGACATTGACTTTGCACTTTGTTTGTATACATCTTCTGCATACATAGTTGAAAGTTTAAATATCTTTTGCTTTCGCTATTCATTTTAATATTTATGTGCCACAGTATAAGTTGACCTTAAAATTCAAAATGTTATGACAGCTTTATACAGATTTATGCATGTTTCAGTTCAGTTTGTTTGCTGTGAAATTTGTTGTTTTTTCAATCTGTGTGTAAATTATTATTTTGGTGATAGTATTGTTGAAAATACTTGATCGATGATAGTTTAAGGCAAGTTCAATATAATGCAAAAAAGTTGAAGATTTCTTTTTTATAAATTTTACACCAAACATTGGACTTACATAGGAATGTGGAAAACTTCGTTCGCAGTGAGTTCAGCATTATGAGTTTCAAGCGCTCATTGGTTCGTCACAACAGTCTATTTCTATATTTTATGTCTAATTGTACAGCTAAATATTTTCCGTTATTTCATTTTTATACCATTCACAAATAATGTGAAATGGTATTATCAGTTTGTCTGAAAGTCTGTAACGCATTAAAGGAGGCATCGTATACCCCATAAAGTATATATATGCTTGACCAGCTCGACGTCACAAGTCGATCTAGCTATGACCGTTTGTCTGTCTGTCCGTCTGTATGATGTTGCGCATTTTTTGGGGATCAATTTTTATGCTATTCTGTTGAAATTTTGCACATACACTTCTTTTTATTGCAGAGTATCAAGACTGACTCGCCACGCTCTCTTTTTGGGGTAGCCCCCATTCAAACCCAGAGCCCACTTTTGACTTTTTGTATGAACAAATTTTTTATTGTAGTCAATATCAACTTAATAATTGATATGGTTGCTTATAATGGACGGACGTTTCACATATACATTAATGGGTTGGACTCGCCCAATATTTGGGGTAGTCCCCATACAAACCTACTGCCCACTTTTGACTTTTTGATGAAAACTTCTTTGTTAAAGACAATATTGGGTTGAAATGCGATATGGATCCATTTTATAGACAGCCGCTTAGCATATATAGACTAATGGGCGTGGCCGCCCACTTTATGAGGTAACCCCCATACAAACCCACCGTGCAATTTTATGTTTTTTATTAAAAAAAATTTTAATTTAAATCAATATTAGCTTGAAATTTGATTTGCTGGATTTTAGTGGATAACCGCTTCATATACATAAATAATATATTTCATATACATATATATAGTCCCATATACACCCACAGTTCACTTTTATTCATTTGTATGTAAAACGTCAATATCAACTTGAAATTCGATATGGCGGTATCTTACACATCAACTACATCGCTTTATAATGCGAGTGGGCGTGTACCGCTCACTTTTTAGGGTTGCTCCAATTTAAACCCCCACTTTTATGTTTTACAATAATATTTAAAATTTCGTGTGAATGATATTAGAGCTTCGGTGCAACCAAAGTAAACGTGTTTTCTTGTTTTTTTAACCCCAAAACTGAAATTTATCGCTCAAATCACATACGTCTGGAAGAAAAAGCGATATGACGAAAATCAAAACTTTTTAATTTTCTTCACATATTTGATCGCCAAATACACCCGTCGATTTTCCGTCACATCACGTATTTGATCTAATGTGTGAAGCTTTATTTGGGTTTATCTATGATGAATTGCTCAACACTATGAAAACTCACATGCAACCGTGCAAAATATGTGACATACATATTTAATAATATATGACATATTTTATATAATTACACAGAAATATTTCCGCATATTTGTAGCATTTTGACACATATTTCAAATAAGTGAAAATATGTTAAATGTAACTCTTGTGTAATAATAGCATTATTCAAACTACATACTATTCCTTAACACAGCATCTACGTACATTAAATTTAAAATTTTTATAATTGTCTCTTTCTAACACTGATCTATGTTCCAACTTTTAGGACATACTTGTCAAGTTATTGAACATTTCTTTGAATTTATCTATACTAAAAATTTATTTGCCACATTTTCCTTCTAAAATAACTTTTCTCTTATAAATACGCCACATGTTTTGGCATTTTATATGTCAAAATAATTGGTTTATAAATTTTGAAATATTTCAACATTAATTTATTTTCATGAATCACGGCAAGGTAAACTTGAATTTCTCACAGATAATACAAATTAGACAACTAATCTGCTTTTGTGACTAAATAAAGACAACGACGACGGTCTTAGATTGTGCAAAAAAAAATTATTAGGAACAAAAAAAAACAAAAAAAGTCGGTCATTTTGTTGGCATCATTTCCTCTACAACAATTATATATACATTTGTCAAAAGCTAGATGATATTGCTAAAAAAAAAATGTTTATGCTAAATATTTTATGAATGAAAATTAGCAAAAAAAATGCGCGCCAGAGAGAAAGATTGAAATTTCCTGAAATATTTACAAAAATGCTTACGCCAAAAATGATCTCCCACATTCTGTATCGAAAATATTCTTGTATGCTCTTTTTGTGCTTTTTTTTGTGTACCTGAAATGAAACGAAATAGAAATGGAATTGAATTAGCAGCTGATTAATAGATACATTCATAAATATTTAAAGTTTTAATTATAGATGGATAGGTAGACTCTTAGATTGCGTTGCAGTTCATTAGCCGCAGCTGTTTATAAATTTTTTGTTCCTGAGAAAAATAAACATATTAAATGAAAATGTATTCAAATCGAACTGAATTGAATTGAATCGCTGTCAATGCGCAAAAACCTTTGCAAGTGCAAGTGATATCAAAGGAACATTGAACTTTTTGACAAATTGACAAAAGAAATTGAATTTGTTTCGGTAGCTGTCAGCAGTGAATGCAAGTGAAATTTTACAAAATATTTGGCAAAATTTATATTTCTTTGCATATTTTTCTCATTTACAGAAGTATTCAAAAGATCAGCTCATTGATGATTTGCTTTGTGAGAATAAATACAAATATTGTACTTGCAAATAAAATCTAGCCACGTGTCTAAAAATTCAATCTAAGAAACTGAAACCAAATAACGTGGGGTGCATCGGAAATAGCCGAAAAGCGCACGTAAGATCAATTCAGTCTTAAATAGTTATACAAGTTTTTTGAAAAAAGACAAAATGTTGACCACTGGAAGAACTTTAATCGTATTTTCGCACAGTCGGCTGCTTCATGCTAAAGCGAAACAAAAATTTGAATTGTACAAATTATGACTCAGAAATGATTCACACTTTGGGACACCACTGCTCCAAGGGCCGCCCAGAAAGAGAACAGCAATAAGTGAGCAATTTACAATTTTACAGTTATAAAAGAGTTTTTGTTGTACATCAATTCTTTCTCTTTTTTGTTTTAAATATTTATTTGATTCCTCTTTTAAAATTTTACCAACTAAAATACTATGAAAAACACACACAACTGATGCTCGGCAACATGTTTGCAAGTGCACCCACAACAGTTTCGAGGCTAACGTCAAGCTGCTCGATCGACTCTACAATATAAATCACCCACGAGAGAGATAGGGAATATCTTTTTCTCTAATTTTCCAACTGAAACCAAAGGAACGGAAAGAAACAAAAAAGGTAGCAGCTATAACACATTGAGAGAGCTGAGAGAGCTTTGTGAGAGAGTCTTTGTGATTGGCCAAGGGCCTCACTTGGTTTTTACCTACCTTAGACTCAATACATTAGAAAAAAATTGCATTCGTCCGTGACCCTCTTCACATTCTTCCCAATAAAAATAAAATTCAAGCGAATATTTTGTGTTTAAGAGGGTTAAAAAGGGAGTGGATGATTTGCGCTTGCCTAATTATATATATATATATATATATATATATATATATATATATATATATATATATATATATATATATATATATATATATATATATATATAAACTAGTTTCTTAGTTCTGAAGATATCGATCTGAAATCGGGTATGCATACTTCCTAGTGGTCGAAGGGTTTATATGGGAGCTACTCCATTAGTAAAGCGGCGGTTCATAAGAAGCCACATATCAAATTTCAAGCTGATATAGACTCAAATAAAGAAGTTTTGCATACAAAAACACAAAAATAGTTTTTTAAATTTGCCACAAAATATCTCTACATAACATCGGAGTTCCTAAAAGCTTTTATCGATTTTCTTACTAAAAAATCCTAAGACTAATAGTTAAAATATTTGTTAGTCCAATTGAAAAATTCGTATTATATTGAACTAAAATAGGTAAGAAAATTTCTGTAAAATTTCCTTAGCGTCTAAAAGTTTTCTGTTATGTTCTTATTAGATGAAGAAAGATGAAAGACGCTTAATCAGATTGAGCCAAGATCTGCAAGAGCTCAAGAGTTTTTTAAAAAAGATTATCTGAATAATCAATTTTAATCAATTTAGTCCATGGAACAATTATGAAATCTTTCAGTTCCTAAAAACTTTATACTATGTTTTAATTGTTATAAACAAAGTAATTATGGGTACTTACTAGAGTTAAAAGAACGTCAAGCAGTTTCAGTCAAAAGGCGTACTGAAAAATTTGTACTGAAATTGTGCAGAGAAAGAAGTTAAACAGCTGATATTTACATTTTGCATGTTTAAAAACACTGATTACTACTTTTTGCAACACTTTACAGCACTGTTACAAAAAATTTAACGGAAGCTATTTCCAAAAATTCCGCGCCATTAAGCCATTAAGAAAGCTTTATAAATTACTAAAATCGTTCGATGTATGTATTTTTAAGCAGTTCAAGCCAATAAAAGTCCACCAATAAGAGTAGTAAAAGACCATTAACCGGGTTGACAGGTTCCCGTAGCAAAAAATCAGTGATCAAATATGAATAAAAAGTTCAGAAGAGCTTTAAGCTGGAAAAAAGCTCTTTCAACGATTTAATAGCAATATTTTAACTAGATAATCTCCACAGCCATAATAGAGAAGTAAAAACTAATATATGTATATACTAAAATGTACTTAAGTAAATTATTCAATTGAATTTTGCGCAACAGAAAACTATCTTTTTTTTCAACTTTTCCTTGAATTTTCTATACTACACAAAATATTTTCTTAGCTAACGAATAGCAAAATTTTAGCTAGTATGTAGAAAGAAAACCTTGAAAAATAAATGAAAAGCTGACATTTTGTTTGCCTGTTTCTATATCCTGACTGCCTGTATGTCTATGCAGCATCAAATTTAAACCGCACTCGAGCTAAAGTATCTACTATCTATGCAAATCATTGAACGGGAGACAACATTTCCGCAACATTCAATGCCACTTGCTGCACATCTCAGCTCAGCTCAGATAAAAAGCACTTGGTTGAATGGATTGTGAACCATTTCAGGCATGCAAGGATGCCTGCCAACGCATTTGTGTACGCTCAATTTGTGCAAATATTATTTTATAGTAAAGCAGCAGCACCGGCAGCATGAAAGGAAAGTCTTTATTATTGAAATTAAAATTTCGCTATTATGTAACATTATCGATTTCTACCGTGTTCATAAATAACTAATTGGCCTACGAGACGCTAAGTCGCCACTCAAGTGGTTGTCCTCATTGAAGACGACGACGTCATAATCATGGCCAATCTCAGAAGGACACGCAGATATCTCGTTAATTTCTAAATAACATTCAAATGAAAAATTTACTTTAGCTCTAGTTGAGTAACATTGACATTGAAGTAAGTTTTTTTTTTCAAATTTTATGAGGGACAGGCAACAAAAAAAAAACGTCATTAAATTCGGTTGAAGCTTTAATACTCTTCATCTTCACATTTTCTCTTTTTGCTAGGTAACGCTGGTGTTTTACTGCAGTTTTTAAATTTTTGAAAGAAAGTTTAGTTGTAAAAATATACGATTACATATACGGCCTCGCAATAAACTAAGAATATTTAAAAACTATTTGTGTATTATAAGTGCTATTAAGTTTAAACTGTACTGAAGCTACATTTTTCATTTATTAAATCGCGGTCATTTTGGAACTTGTGTTGCATCTGGTTATAGGTTATAAAAAGTCTCCACACAAACTTTCAAAACAATTTTACAAAGTTTGAGGGAATGGGACGGGCAGGAACGCACAATGATGTACATGACTATATCGACTCGACTTGTCGTGCTGATCACAAATGTATATAATTTATGGCGTTGCAAACATTGTGACTAAATTATAATACTATTCAAACTCTGTTTGAAGAGTATAGTATAAACAAACCAATTCGCGAGTATCTTATCGCTAATAAATATACATCATGTCTAAAGCAATGCATTAATCTTGCGTAACATTTTAAATTTAGCACAAAACGTTTATATTTATTAACTTATTAATAGAGTCTTTATAAAGGTTAATATGAATTATTTTTATAAATAAAATTGAAAGTGTGCTGCTCAATCATTTTCAGGTTTAAGCTGCAACGCCATTTTATATTGATAAGCTGTGAGAATTAATTAAGTGACACACACACACAGTGCAAGCTAGAAATTATTATTAATCAAAAATCTATTCTAGGCATAATCTATAAAATGATTCTGTCTATAGAATGTCAACCCCTAAATAATTTCTGAACACATTTCTAATAATAAGTGCTGGAAATAAATATGCTTAAATATAAATAAAATGTGAAGTGGATTGCTCAAACATGCATATGGCCGGTTCGATTAAGTGTCAGGAGAAACACTTAAGTATATAATCGGAAACTATTTTGTCATCCGATCGATTTTAATCTCGGTTTGTATACTCCACATAGGAAATAATTGATCACGTGTTTCGAAGATATTGCAAATTTCAACCCCAAGAGGGTAATTGTGGTGAAAGGTTTTTTAATACAACAAATCCCAAGAGTGAGAGAGAGAGAGAGAGAGGTTTCGAAAATTATATGGGAAACGTTTTATCTTTTATTTGAACGTCTTCAAATTTTGCGTATAGAAAATTTTTACCACGAGCTATGTTCGGTATAACCGCTAGTATGTATAATAAATATATCGGATAATTCATTTATAGTTTTTTTTTTATTTATTTTTTTTTTTCACAGATCGCCCATGACTAATGTCATATTGTTATCTTATTTTTATGCAGTCTTGTTTGACACCACAATAATGTCTCAAAGTAACTCAGCTGTATTACGAAAATCAGCGTTCTGTGAAATATGTTTTTCGAGAACCTCGAGCAACATATGATGAGCATCATCGACCTTCCGAGCCTAATATTGCCAAAATCATTCGCAAATTTGAGTCTCGGTGTACATTATTGGATGATACGCGATCGTGTAGACCATTCAGCCTGTAGTGAAGAGAATATATCAGCTGTAGCGGAGACTGTGGCTGAAGACCAAGACCAATCGATTCGACGCCGTGCGCAGCAACACTGGTCTCTCGTATGGAGCAATTTTACGTTAGGATTTTGGAATTGCAGCCGCCAGACTTTAATTTTGTTCAGTGATGATGCACATTTCAGCCTCAATGGGATACATCAAGAATGAATATTGCTGCATTTGTGCTGTTGTGCAACCCGAACTGATTCTCGAACTGCCGTTACATCCATAGAAATGCACTGTTTGGTGTGTTTTATGGTCTGGTGAAATCCGCATTTTTTAAAAAAATGAGGCCGGACAGAATTTAACCATCAATGGCGAGCTCTACTTCACAATGACGACGGACTTTTTGTTGCCTGAAATGGATTTGAGCAACACGGTGTTACGGTGAGCACCTAATTTCGCGTTTTGGATCGGAAAACTGGCCGTCTAGATCGTGTGATATCACATCTCTGGATTTTTTTCTTTTCTGTTATGTGAAGTGAAAAGTCTTCGTCGATAAGTCAGCTACGATTCAAGACTTGGAAGGCAACATTACTCTCTCGAAATTCGCGAAATTCGGTAGATAACGGTAGCAAGAAAGCGTGATCGACAATTTGACCTTCCGAATGACATTTCAATAAAATTATCTTTAAAAAGTAAGTGTCAGAGATTGTTCTTTCGGGTCATAATAAAGATGCCGACATCCAATTATATATTGTTTTATTTAAAATAAAAAATAAAACTTCTAAATGAATCACAGGTTATAAAATCGTGTTTGTTTGGTTTTAACTTATTTCACGTCGCAATCGTCAATTTACTGATTTGCTTTATTTACACAGAAGAAATTAATGGGCCATTTTTACTCCTAAAATATTTCATACAGGTTCTATAAATCCATTCAAAATGATGCTTCTAAATGTTCTATGAATCCGAGCGAAGTATAATGTTCCATTTACAGTTACATTAACGAATGGGAAACAAACGAGATCCAGCGGAAAACAATGTATTACTGGGTACTGTCTCTTGTGTACTTAACTTCTCTACCACACTTCAGCAAGTATCGCTTAATTTGTTTTTTTTTTTGCTGTTTGCATTGCGAAATTACTGCTACTCATATAGGTGAACTAACACATTTCTAAAGCGTTTTCCGATATAAATTTTTGACACTAGGTGTATGATAAACAAAGAAAATAGGTGCGAGAGAGTTTTGAGTGTAGCGAGACACACTTGCATAGAGAAAGAAAAACTTACAACATAGTGTATACGAGAGCTATGCAAAAGGAGAGCCAGTCCAAGTGTGTCGGTGTATAAACGTCAAACCATTGTAGCAGCATATTTAAATAGGGCTCGTAAAATAGTCTCAATTGGGTTGAATTTCGGAGGGTTAACCGTTATAGTTCTTAAAACACTCTCAATTGAGAAGGTTTTCGAATTAATTGAATCAAGACTCTTATTAGTGTGCCTGCAAACAGCGAATAAGCGCATTTCAAGACACTTTTAGAAGCGGAAACAAGTGAAACCCCTCCGAAATTTTCGTTTTACAATAAAAAAAATGCCAATAAACGCTATTTTATGAAAAGTGGATTCTCACGAAAACCTTTCATGAATTTCACTTTATTTCATGATATTCTCTCGTTATTATCATCTTGTATTTTTTTTTTTTTTGTGAAATAAAATGACAATTCATTAGCGCAAATTTGAATTCGAGGATGCTTTCCTTCGTTTTCATTATCCAAGAAGGGCAATAAAGAAATTGCAATGTACTTACACTAGTTTGGCTCTTTCTGCGTTTTATATTAGTTTATAATTTATTTTGTACATTGTAAGTTGATATGTACTTTTGCTAATATGAGTTGTCATCTCGTTTCACATAACTGGTTGAGGTGGGAGCTTTCTGCGTATTGCATGATATTGTAAATATCGTAGGAACAGGGATTTTTAGATATCAAGTAATTTGTAATTTCATGAAATGTAACGTATAAACCCGTATAAATGGGTGTCTGTCTACTAATAAATACCATACAAGTTTCTTACTAAAACCACACGATTTAGTTTATTTATACGAGGGGTACTATTTACATTTCGGGAATAGCAAATAATAACAAACATTTTTAAATGAAAATCGCTTTATTGTTTTTCAAAATATTCCCCTTGATGATCAATACACTTTTGCATTCGTTCAAACCATTTGTCATAGGAGTTTTTCCATTCGTCTTGAGACACCTTCAAAACATGGTTTTTGAACGCTTCAACTGCTTCTTCGGAGCTCGTAAATAGTTGACCACGCAGTTTACCTTTGATACTCGGGAACAAAAAGAAGTCATTGGGTGCCAAATCAGGACTGTACGGAGGATGAGTCATTAATTCGATGTTTTGACTACTCTAAAATGAGCTTGTTTGGCAAGATGTGTGAGAGCTCGCATTGTCATGATGGAGAATGATTCGTCTTTGGCGGTTGGTTTTAAGAATTTCTCCGAAGACTTCCGGCAAAAAAATGGTCATGTACAACTCAGAATTGACCGTCCTACGTTGCTCAAGTGGAATAGTGGTCACATGACCCATTCGACCGAAGAAACGGGCGATCATTTGCTTCGCTGTGCTTCTTCCACGAACAACTTTTGTTGGATTTGGCTCGTATTGGAATACCCACACCATTATCCATGATTCGTCACCTGTCACGATTTTATACACGTCTTTTGAAGCACCACGGTCGAACTTTTTAATCATTTACTTACGCCAATCGACGCGAGCCTTTTTTTTGAGCGATTGTCAAATTATGGGGTATCCAACGAGAGAAAATTTTTTTTACAGCTAAGTGTTCATGCAAAATTGAATGTATTGAAGTGGAGCTAATGTGCAAGGATGCCTCTATCTCACGATATGTCGCATGGTGGCATAACAACCGATTTTGGACGATCTTCACGGAATTCGTCGGCGACCGAACTACGACCACGATTGAATTCACTATACCAGCGATATACTATGGTTTTTGATGGTGCTTTATCACCATACAAAGAACTGAGTTCAATGACACATTCTTGTTGAGTTAATCCAAGTTGTGAAAAAACGTCGAAAGTTGTGAAAAATAATCCAACGGAAACCTTCTCTTGAAATTTCCATTTTTTGGCCAAAAGATTTTTCTTAACTCACTGTAAACAAAACAAATAGCAATTGTACATAAAAACTTTGTGAGTACGTTTATGCCAAAAAAATGTCAAACTTTATTATGGTGTTGCCAGATTTTAGCTTTTGACATTAGTGTTCCCAGTTCCCGAAATATAAATAGCAGCCCTCGTATATTTAATTATTGAATGGTGTTTCCAATTTAGAGTCAAACTGGTTGTGTTGCATATAAATCTTAACTTTGAAACTAATTAAATTCAAACTGAACGAAACGTTGCTGTTCTGGAAACTTCCGAAATGTTTCAACCAATCAGGTAAGTAACTTGCGTGAATTAATTTAGTAAAGTACTATGTAGACATGTAGGTAAGAGTCCGGTGCTTTTATACATAATGTTCCCATGCAAAGTCATGTATTTATATTACTATAAAATATTTGTGTGCTTTGAAAATTTGTAGGTGTAGAAAATATTTGTTCTGCATATTTGCTCTATATCGAATGTTTTAAATGACGTCAGCCCATTTTCTACGCTTCAGAGTAGTTTTTTTTTTTTTACATAAAACAAATATTTATTTGTATTGTATGCGCAATAATTTGTGAATTATATTGGTTTACTTTTGTAATTTTCAAACAATTTTATGCGCCATTTATTTTTGTTTATTTGCAAATAGAAAAAAAGTAAACATACATTTATATATGTACCAATAATATGTGGGAAAATAGTTGAAATCGTTTAAATGTGGTACATAATTTTTGTCTTATAGTTTTGAGATATAGTTTCTGGAATGCCTATTAAATTTATACAAACTAAAATATAAAATTGCACATTTGTCAATCGAACTTTTCAAATAACATCGAAAACTTTTGCAAAATTAAAAGTTATAGTGCATTTAGCCAGATTTTAGGTTAGATCTTTAATTTCAAACCGAAATTTAGAATGTGAGTATCGGGAGTAGTAAAAGCAGAATAGGCATTGCTTTTGTAGGCATTATCAAGCTTTACTTTTCTGTAGAACTTAATCATATATCTCTCATCGTTAGGGCAGCGTTCGTAAGTAACGTTTTCGTTCGACCGTTTTTTCTCCGATTTACTTTGCAAATCCGACTACCACGATAGTCTTTTAATTTTTCGGGTTAATATACTACAGCCTATGACACTCACAAATAACGTGGCTTTCTATTGGTAAAATAATTTTCAAAATCGGTTCAGTAGATCCAGAGATTACCCTCTACAACCTCACAAACTTTACCTATTTATAATATTACTATAGAAGAGACTTAAAAATTTCATCTCGACCAAAAAAATGAAATTAACTCGTGAAAATTTTCGTACGACTATTTATTATGACTTTCGATGTGAATTATTAAGACAAGAGTGCATCGATAAACTTATTTTCAGTTTTGGCGTTGAAGACTCACTCATTTGACCCTGGGAAACGCTGGTATAACAAGTTTAATAACTGACGTCTTTCACTCAAGATAAGCAAATATCGTGAAGGTCGTTCCAAAATGGTTAATGTACCAAAAAAAAAAAAAAATCTATGTTGTGCGTGAATTGAAATTGTAAGGCCATCATGTGACATATCGTGAGATTAAGACATCCTTGAACATTAGTGGGACCAGCATATAATCGATATTATATGAACAATTGATTGTGTCAAGAAGATTTTTTCGCGTTGTATGCAGCATAATTTGCCAATCGCACAAAAAAAGCTGGTATCAATTGGTGCAAAGAAATGTTGAAGAAATACAGTCGCGGTCTATGACTTCGTAAGAGGTAACGAATCATTGTTCTATAGCAGCGGTGGACAAGCCCTTGCTCTCGTTGTTCTGAGTGCTCAAACCGTTACTTTTGCATGCTTGCGATTTTCATCGAGACAACAACAACAACTTTCGGCACAGCCGAAAACGAAACAACAACCACACACGATTTTCGGACCGTCATAAAGGTGTTCATTTTGCTATGATTTATGACTTCTGCCGCGTCTTGTACACTGAATAAGAAAGCGAAGTAGTTTTTGATGTGTTACGATTTTTACTAAAAGATTGAACTAAGTGATTAAATTTAAATGGTTTCAATAATTTTTCTCAGTGTTGAATTTTTTTTACTTTAATAAACCAAATACCAACAAAACAGCGAAGGCTCGATTTTCTTCGCGACGCATAGACTCATAAAAGTGTTCATTTTGCTTAGATTTATGACTTCAAAAACTCTGTTTGTTGTAGATGTTGTTGTACTGCTCCCACCGCCCACCGCTGCTCTATAGTATAGAGTTTATACATATATACTAGGTCCGGTCGAATTTTTCATTTCGTTACTAGCCCATATTATACACGAATAATATCTTCATTTACTTGCTTTTTTCATTTTCAAGCAAAAATAATAAACAAAGAATGAAACGGTAGTTACAACGCATTTAACAAAGAAATATGTAAAAACTATTTGTGAATTATTAGTGCTATTAAGTTTTAAGTGAAGTTCGAATATTAAGTTTTAAGCTTAAATAGCCGAAAATGGGTCAAAATGTGTTTGTGCACATCTACACATAAATACTTACATTATATAAACATATTCGTGAATTTTATTTGTTAAACAACTTAAAATGGTCCGACAAAATTTATGACTACGCAATCATTTCTACGCCAAAAGTTTAGGGAGAACTAAGGAAAACCAACCGCCGACGACGACGGATCTTCCTCTACCGCGAAAATGCGAGCTCTCACACATCGGTTCACACAAGAGAGTTTTTGAGCACTCAAAACATCGAGTTTATGTGCCCTTTCGACGCCTTAACGAGCCTTTAAACAGCTCGTTTTGTAGGTTTCCACTTCTGAGCGGGAAAAGTGCTTCGTAAATTGGTTAAAATAAAGCTATTTTAAATGATGAATTACATAGAACCATATTTTGTGACCTAGATTTTATTAAAATCTGAAAAGTTTAATTTCGAATAAAATTTTATTGAACTAGCTTTAATATTGGTGATTTATTTGAAAAATCTGATTTATTTGAAAAAACTTTCAATTACTTCTTCCACCAATCAAAAATTCATATGAAAGCTTACTGTACCTCCTTTTGTGAAAAATGTTTTGATATCTTCATCTTGGATCCTTATTTTGCGACAAAAAATAAAAAAATTCAAATCTTGATCTTCAGAAGTACATTATTGTTGCTTGACATTCTCCTCCATTGCAACTACAATATACGAGTATACGATTAGATTAGACAGTTAATGTATTTAATTTCAATTTTCAATTCTAATTAATACCATTTGTCACTTGTAGTCCAAGTGTCAGCTGATTTTCAAGTGAGAGTGTTCAGCCTGTATTGCATTTATGTGCGTTTAACTCACAACAAACAATTGAATCAAAATCAATTTAAATAGTTCTTTGTTTTTGTTTTTGTTTTTGCACAGTCGTCTACTGCATGACTCGTGAACCGATTGACTCTGATGATAATTGTGAGTACATCTGACAATCACATTTCGATGGTTGTTTTAATGAAATGTGCGCGTGTTTTCAATAAATACAAAAATTAGATTTCCATACTACTTGAGAAACGAATCCAAACAAAAACAAAGCAATTACACTTGAATGTGTGTATGTGCATCTTCTACGAGTACTACAAAACAACCATCATCTCATGGCATTACCACATTTTCGCTACACTTCCTCATGTATCATCGACAATTGAGCATTCAATTGTTACAGAAACAGAGAACAAAAAAAGAAACAACTGATTGATTGAAAAGCTTTCAATAGTATCTACAACAATTGAATGCACGTTGATCTTGTGCCAAATATGTAGACACATCGAACACCCAGGGAACGAATTTTTATTCTTAGGGCGGTTTTCTACGCAAAGAAATTTATTTGGTAATTAAAATGTTTCATCTTTATTTGCTAATATAATTCTTACTGGAAAATATGCTCAGCTTATTTAATCAATTCGATGAAACAACTCAAAAAAAAAAATATTCTTTCAAATTGACAATATTTATCTTTAAGCTTACATTTTTGTCGTTCAGTCAGAGAGTTAGATGAAAGTACCAAAATATTTCAGCTACATCTGACTGAAACAAATATAATAAGGGTACTCACAACTCCTGCAATAAAATGCAAATTCTCCACATTTTAGCTCTCTATTTAACAACCCAGGCTGTATGTATTGGCATATTATCATGTTCATAAATCCACAGCAGAGATCCAATAAGGTTATGAAAGTATGAAATGGTCTCTTTCAATATACCATTGAAAGGCACCGCATTCATTGTAGTTGACAAAAATTGTGTTTGAAGGTGCTATAATACGAACCATAACACCTTCAACTCTGCTATGCAGAGAATGATGAGTTTCATTGCGGAAGTCATGGAAATAGTATCTATAGTCATCGTCGGGGCATTGCAAATTAAATTTTTTCGTTTCAGAACACCACGCAATGCCACTCCGAAGTCCAAGTCAAATGTGCGCGACAAAAAGTGAGGCGTTGCGCTTTTCGAACCGGGTTAAGGCTGGCTTCTTCTTGATTATTACTCTTCTTATATGCTTAACATTCGAAATAATACGACGCATAATTGTGAAACTTGCCTTGATAACAAATTATTCACTGATTTTTGCCAGCGTCGTGCGAATTTGACGCTTTTCTTAATATAAGTCGCATCTCCGCATTAGTAAGCATACTTTATGTGAAGCCTTTCATGTTTTTTTTTTGCATATTTAGTCATTCATTACTTAAAAATGTGGATATATCGTATCGACTCCTTTCGATTTTCCGCTTCATAATATCCCTCTATATTTTGGTGACCAGTCTCCCAGATGAGATGTATAACCTAGTGCTCGGCAATCTCGTTAAGAGATTTACGGCTCTCCGTTGTGGTTTTAGTGTTGGAGCTGAAAGAGTTTAGCGTTTTCAGGGCAGCCTGATTGTACGAGAAGATAAACACATGCTCTTGTGTATGTGAATATGACGTTAGGAGATGCATAGCTTCCTGAATAGCTAGCATCTCCGCCTGATAAACGCTACAATGATCGGGCAAATGAGGCTTGCTCAGGTTTGATTGTTTCGAAGTAAAATCTTTATTACTTATGAGATTTTAAACAAAATTTAAATATATTCTTGAAAACCTTGTTAAAACCGTAGATATGCAGCGAGGTTCTGTGCGGATATTTCTCACTTGTGGGTTCTTTTGAGTTTTAGCAGGCTTTATTTACATACATAACATTTTTATACCATTTACACATAGTGTGAAATGGTATCATCAGTTTGTCTGAAAGTTTGTAACGCATTAAAGGAGGCATCGTAGACCCCATAAAGTATATATATTATTGATCAGCTCGACAAGACGAGTCCATCTAGCCAAGTCCGTCTGTCTGTCTGTATGTTGTTGCCTTGAGGCCTTTTTATGTTCAGCCGCTTAACATACATAGACTAATGGACGTGGCCCGCCCACTTTTTGGGGTAACCTCCATATAAACCCACCGTGCAATTTTGCGTTATTTATGAAAAAATGCTTCATTTAAATCAATATTAGCTTGATTTGGTGGATTTTAGTGGGCAACCGCTTCATGTACATATACAAATGGGCATGTCCCGCCCACCATTTGAGGTAGTACCATATAAACCCACAGCACACTTTTATGCATTTGTATTGAAAACGTCAATATTAACTTGAAATTCGATTTGGTACATCTTACACATCGCTCCATATACATCTACTAGTGGGCGTGTACCACCCCCTTTTTGGGGTAGCCCCTATTTAAACCAACACCCCACGTTTCTGTTTTACAAAACTATTTAAAATTTCGTGTGAATGGTACTATTAGAGCTTCTTGTTCTAAATTATTTTTCATTACATACATTTTCCTTGACTAAATCAACTACCCTCCTCAAACGTATTATAAGTATCGAAAATGTAGAAAATTTTATTAATTCTTCGGGTATTAATTATTTATAAGATCTTTTCTATTTATAAATTAGTTAGAAAATCTAAAATAAATTTTTAAAATGTATTTATAATCAACAAAAAAATCATACAAAAGCGGTTTTCTGTAGCAAAATTAATAACTTGAATTTAATCACGTTTTTCAGAGCATTCTAATATATAAATAGTTCCACTGTTCGATGTCCCTGACAGTGAATAATTGCCGAAGAATTTCAAATATTTCGCAGAAAATTAACTTATAAAACGAACAAACATATAATGAAAACGGTGGCTGCTAAAATATTTTATTTTATTTTATATTTTCTTTAATTTAATTTCAAATTTACCTTTTTGCATAAAATATTGCCCAATTGGAAAAACTTGTTAATCCTTTAATGCATATATGTAGTATGTATGTTTAATTTCGTTTATTTTTATAGCTTCATTAAAATTCAAAGCAACGTCTTTAACGACTATGCATTTAATTTTCCAGTGAACTTTAATGAAAAGCAAGCAATTAAGAAAAATTTCCACTGAATTCAAACAATAGCCATTGGTTCGTTCTATATACGCGTAGTACAATAAAATACTAATGCACTTTTCCGCTCCGGGGACAAAGGAAACGCGCACTTTTTGCATGCCAATCTAGGATGCGAAACTACACGTATTACGGCTTGCGAAGACGTAGACGACAGACTCCGGTCAAGCAATTGCACTAGACTGAAAATTCTACTAGCTGCTGAGGCATTTGTAACAGATCGACGCTATAAGGAAGACGTTGTTGTCGTCGGCGAAGATTAATTTCCATAAAAATTACATTGAAATGCCAGAGTTTTCTCTGAGTGTTGCAGTTGCTGGCAACTGGCGTTGAGATACGCGGAAAATCCGTACTATATATTGTGGCTATAATAATTTTTTGCATTGAATTGCTGTATTTAATTTAATAGATTAAAATTTCCGTATAAACTGAAAGAACAATTATATGCAGCGATGCAATCGATGCTGTACAAACGAACGACAACAACGACTGTTTGCTCTTTAGATTTAGTTGCTGTAAATGTTCTGAAACAAATCTTCAGCGAAATTTTCGCATGGTAGAATCTTCGACATAAAAATAGAAAAAAATACATTGTGGATCGAAACAACTGTAGTCGACATGTTGGTCATTCAAGCTGTAGCTGATGAAATAAATGTTGGCAGCATCTTTTTTTTACGAAATTTTCAGGGTTGTAATAAGAAACAAATATTTCATTATAGTTTTTCGTCTGTTCTATCTATCGATATAAATAAAGTTTAATTTAAAAATTATTCAATAGAAAAATTCGTATAGAAAATATTGGTATGTGTTTCTATTTTCCTTCTTTTTTCTTTTACAATATGAATATCTCTGCCATTCCTGACCACACTAAAAATGTACTTTATTAGCAGCTGCCACAATTTTTTGGACGTATGCCAAACGCTTGGGCACTGGGAGCATGGTGTTTGAACCAAATTTGATTGTGTTGCGAAGGAGATGAAGCTGTTTGGGAGCTTGCCGGCAAACATGCTGCCGCATACAAAATCAGTCAAAACATGAAAAATGCTCTTTTTTAAATTTTCTGTTCGTTGTTGTGCGTTGTTGGGAGACTAACAAAAGTCCGGTTACTTGTTTCAAAAAAAAGAATTAACGAAAATATTTTTTTAATCTACATTATTCTTTATCTTCTCTACATAATCACCATTAATTTCAAAACATTTATTTAGTCTCTAGATCCACCTATTAAAACAAATCCTGAAATCGTGCTTTTATACCTTGGCAATTTCTATATTAACTGCATTAATTATCTCCACATTGCTACTGAAGATTTAATTTTTTTGTTATTGTTTGGAAATTACAAGGTTTTAAATCAGTAGAATATGATGGTGGGTGCGATCTTTGTTAACTTTAGCCTTTACCAAGACAAAATTTCTCTCGTTAGTTGAAGCTTTTGGTCAACTTCCTGAAGTAATCAAATGAAATGTCGTAAGTCAAATGTCTACCGTTTTTTTTTTTTTTCATTTTTTAGAAACAAAATACAAGATGTGTCGCAAAAGAAACAGGACTTTTTAAAAATAGCTGTTTCTGGTGGCGCCACCTATTGGTAGGAAAGGTTACATCCTTCACTGACAGCTAGTAAACATTTTATGACAATCGGATCACTACAAGCGAAGTTATCGCGCTAAAAGTGACAGTATCTTTTTGGCATCGCTCGAAAAATGAATCTTCCTCATAATCCTTTTTCTGTCAAAATAGTCGACAAAGATGGCTATTGGCTCCAAGATTATCAAGCCTGGCGGCGCTGAGCCCGATGATTTCGAGAAGTCTGCATCGGCGTGATTTACATATTAAACGCGCGCGTGAGATTGAATTCGGTAACAAGAAGGCCGTCATCATCTACGTGCCCATTCCACAGCAGAAGGTGTTCCAGAAGATATAAATCATTCTGGTGCGTGAGCTCGAGAAGAAATTCTCCGGCAAGCATTTCGTTGTTGTTGGGGCACGTAAAATTCTGCCCAAGCCCACGCGTAAGGCACGCTATCCATTGAAACAGAAGCGTCCACGTTCGCGCACTCTGACCGCGGTGTACGATGCCATTTTCGAATATGTTGTCTTCCCGGCTGAGATTGTTGGCAAGCGTATCCGCATCAAGTTGGACGGTTCGATTAAGGTGCACTTGGATAAGAATCAACAGACCAACATAGAGCACAAAGTTGACACCTTCACCTCGGTGTACAAGAAGATCACCGGTCGCGATGTGACTTTTGAATTCCCAGACAACTACCTGAATGTTTAAATCTACGCGAACGCATTCTTTTGGGATGATGCAAGAGTGCTGTAAAAATAATATTCTATCGTACAGAAATGTTTTCTTACGTTAGAAAGTGTGAAACGTAAATTTAATAAAAACAAAACAAATCCTCCCTCAATGTCCTGATATCGGTGTCCTTTCAAATGAAGTTCAAATGAAGTTTTCCAAATAGATAAAAGTCACAAGGAGCCAAATCAGGCGAGTACGGCGAATGGTTGATGGTTAAAATGCCATTTTTGTTGAGAAAATCGGTGATAAGTGTCGAACGATGAGACGGCGCATTATCGCATTTTTGGTCGTCAGTCAATTTGTGCTGAACAAACTGTGAACACACCTTCCATAGACCCAATTTCCCCATCAAAATGCGATGCATCGAATCTTTGGGAATATTTAATTTAATTTCCATATAACGCAACGAAGATTTCGGCTCATTTTGTATGAATTCACGCACTTTTTCAATGTTCTTTTTGATCACCACTGATGTTGGCCGGCCCGACTTTTCATCGTTCACGACCTTCTTGACAATGTTTACACCACTCGTGAACATTGCGACGGGATAGATAATTGTCACCATAAACTTTTTTCATCACTTGGAACGTTTCGGTGAATGTTTTACCAAGTTTAAAATATAACTTAATATTTGCTCTTTGTTCGAGATTAATTTTTCGAAAATGAGCTAGTTTTAAAAAGTCCTGATTCTTTTGCGACACACCTTGTACTAACAATTAAACGGAATTTTGTTAGTCCCCCTGTCTATGTAGCAGCATCATCTACCATTGGTTGCTAACAGCTCCACATACAAAGATACTTAAACCCAGCCATGGCATATTATAGTTTTTAATTGAAAAACAATGTTATGCGCAGCGACAGGCAATTAAAATGGTATTTAAGTCTAGTAAGTACACTTGAAAAACTTTGAGAGTTGGTTTATCTTGTAATTTTGTTTAAATTATGAAAGCCGTAAATATTACATTTGTAAAAACTTTGGTTTGTTAAAAAAGAGTGAAAAAAGTAAGTATGTAAATGTAATTTATTTGAATTTATTATTATACACACCTTACTGCATACAAATGACATGTACTGTTTACCCTCATAGATGCATAATATTTACACAGCTGATTCGATTTGACGTCAACGATAGTATTGCTTAAACTATATTGGTTAAATGGTATTGTAGGGTGAAATCGAAGTTAGTCTACAATATTAACAATATTATGTTAATATTGTAGACTAACTTCGATTTCACCCTCCCCTTTTCACAAAACAGAGAATGAATTAAAGCTATATGTAACTTCCAAAATTATTGAGACAACCCATACAATTTAAGCTAATAAACAATCCTGGTTATCTTAATAAAACTATTAGGTAAGATTAGTTTCCATATTTTATATGACCAAGCGTATAATTATTTCTACAGACTTTATAAGGAAAATCGTCACTGAAAGAAAGAGATGATTTTTTGAATAGGGAGACATCTTTATACACATGGCATAAATGCTTTAAATACCTAAAATGAACCGAAACTTGTAATAACATAAATGAATTATATACATTTTGTAGAGCAAGTTACATCTCAGAAAAAAAAAACTTATTTTAAAACTACAAGCACCATTCCACGTTTTTTTCGGGTACTTTTCAGTATGCACCTATTCACTCTGGCAGAAAGGTAGAAACTAAAATAGCAATTCCAAACGTACAGTTGTGGAATTGGTCACCATACTCGCCATATGTTTTTGGAGGTAATTGGTTAATAACACAGGTTAACATGGTTTAGTTGTTGGAAAGCTGAGGGTCATTTCCGAAGTAATTTGCTGCGTAGAGTCAGAATTGGCCCACCACGTCAGGATTTTGAGATATTTGAGGTTATGTACCCGAATGACGTAGAAGGGATATATTTCGTAACTTCGAATAGCCATAGTTTTCCGAAAAAAAATCGTAATTGAATTAAAGGGTAAGAGTGGTACTAAATGAAGTAACTGGAGAGACAGACCACAACAAATTTTTCCACCCTGTACATAACATCAAAAGTAGGAAAAAACGCTGTTTTTCGGGTACATAACCTCAAATATCTCAAAATCCTGACGTGATTAGCGAATTGTGACCCCGGATTATATTCTACGCAGCAAATTACTTCGGAAATGACCTTCAGATTTCCAACAACTGACATGACCCCGGTATTTGTAGACCTGTGTAATCAAATGTTTTAGTATCAGACTAAAATTTTAAGATACTTTTGCTACAAGAGACTGCGCTTTACTATTTGAAAAGAAAGATGTTTCGTATCTAATTAGATAAACCTATATATCTTTTACAAATTTTTTCCACATACACTCAGTTCCACTTACCATTGCCTTCAGAATTATTAAATGGTTTTTTTTGTGTATTGATTTGAATATATAATTTGTAACAAGCTACACGTATGTATATACAATATATACTCTTCACACAGATAGTATTATAATTTGGTCACAATGGCCACAAGGAAACATCGGACACTACATAAAGAATATATATTCGTGATCGGCGCGACAATACGAGTCGATCTAGCCATGTCCGTCTGTCTCCCTCAATTTTTGGAATATTGGTTTGAAAGTTGGTCAGAGAATTTTTACAACCAAAAGCAACTCAAGTTCAAACATGAACGCGATTCATCCACTAGAAGGTATAGCTATCATATATCATTCGTATTTATTTTGTTTTATCAAACATATTTGAATTAAAGCTACATACAAATGGTGAATCCAATTAATAATAGCAGATATAGTATACTTATATCAGTAAATATATGAGGCATGGAAGGCTCAACCGTCTAAGGTGTAGCCCAACCTCCAAACGGCTTACGGGTTTAAATTCCGCACGATCCAAAAGTTGGTTGATTTTTAATGAGCCTTTCTAATAATTTTATGCGCAAATAAACTCAACAACAACCGTGCAAAATGCAAAATTCATGTCAGATACATATGTATATATATAAATTGTATATTCAAAAATATAATAACTGAAGTAGACACCAGCGTACCCGTCCAAAAAGCGCAAGTGTGAAGAGTATTAAAGCTTCGGTTGCATCGAAGTTAACGTTTTTTCTTGTTTTTAATCATACAGTACTCTTATTTCGATGTATTTAGAACGGCATTTAGCCGTTTTTTATGAGAACTAGAATTCTCCCATTGTTAATATTCGACCTTTTGTTTTTAAAGAACCCAATAATGAAAATATCCATAATACAGGATTGTCCAGAAAATGCTTTCGCCTCAAAATCAACGCTGTCCAGCTATAGCCTCATGGGGACGAACATCTTCGTGTTTTCAAACAGATACGAATGAACCAATGCCTAAGTCAGCTGCTTAATGAAAAAGAGAAACAAAAAATTGAATTAGTTACGTTCCATTGGTGTTGTATTTTGACACACTGTACAAAAATACTTTTTGTACAGGAGAATTGTATTGAAAAAAAAATTTGTATTGAAATTGGTAATTGAATTAATTGGCTCAGAAATAATTCACACATTGGTGGCAGTAAGTGAGAATTTTTTTTGTGTGTATCAATTCTTTGTCTTTTTTTTAAATAATCATTTTATTTCTCTTCTTTTTAAATTTAATCAACTACATTTAATTGCAAGTGCGTCCACAACAGTTTCGAGCCCAACGTCGAACTGCTCGATCTGCAATGTGAATTGCCCTTTGCAGCACGACAGATATAGAAAATATTTTTTTCTCTATTTTTCCAACTGAAACCAAAGGACCCGAAAGAAACAAAAAAGGTAGCAGCTATGGCAAATTGAGAGAGATGAGGGAGAGATAGCTTTGTGAGGTAGAGTCTTTGTGATTGGCCAATTATTAGACCATTTTTAGACCATTTATGATAAATAATTTGGGTGTTGCGTTTTTGAATTCGTCGAAGTATGTTAGGGCTTGCCTCCGATACAGGTGGTGTTATACTGCCTTTAAGCTATCATTGGCTTTTGTTGTATTTTAAAGATTTAAGCACAAAAACACAAATTTAGACACATATGAAGATGAAATATATGAATCTATGCATCAAAATTGCAATGTTTTATTTATTTTATCTCTTATAGTCTCTGAGTACTTCTCTTATCTCTTATAGTCTCTGAGAACATATATATACATACATATGTATATACAATATATACATACATATGTAGATATATTTTACTGTCACCACTTTTTTTGGCTTTTACTTTCATTTATATAAACCCTTTTACATTATGGGTACAACAGTGTTTTATTAAAAACTTGTGTAATGCAAAGGTTATCACGCAAATCTTAAAATGATTCTTGTTTTATATGGGAGTTACTTACAATGGGTATATCTTTAAAGAAAAAGAAAAATATCTTTGATTTTCTAAGAATGTTCTATTTCAAACTTCATATTGGTATTTTTATTCTTTCAGAACTTATGATTTTTGAGCCACTGGGATTCTAGTAGATATAAAATATTTAACCTAGCTTTTTAAGAAGATATCTCCAGTCACTCAACCATAATACAGATTAATATCACCAGCATTCCTCGTTACCTAGAGATTCATATTTTACTGCATATAAAGTTATTGTAGCGAGGGAAGTCTCTGGAATAGTGCCAAAAAAAAAACTATCATTTCAAAAAAGTTTCAATTAAATTATTCTATCTTTACAATGTATTTCTACGAGTACACAAATAAATGCCATCTTCAATAGGCACTCAGAAATAGTTTTCGTATAAAATATTTAACAATTTTAATAGTTTTATACAGCTACGACGCAAAAACCTCAAAAAAACGCGCAAGAAGCGAATTGCAAGAACACAATTTTTTTCTTTTTTTCGTTTTTCATTACTTTTTTTTTTTATTGCCAAAATGCATGACAACAATTGCCGAGCGAATAAAAATGTTCACACGATTTTTGCAGCACTAAATTTAAATAGTTCAAGTTTAAATTAATGAGATAAGAGCGAAATGACATTCAGAAAGCGTGAAACAGAGAGAAAAACAGCGTGCGAAAGAGATAGCAAGCAAGCTAGCTAAGTAACGGTAAGACAGCAGAATGTGAATTGCAATTCCGTGACGTTTATTAAATAAAATCGAAAACAAAAAAAAAAAATATCTACAAGATACAAAATAAATGTGCATGTATATTTTATCTTATTCGCTCGCGATTTTATTGTACATTTGTTTGTATTTCATGCAAAAACAGTAGCCGCATTTTGTTTTCATTTTCAATTACGTCAATGGCGATATAGAAATGAAAGAAAGCTGGCAGAATGGCGGCAAAAATGTATCCAATAGCGGTATCTATGTATCTGATAACTACATTTATGTATATGTATATCTTTTAGGTAACTTTTGGCATTTAGACAAACGAAGCGAAGCCAAACGAAATACGGCGTCTATTGGTATTAACAAGTGTTTGTTTAATTAGACGTGCTCGCAAAACGGTCTTTCACCATTATTTCCTTTATACATACTCGTATATACTATTTATCTAAGAAATATGAATCTGTTCCCTTTTTTATTTTTTTGCGAAAAACTAAAAAAACCACTGCATAATATTTTATAGAAAAATAGCAAAAGACAAAATGTATCTAAATATGACGGGGTATATTTCATATACTTCGAGATTCTAATATTGAAGGCATCAGAGATCCCATACATATTTATGCTGTCGATCTATGTGCTCTAGATCTGTCGTTCTGTCTAAATTAATGTTTCAATCGTCTTCACCATACATTTTTTTTACCGTTCCCAAATAGTTAAACTATTTCGGGATGGTTACCAAAAGGTTTAATTCGGTTTCGAAATAGTTAAAACAATTTTAGATGCTTCCTGAGTGGTAAGAGTTGTTCTAAGCGGTTCCCAAACATTTAAGCTTAGTGCAGTAAAGTACAAATGAGCATAAAACAGAAAGAAAATGTTTAGCAGTTGTCAATCTTATATTTAGTATTTTGTGTGGCATCACTTTTTTTTTTGTGTAACGACCTTTCCAAGCCTATATTCCATCGAATCGACTAGTGTTTTTGTTATCTCTGCGAAAATTGTAGGCCATTTCTCAACCAGCATAATAGTGCTTAAACATACTTCTGAAAATTTTGTTGGGAGCGTGCACATGAGGTCCAATTATGTGCTGTACAGTACTGGGACTCATATGTACCATTTCGGAAAATGCTCGTTGACTACTCCTATTTTCGAAGTTCATTAGAATTAATTTAAGGTATTCTGTCGTCATAACCATAACCAGTGCGTGACCTAGTGTTTGGGCCAGAGCAGCATGACAATCAAGTGGTCACTGCGAATCAGGCTCGATCAGCCTGTAACGCTAACTAAGATTCAGTGTCAGAGCTAGAACGTCTGAGGCCATCCTAACGGAAACGGGCACTGCGACTGAAAATTATGTATTTTGCACCCTAGCCCAGATGTGGTTAAGTTAGTCTATCTAAGATCTTCTCCGTCTCTTTAATGAGACGGAGAATATCCTTAGACGAGGTGTTTCTGATTTCATCAGATGTAATGAAAGGGTCTATACATCTGCTCAATTCAGAGCCTGGCCAAGGCCGGGCAATCGCAAAGCAGATGTAAACGAGTTTCGTCATCCTCAAGACAGAGTCTGCACTCTGTTTCTGAGGAGACACCTAGTTTATTTAAGTGATATCTCTGGAGGTCAGCTCAGGTCTTTTTGTGTATATATGACAGTAGCTTGACCTGCCGTAGACCAGAATATTGTATCCTGTACCGGGAGGCAGTGCTTTTAAACCGATCTACTATGAAAGATTTTGACTTAGCCCTGTGGTCATACATGGGTCCGTTTTAATAAATTGGAAATAGTTACTTTCGCCGAGGTGATCAAATTAAATTTAACCGAAAATAAATTTTCTATGGTATATGCACGAAATAAGCTGCTGTGAGCATTGAAGTAGCATTTTAAATTATATCAATATATTCAATAGTTTTCAAGCTTTAGCCTTCAATTTAGCTCTAAGTTAGAAACTCTGTTAACATATTCAATTTGTGTTTTTCCTTAACACCAGTTTTTTACACCGTCTAAACCCTTCACATTGTTCCCTGAATTCATCGCTGGCTTTATTTTCCTCCTTTTTCACTAGAACTCCAAGTGTGCTTGGTTCCAGCTACAAGAGTGCTAATTTGTTTTCCTCCTCGTTACCTGGTATATTCGCATGACCGGGTACCCAATACATATAACGGTGCTCTATTAAATCTTTGAATATGGTTAAGTTGTTCTAGGCATACCAATACGAGGGCTGCTATTTATATTTCGGGAACTGGCAACACTAATGTCAAAAGCTAAAATCTGGCAACACCATAACAAAGATTGACATTTTTTGGCATAAACGTACTCACAAAGTTTTGATGTACAATTGCTATTTGTTTTGTTTACAGTGAGTTAAGAAAAGCAATTTGGCCAAAAATAGGAAATTTCAAGAGAAGGTTTTCGTTGGATTATTTTTCACAACTTTCGACGTGGATTATCTCAACAAGAATGTGTCAATGAACTCAGTTAATTGTATGGCGATAAAGCACCAACAAAAGCCACAGTATATCGCTGGTATAGTGAATTCAATCGTGGTCGTAGTTCCGTCGCCGACGAATTCCGTAAAGGTCGTCCAAAATCGGTTGTTGTGCCCAAAAACATCGTTGCAGTGCGTGAACTGATAATGCAAAATCGTCATGTGACATATCGTGAGATAGAAGCATCCTTGCATATTAATTCCACTTCAATGCATTCGATTTTGCATGAACACTTAGCTTTAAAAAAAATTTGCTCTCTGTTCCGCTTGAGCAACGTAGGACGGTCAATTCTGAGTGGTACACGACCATTTGTTTGCCGGAAGTCTTCGGAGAAATTCGTAAAACCAACCGCCAAAGACGAATCATTCTCCATCATGACAAAGAGAAGTGGAAAAACTGCAATGACAAATGGTTTGAACGAATGGAAAAGTGTATTGATCATCAACGGGAATATTTTGAAAAACAATAAAGCCATTTTCATTTAAAAATGTTTGTTATCATTTGCTATTCCCGAAATATAAATAGTACCCCTCGTATTAAGTGTATAGTGCTATTCCTATACACTCTTTCTATGGTTGCTGTCCAAAGAAGTGAGTACTATTTTTTTTACCAAATACCTCACATCATATAATTCATTCAGCGTAGCAAGCAGTCGTACGAGTATACCGCAACAATGTATTTCACTCATACTTGTTTATTTGTACAAAAATATACTATTCTCTGACTTCCTCTAATACTTATTATCATTGTTTTTTTTCCATACATTTTTTGTCATAATCGCACAAAATCGATCAGCTCTTGAACTGAAGAATTGGCTGTAAACAAAACAATACATGTCGTCACCAGCACCATCAACCATTTCAATTTATTCCGGAAATATATAAAAATTGTTTATTCGTTTCGTTTTTTAATAACATAAACAAAATATTGTGTAAACAAAGTATCGAACGCAATACTTGAAAATAAAAGCAGCAATCTGCAATAATTCTGAAAAACATAAAATCGTTGCAATTTAAGACGGCTTCCTTTAAAAAAATTGTAAATATGTATACATAAGTTGTTAGTATCTGATTTATGAGTAGCTTTTATAAACACTTCTCAAAAGTTCCATGAACAACTAAAGAATTCCAACCCTATATAGTAGAATAACAAAAGTATTTAGTAATACTTGCTCTTAACGTTTCTTTGATTTTGAGATTTTTGATGAGGTGGCACTATTCAATGAAACTGGTTCAGGTTAAGGTCCGTCCGTGTCGACGCAATGAGTTTGGCACGCATCCATCCATTTTGTTGAAAATTTTTAAGGTCGATTTGCCAATTTTTCTTTTGCATAAAAATTCAGCCAGTTGATAAGTCTCGTCCCATTCGATCCGCCAGAAATACGCAAAACATTCTTTCAGGTGAACCTAATTTTGGGAGTCGTGATATCAAGACCTACGAAGCACAACTTGCACCAGTATTAATATGCAAAATGTTATTAAGGCACTCAAAATCATCAATTAATTCATAAGGTGCTTTTATATTCACCAAGAGTTACTGCATACCTGTGCTGAGCTATATAAAGCATTAAAACGGTTTTTTTTTTTTGCATCTGAGCTCGAGGAAAATGATACGAGTATGAAGGATTACAATCGATTTATAGACGTTTCTGTTCCCTAATCGATTGATTCCTTACACAAGTCCACAAGTTTGAGCAGATTTGAATTTTTCATGTGAGGATATTAGAAAAGATGGGTTTATGCTAACAAACCTTATTCTCTTGCGCAACTTAAGGTCAACTTATTCCACTAAATCACAAAAAAAAAAAATAAATAAATAAATTATGGAAACACACAACAAAAACAGCTGATTTCTGTGCATCTGTGGGAGGCTGCCATTTCCCAGATATTATTTTTCAAAAGTGTGTGATTTTTTGTGAAAGCTCCATAAGGATCAATAAAAAAGTAAATCACCTTACAAACGGTAACCGATCGGTACAACAGGAGGAGCATGTATTGAAACATATTAATGTCTTGTACCGATCTGATCAATAAATTGTTTTAAATCGACCCATTGAAATTGGATAAAATGGCCCGGAATGGCCGGAGACAGTTGAGCAAACGCCATTCGGACGCCATTGCCGGTGACTGTTGCATTTTTATAAACAATAAACCGTACCAAACCGTGCATTTTTCGGTGTGTGTCGGTAGCTTACCATTTAATTACCATTGGATTTGCACTGCTCCAATTACGGTAATTTTACTTTTTGACACTCATCACTGAATAAAATAGTGGTAGAAGATTGGATCTCCAAGATACTGTTCCACACACGCTCCCGTAGCGGTCGTATAACTTTTCGAAATAATTTTTCATCATTCATCCATAAAACTATGTATGTAAATATCCAATCGACTTTTCGATAAACGATGAACTTTTTGATTGTTCCTGCATTGAAATACTTACCTACTAAAACACACCATACATACAATTTAATGGTTCTGTCACGCCTCCTTCTGCCTGTTACATACATTTGGACAAAATTAGTAAACTCTGTTAGCCTATGTGTACAAGATATAAAAATAAAAGTACAATAGTCTATTGGAAAGCCAAAATTATGCTGTGGAAGCAGACATCTCGGAATCGAATATTTTGTCACTTGTCCATTTCTATCACATTGTGTTTAACGGGATTCCCTACCAATACCTAATTTAAATACAGTTTGAATAGAAAATTACCTTCTTCTATTCAAACTTCATGCAATTCATTTAGAAAAATCAAAATCAAAATGATTTACTGATCTGTAAGCTATTAAGTAAAAACAATTTATTTTTTGAGCAAGAGCTCTTAAATTTGGGGTATTTACTTGAATTAGTGTTCTCCCTGTGGTTGAAACTCAACCATTATAGCGACAATACTAAACAGTTCAGTACCATTAGATAACGATGAGAGCGTTAAGCACGACCAACATGTTAGGCTCAACATAAGGCTGACCTCGTATAAGACAATACGCTCTTTTCTGTATCTTAAATGCTGTGAGCGTTAAGTAGGACTAATATGTTGGCATCAAAATGTTGCGGTCGACAACATACTCGAAAAAATATTGATTTCTTCTCTTTTAAAATTTTATCAGCAACACTATGAAGCCACGCTCTCAACTGATGTTGGCAAGCCTGTCTGTTGCCTATTTAACTCATTTGACTGTTTTGTTGTAATTTTTAAACAAATTGTGAGAACTGAGAGAGATAGAGAGGGAAAGAGCTCATGTCTTTGTGATTGGGCGAGGGCGTCGCCTGGTTTTTGCCAACATTATTTTAGAAAAAAAAAAAAATGACATTCGTCCCTACTCCTATTCACATCCTGTCAAACAAAAAAAAAAACAAGAAAAAACGTTAACTTCGGTTGAACCGAAGCTCTAATACCATTCAAACGAAACTTTAAACAGTATTGTAATACATAAAAGTGGGGGTTTAAATAGGGGCTACCCCAAAAAGTGGGTGCTATACGCTCAATAGTAGATGTGTATGAAGCGATGTAGTAGATGTGTAAGTCGCCCTCATATCGAATTTCAAGTTGATATTGACGTTTTTCATACAAATGCATAAAAGTGAACTGTGGATTTATATGGGACTACCTCAAAAAGTGGTCGGGCCACGCCCAATAGTCTATGTATGTTACGCGGCTGTCTCTTAAAAGGCACCATATTGCATGTTAACCTAATAATGACTTTAATAATAATGTTTTTTTTACAAAAAGTCAAAAGTGGACCATAGGTTCGTATGGGAGCTACCCCAAATAGTGGGCGGGCCACGCCCATTAGTCTATGCATGTTAAGCGGCTGACCATAAAAAGGCACCAACTTGCATTTCAACCTAATATTGAGTTTAGTAAAGAAGTTTTCTAACAAAAAGTCAAAAGTGGGCAATTGGTTTGTATGGGAGCTACCCCCATTAATGTATATGTCAAGTATTCGTCTACTTTAAGTTACTATATCGATTATTAAGTTGATATTGACTACAATAAAAATGTTTTTCATACAAAAACTCAAAAGTGGGCGGTGAGTTTGTATGAGGGCTACCCCAAAAAGTGGGCGTGGCGGGTCAATCATGACACTCTATTAAACTGCAATAAAAATAAGTGTACATGCAAAATTTCAATGGATAGCATAAAAATTGGTTCCCAAATTTCGTCTCGTCGAGCAGATCAAGAATATATATACTTTATGGGGTCTACGATGGCTCCTTTAATGCGTTACAAACTTTCAAACAAACTGATAATACCATTTCACACTATGTGTGAATGGTATAAAAAAATACAAGCGAATATGTTGCGTTTAAGTGGGTTAAAAAGGGCTGTGAACGATTTGCACATGCCTATTTATATATAGTTATATGTGAAACTTTTATTATTTACCATTAGGAAAACTTTCTACATGTACAGTTTCAGAATCAAAGTTGATAAACTTTCATCCCAAATTGAATTGTTTGAAGCCTACCAAAGAAGCAATGTTTAACAAACTTCTTAACTGCATAATTTTACTTTAATCTACAATTTTGTAAATGCTTAAATTTAAGTGATAACATATTCAAGATCTACCACTCATATTTTCGTTAAATTTTGCAAAAAGCACGCTCACTTTTATTTTTAAAAAGAAACTATACTATTCAGAAATCGCAGCACATGCAATTTTGTTGCGCTTTTGATATGGTTACAAAAAAAGAAAAAGAAAACGAATATACATACTAAAAGCATAGTATTCAAACCTTGAACTTTAGATGCAACACATAACAAGCAGTCAGCGAAAAATAAAAATGCGATAAATTTGCGACAGCAATGAATCAAAGCAAAATTATATTTAAAAAAAAAAAATATTTATATGACTCGAAAATATATATATATATATATATATATATATATATATATATATATATATATATATATATATATATATATATATATATATATATATATATATATATATATATATATATATATATATATATATATATATATATATATATAGTATATAAAATACAGATAGAACGCTTTGGATTTACAACATATTCATATACTATTGTAGATACAAAATTATCTAAAAATCTAATTGCTGCATAAGATTTTCTAGTGCTCGTCTCTACTTATAAAAATCATCGTATTTTCTAGATCTGTAATAAATTGTGACAGACAAAAAAATGAGATTATGCGTTTTATTTGAAGAAATTGTTTTTGAAAATATTTGTATTTTCTAACCAATTAAAAAATTTGCCATGAGAGAATGTTAAAGAATTAGCGAAGCTTTGTAGATGTTCGGGTACAGTGTCATTTCGCATTGCATATTGAATTCAATGCGTCATGATTTAATTATTAATGACGTAAATATTTTCGTTATATACTAAAATTAAAAACAAATATTTTAATTTCAAAATTGTCTTTTCCTTTTGGATTACAACACTTCTGACTCATTTGATTGCATTTAAATTTGGGGAATTTTAATTGCATGCAAAATGTTGTTCCACTTTGCTGAAATGTCATCAATTAAATTAGTAGATAAATGTTTGAAGGACATTTTGAAAATTAATTATGGTGCATGTTGTAGTTGACATGAAATCAATTTAAGTGGTTATAGGGCGGGCTTTAGTGCATGCATGTTAAGTGCATACAATGTTCGCAATTCAACATCAATATTAATTAATTTATCGTTTATAGATTCATTTTTGTGTAAACCGAATTTCATATTTCTTTCAAGTGTCTGTCACCGACATTTGTTGAAGCACCAGCACTCAATTTTATAGCGCAAAAATACATTCAACATTAATTGAAAGAGCGGCCATGATTTTTTTTCCTATCTCATTTTAATTCTTTCGAAAGTTTTTTTCTAATAGGCATATCCGAACTTTGATAGCTTATTGCTCTGTCCTTTCTGGTGGCAATGCTGTCTTTGATGCTTGTACGTATTCTGTCATAGTCATAGCTGATAGAACTCGGGATCTAAATTCTAGGATCTGGATGTAAATTTGAAGTGATGAAGCATATTTTTGGTTGAACGGCTTCGCATCTACAACAGTATGAAGAGTCTTCGTTACATCCGGAGTAACTTACTGTTTTGGTGTTTATTTTGATCAAGCGGCATCATTGGGCCATACATCTTATGAAACGAGAGTAACTTTCAATGGCGAACCGTAACGGGCCATGATAACTGACTTTTTTTGTTGCCTCAATTGAATGGCTTGAACGTGTACAACATACGGTTCCAACAAGACGGCGCAACGTTTCATACATCGGGCGTTACATTAGAGTTGTTGCAAAAAATGTTTCCAGAACGCGCTATTTTCAGGAGCGGTGGTATGCAATGTCCGCCAAGACCGTGTGCTTTAACGACCTTCGATTTTTTTCACGGGAGCTACGTTAATTCGCTGGTTTATGGTTATTAGCCAACAACAATTGAAGGGTCAAATGGCCGTTCTTCTTCACTTAATCTGCGTATGGTCAAGGAGAATATCCAAGGTTGAAGTCTTTTGCTCTTATAGTGCCTAGCATCCAAAATTTATTGTACACATAATCTGCGCGCGAATCAGAAGAACATAAAAAATCCAAGTATGAAGGTTCTATTCAAACCTAAGAAGAACGGACGGCCATAGCTATATCGGGTTGGCTCTTGATATTGATCACGAAGACACGGTGTCATCTATAAATAATCGAGCTTTTTAGTTATAAATTAAAACAAGCGTGGTATTATGTTTCAAAGCTAATATTTACTCAAAATACGATACAACTTTTGGAACGCTCAACCAATTTATTCATAGACTATTTAAACCCGCTTGTTGGAATGTTATTTAGCAATTGTGTCACGTCTGCTTGTATGGCTGGAATGTCATCGTGAAAAGCTGCTTTTATTGCAGTTTTCATTTTTGGGAAGAGAAAATAATCGTACGGTGATAGATAATGCGAATACGGAGGGTGGTCGATTAGACAAATCGGTTTTTTTTCATCAAAAATTCAAGCGATGTTTTGACCATCATTTAGCTGATGTGGAACAAAACGTACACACACATTTCTTTTACCCAAATCTTCAGTTAATTTGTCTCAAAGTTTGTACCGCATTAAAGGAGCCATCGTAGACCCCATAAAGTATATATTCTTGATCAGCTCGACGAGACGAATCGATCTAGCCATGTCCGTCTGTATGTTGTTGCGCATATTTTGGGGACTAATTTTTATGCTATCCAGTTGAAATTTTGCACATTACTTCTTTTTATTGTAGTTTAATAGAGTATCAAGATTGGCCTGCCACGCCCACTTTTTGGGGTAGCTCCCATACAAACCTACTTCCCACTTTTGACTTTTTGTTAGAAAACTTCTTCATTAAAGTCTATATTAGGTTGAAATACAATGTGGTGCCTTTTTATGGTCAGCCGCTTAACATACATAGACTAACGGGTGTGGCCCGCCCACTATTTGGGGTAGCTCCCATACAAACCAATGGTCCACTTTTGACTTTTTGTAAGAAACACTTTTTTATTAAAGTCAATATTAGATTGAAATGCGATATGGTACCTTTTAAGATACAGCCGATAATCATACATAGACAATTGGGCGTGGCCCGCCTACTTTTTGAGGTAGCCCCCATACAAACCCACCGAGCAATTTTGTGTTTTTTATGAATTTTGTGTTTTTTCATTTAGACCAATATTAGCTTGCAATTCGATTTTGTTGATTTTAATGGACACCCGCTTCATATACATATACAAAGGGGCGTGTCCCGCCCACTTTTTGAGGTAGTCCCATATAAACCCACAGTTCACTTTTATGCATTTGTATGGAAAACGTCAATATCAACTTGAAATTCGATATGGCGGCATCTTACACATCTACTACATCGCTTCATACACATCTACTAGTGAGCGTGTACCACCCCCTATTTAAACCCCCAATTTTATATATTACAATACTATTTAAAGTTTCGTGTGAATGGTATTAGAGCTTCGGTTCAACCGAAGTTAACGTTTTTTCTTGTTTTTACAATTCGTAAGTCTCAGCAAGTTTTTTACCGAGTTTAAAACAAAATTTAATATTTGCTCTTTGTTCCATTATGTTTTTACGACACATTGTAACTACAAAAACTGCTGTTATTAAAACGTCCTTTCTAACACTGCCAACATTTAATAGATGGCGCTATGTGTTCTAAGATTTAAATTAAAAGTTCGGTTATTTTTAGATCCACCTTGTACACTTTCTGGGGTATGGCACAAGAAATTTCTTTAAATTGTAAACAAGAGTAAAGGTCGATGGATTTTGGTTTTTTTCTAATGGGTACATTTTGTTGTTGTAAATTACTTTTTTTTCTCATTAATTGTCTGTTTATAGAATATAAGTGAATGCCGTAAATATAATTAGTGACTGTAAGAACAGACTTTGTATGTTATTTTATATTATGACTTTATATTCTTATTGAAAGCACAAATATAAGCACCGTATCCACGAACGATATTTATTAATCAGCTGTTTTGACTGAAACAACTGGGACGCGCTATATAATATAAAATGCCGATTTGATAAACAGAAGAAATAATATGTATCTGATGAATCATTAAAACTATTGTATAATTTTTTATTTTGAAAGAGTATATGATGGCTTCAAAATAAACTAACTAATGCCAAAATATAATATTAATAACCTTGCACTACCTTTATGCTTGAAATTATACTCTTTTTATGAAAATTAGTATTTTTATAGTTTTCATAACTAAAATAATTATGAGAAAAATGCTTAAAATAACTTCAAAACTTTTCCATGCAATTCTATTGTTTCTTTGCTTGATACACTTAATTCCACAAAATATTACAAACAAAATGCAAATAAATACTCGGCGCCATAATAAATCCAATATAATGTACCTGTAGCTTTGTGAGTAAACATAAAAGCTGTGTAGGCAAAAGTATTTAAAGAAAAAAACACACAAACCTAAATATCAGGTGTGGTAATTTAATTTCAGTAGTGCGCTGAAACCAAAATTTCTTTCATTTGAAAAGAAATTAAAATTAAGTTGTGCTTACACATCTTACAGTTCAACTTCAAATATAGCCAAAAATTGATACATATAAATCTCATTAATTAGACAATTCGAATAAATCCATGAAATAAAAACAAATGACTTGTTTTGCTCGTGTATGCAAAAATATTTCAGTAAATAATAAGCAATACTACGTATTGGAATTTCCAATAATAAACAACAAAAAAAAAAATAATGGTGGAACCGAAGCTTTAATACTCTTCACAACTGCCCTTTTTGTTTGGCAGCGCAGAAGTTTTACTTTAAATATTTGAAGGAGTGCTTAGATTTAAAATTTTATACTAATTATACATAGTGTTCGCCCTGTGGTTGAAATTCAACCATTATAGCGCCAATACAAAACAGTTCATTACTATCTGACAATGCTGAGAGCGTTAAGTTTGACGATCATGTTGTTCTCAACGACCGAAACGTTCCAAATGATGAAAAAAGTTTATGGTGACAATTGTCTATCCCGTAGCAATGTTCACAAGTGGTTTAAACGTTTTTAAGAAGGTCGTGAAGGACCTCTGTGACAATGAAAAGTCGGGCCGGCCAACATCAGTGGTGATCGCAAAGAACGTTGAAAAGGTGCTGAATTCATACAAAATGAGCAGAAATCTTCGTTGCGTTATATGGAAATGGAATTAAATATTCCCAAAGAGAAATTGGGTATACGGAAGGTGTCTTCACAGTTTGTTCCGCACAAATTGACTGACAACCAAAAATTGCTCCGAATCCAACATTCTAAGGACTTTATTAAAGAGGCGAGAAATGACGAAAACTTCAAGTATTCGATTGTGACTGGTGACGATCCGTGGTGCTTTCAATATGATCACGAAACCAAACGTCAAAGTGCCGAATGGAAGCATCCAGACGAGCCAAAACCGAAAAAAAAGTCGTCTTGAGAAGTCAATAGTGAAGACAATGTTGCTTTGTTTCTACGATTCCGATTGCATTGTACACCGGGAGTTCGTCCCACCTGGCCAAACGGTTAATGCTGTATTTTATCTTAGTGTTATGAAGCGTCTTCTGTCGCGTATACGTCGTGTTCGACTTCAATACCATGAGCCAGGGAATTAGCGCCTGTTGCATGATAAAGCGCCGTCTCAACGGTCGACACTTATCATTGATTTTCTCACCAAAAATGGCATTTTAACCATCAACCATTCACCGTACTCTCCTGATTTGGCTCCGTGTGACTTTTATCTATTTGGAAAACTTCATTTGCCGAAGGAAGGACACCGCTATGAGGACATTGAAGCCACCCAAAAGACGTCGACCGGCATTCTCAAGGAAATTCCGAAAAATTGCCTAAAACACTCATTCGAAATGCTTATTGGCCGTGCAAAACGCTGTATCGAAGCACAAGGAAACTATTTTGAATAAAAAAAAATCACTTTTGTAAAATATAAATTTTTTGTTGTTTTTTTCGAACAGTCCTGTTTCTTTTGCGACAAACCTTGTATACCTTCTATTAGTTAAACCGCTGCCATTTTGAGACTTGTGTTGCTTATGGTTATAAAAGATTTCCATACAAACTTTCAAAACAATATTTCAAAGATTGAAGAAAAAGGACTCTGGCAAATTAACAGACAGACAGGCGGACAGGTCAGATCGACTTGTCTTGTCATGATGACAATGAATATGTATACTTTATGGTGTTTGAAACTTGTAACTAAATAATAATACTATTCCACTTTGTGTGTAGAGTACAAATATAATGACTAAAACAAAGTAAAATATAATTTGTTAATGTCACGCATTGCACCAAGAGAGTTAATGACAAATAGAATATTTGTACGGGTGTACATTTCGTTCAAGTAGTTGTTGATAAATTTTTCGAGTGTTGGTTTAACTCAACAACAAAATAATCCACTGTAATACGGCGGAATTTCAATAGGTAAATGACGTACACAATAAATCAACGAGCAGACAAAGTCAATAAAGTATTAATTGCTTGAAGTATAAAGATAGGGAGTAAGATTATATATATATAACATTAGGTTCTTTAGAAAATTGAGTGTGGTTCTCAAATTATAAGTTTAAATCACTAAAACATGCATTCAATGAAACAGTTTATGTTACATTTAGTAAGGTAAGATTTAGCAACATCTGGTTTATAAAGATTCTTTGAAAGCACATTTACAAACGGCCATTAACCACTTCTGTTAAAGATTTTATTTACTTTGCAATTTTACTTAAGTCAATGTGGAAAAACTTAAAGAAATTGTTTAAGAAAATTCTCCTCAGTTGTCTACATCTTCTCCCATTTTGATAGCATATACAGAATGACGGGAAATTTCTACGGGCAATGGTCGTACATGAATTTTACCACTTTAGATGTATATAGGCTTGCTGTTTCTGTAACACAAGGCATCTCCCTAAGAACTAAGAAATTAAAAGAATTTGCAAATCTTTTTAACACAATACAAATAATTCAAATCAATAGGATATGTTCAAGTGGTGACAATAGACAGAGTCCATAATTTGGCCAAAAAAAAAAACTCTTCCCCTTAGAAGAATCTTTAAGATGTTGAGACATTAGGCTGAACGGCGATATGCTCTAAACTAAAAAATCGATAAATCGCATAGCAGTTGCTCGGAATCTTCTGTTCCCGTTCCTTCAATTGTCACATAGACTCTATTTAAGTCAGTAGTAGTAATTTTGGAGACTCTATTCCTTCATTTTGTTAGAAGAAGCATTGTTCTTAATCTATTGTATCTTCAGCTATAGAGTGCATGCCAGTTTCTGTTCACAATTATCTGGAATTGAGCGGGAATATCATTTATAAGGCGGTTTGTGGTGTTGATTCTTTCATCTTTCAAATCACTCGAGACTCATTTTGATTTTATATTAACACAGATGAACAACCTTATGTATCTTTCTGCATAAGTAGATTTAAACTTGCTTCCAATTCCCTCTATACCATCCATTGCTAGTCATATCTGGTGTAAATAAATTGGTATTTATATTCTGTAGCTAAAAGTACAAGGATATATGCTTGTGCGAATGTGTGGAACATGCAGAAGGAGAGGCCATAAACTCCATTAGTATATACGTCATATACTTGACCATCATCAATATAGCCATGTCCGTCTGTTTGATAGGATGAAACAACCGATCTCAGAGACTATAAGAGCTAGACACACCAAGCTTGATAAATAGACTATCCTTATACGATACATACACAGATTATACACAAATTTTTAATGGTGTTCCTATGAAATTCGAGACTACGAGTATATGCAGTTTGTGCACCAAGATGCGTTCAAGAACAATGTCATCGGTTGGTCGAGTAAATATTGGAAGCTTCCGGGTAAACACAGTATAGCTCCGTTCTTTTAGACTAGACATGAAACAGGAATTCGACAGAATCTGACATGCTGTAAAATTTTGCTGTACAAACACATATTACTATTTTGACAGTCTCAAGTAATCATTGCGATGTGAAACATTCGGCAATGCCAGCTGGTCTATGACGCCGTAGATGGAACAATGTGGTCAATGCCAAGAAATCTTCCCACATAACTTTCACACACAGCAGGGGTAACTGCCTTTCTGTCAAACTAAATGATGAGACAGTTCTCAACATGCGTTTCTGACAAATATCATGGGTTGACACTGCCAAGAGAAAGCACATAAACTTCAGATTGGACCAAATGCAATACAATGGGACGCCAATCAAACAATATTTAGCTTTCGGCTAAACTTGAACGAAGCGAATTATTTTTTTTTTTTTTTTTTGGAGTTAGTCTAGTAGCATTCAACTTAAATACGACAGAATTTTATTTTTTTTTTTTTGGTATACTTCTATGTTCTATCTGCCAAGTTACTCAGTAACTTCTCTCAGTCTGAATTTTAAGGATAAATTTTGCAGCAGCATATGAGCAGAATCTCTTTTCTTCATGCTCATCGTATTCTAAAGATATGTGTTTACGCTACACAATGCGTTGTTTGTTTCATATTAATTAGACGCCACAGTCGTAAACGAATAAATAGGTGCTACTAGAATTTATAATGACTAATAAAACATTATCACATTTAAATTATTCTTGCAACAATTAGCTCTAACAACTTTCTGGTATACTTGTTTATTTACACAACTTAATGATGAAAACAAATTTCAATGCATCTCAAATGCAATTAAGGAAAAATAAGTCGACAAACTTATTATGATTGTACAGACTAGTTGTCGCTATAAAGATACAAACTGTACAAATAAATGATGTCACAGTATTTTTTACATATTTTCTTCTTATTTTCATTATCTTATCAAAAAATAATTAATTAATTAGCTTAATTACGTCTGAGTATTTTTTTTATTATGAATTTGTTTAAAATTTTTAACATGAAATGTGTTCATTTGCTATTATTATGACAGCTCGTATATCTTATTTCTAAAAAGTTTGGAATTAACTAAACGCCATCATAAATCATTCTATTTGAACAGCCAAACATTGAATGCAACTTTCTATGTCAAAATATTACTTATCGTATAAGGATTCAAAACAAATTATATTCGAATGTACATCTATAGCTATTTTCATTATCAGATCGTATTATATATGTGCAGCAATCAATCAATCATTTCATGAAATTGTAGGTATGTCAGATTTTAACGCTTCCGATAGGCGCTTAAGTAAATGATGTTTTTTTTTTCGGTCGGTACCAGGAAAAATATTCACCATAAAAATATATCTGCAAAAAAAAAAAAATAAAAAAAAATAAATAAATTAAGAAAAAAACATTTTAGCTTAATATAATTTAAGAAAACTACGCATTTAACTAAAATTTAAAAAATTGAGCGACTCATTCCATATTCAAATTGAAATTCAAATCGGTTAATTCTCTGCTGAGGATTTTTTTCGTGTGTTCTATTTTGTAGTTATTTCTTTAAAGACGTTTACTCAGAGTGTGGTCATTTCAGTCGCATGGTTTATAGATACACGCAATTTATCGGATTTATACTACGCATTTAAGTGTAACACAGAACAACTTCTTTATATACGTGTATATTTTGTATGTAGGTTAATGTAGTGAACTTTTCATTTTCAGCACGCAATTTATTATTGTTGTGGAAATTTTATTGCTAA
The DNA here is from genome assembly GCA_035044765.1 of Leucophenga montana. Lineage (NCBI taxonomy): Eukaryota > Metazoa > Arthropoda > Insecta > Diptera > Drosophilidae > Leucophenga > Leucophenga montana. The sequence goes on from JAWNNQ010001139.1 coordinate 79,336, forward strand.
ACTTCATTGAAAGAAAAATTTTAGGTAAGTTTGAGTTAAAAAAACAGGATACAAACTAATTGCATAAAATATTTAGTCTGTGTACAATACACGCAAAGGATCAGGTGTAGCCATTTAAATTTGGAACAGCAAAATCGGAATTATAATCTAGATACTTTAAAGAGAAATCCCTATACAGGCAGCTTCCAAATATGTTAATGTACGGCTATATTAATAGTTTCTCTGTGAAACTACAGGAAAATATATATTGGAGTGCAAACAAGTGAGCACGACAGTACCACGCAATGGTGAAAATATATAAACAAGTACATTAAAAATTAGAATGTAAGAGTACTAGTGCATAATCAGCCTTCTAAATCAACTGATCTTAATGCAATTTGGAGGAATGGTAATAAAAAGCCTACATTTAAAAAGGAATAATTCTGCAGTTAAGGCTCTTTACTTGCACCAAAAAACTTTCGTACAAAAACTCACTGGAAACTGAAAGGTTTCCAGTGTGGTAATGGATTTAGTAGGTAATGGATTTGTCATCCAAAAAAATTTCATAAGCTTGATCTGCGTATAACCCAGGAAAGTAGTTTTTCCAAACTTTTACCTTGGTTAAATCTGTTGTTTCATACAATGAGACAGACGCACAAGGCCACACCGGCTCAGCTTTCGATGTTAGTCATGAATATACACTTTATGGGGTCTACAAGTTTGACAAAGTAGATACCAATAAATTATTTAATTAGCTGATTGATTTTGCTCCGAACTATATATGTTCGTTGTAGATGTTGAAAGTTTTAAGACCAACTTTGGATAAAAAACTTAAATAAAAAATGTAGAGCCACGTACTATAACATAACAATCGAAATATGTTTTTTAGAGAACTCTTTTAGTCTGTAAAAAATATATTTTGGCTTAGCTTTTGCAAAGCATTAAAAGTGCTTATGAACAATTGTAGTTCCAGATGAATCACAATTCTATTGTGTCATCCTAAGCAATCTATCAAAGGCTACAGTGAACCATACCACTTTTTTTGAAATATTAAGTTAGTTTCGAGCTCTAAAATGAAGTAAGTAATATGGTATTTGTGACTTGAAAGTCCGAAAGGTTTAAGGTTAGGTTTATGTCTCCACGCTATAGCAGTACTGTTCGTTACTCAATTAACACTTAGGAATTAGGGCAGGAAATCTTATAAAGTTTTCGAATGGTTGCGTTACTTTTAATACTATTTTGAACCAATTGAACAAAAAAAAAAAATAGTTCATTCAGGTAATAAAAAAAGGTTAGGTTCGTAGTCCTTTTTAAAATGTCGCAAAAGGCGGAGCATCCGTGGTGGTTCTGATTTCAAGTCCTGCTGTATATATAGATTTAATTAAGAATCAATCGCACAGCAGTAAATAAAGTATAGAATTCTATAACGGAATTCAACTTTCATTATACGATAGTTAAAATATATGTCGTGAAGACGTCTATGATGACCTGAAGAAGCTCAAGATTGCCAGCGACTGGCGCCGGCGCGTACTAAACTACAACGAATGGTGCGCATTCCTACGTGCAGCCTTGACCGATAGACGGTTGTAGAGCCACCTAAGTAAGTAAGTAAGTAAAAAGACGCCTGTTCAATAAAAGAGATGATATGATTTACCATCAATTGTCCATCCGATATCTTTTCAGAACAACTCACATCATTCTGCAACAACCGTCGCGTAGAGCCAATGCTTTCAGTCTGAACTCGATAGGAAAAACAACTTAACTAAGTGGAGATACTGATTTTAATAAATACATCAGATCAGACGACCTTTATCAAAAAGCTCTTTTTAATATTTCTCCCCTAATTAGAACTTCTGACAAAGAAAGTGTGCAAATTATTTTCAAAAAAAAAAAAAAAAAAAAAAAATATATTGCACTTGCCTGTATACTATAACAGAAAAAAAAAACAATCAATTTAATTATCATAAATACCTAGCAATTAGCAATGCATAGACGTAAAAATGTATTGTACAAATCCAACGTATTGAGACATTTTCGCATAAATCGTCTAAACGACCAAGAAACACAAATCGAGAAGCAGACACAATCGAAGCGCCTCAAATAAACCAAACAATATAAACCAAATGAATTAGATTAGCTTGATTTTATTTATGAAAATGGAAAAACCAATAAACCAATAACAGGCCACCCAAACAAATTTGTGAATGATTATTTGATTTTGTTTTCATATACTCCAAACGAGCATTTTGCTTTTATTTTTTTTGTTAAATCGAACAATCGCGACTAATGTCGATTGATGACGCGACAGAGAATTCTTTCCTGCCACAATGGAAATAATATGCAAAGTAGGAAAATTTTGTTTTCGTTGTTAAAATGCTGCAAAAAATTAGCGTATATTTTGTAGAACGACTAGTTGACATTTACCATAGAATGTTCTGTCTTACATATGATTAAATAATAGTTAAGCGGCTTAACTAACAAAGTGTTGTATAGATATGCGGAAAAACAAATACATCTAGAAATATAATACTACTCGTATTCAAAAACTATAGATACAAGTTAAAATAGAATTTAAATCGAAATTTCGAAAAAAAAAACATTGTTTTGGGTCGTCAGTTTGCAAGGGGGCTACCACTAATAGTGGGTCAAGACACTCCATTGATATTAATGTGAAGGATCTTTCTCATTATACAAAAACACAAGGGATAACCCTTTGGGTACAGTGTATAAACGTAAATTTGATAACTATTTCCAAATATGTTGGATTAAAATTAAATAAAGCAATTTAACAATGTTGAAAAAATACATGCAGATTGCTCAAAATTTGATAGTAGTACAGTGGCTACCTTTCAGAAAAAAATAACCTGTTCAAATACTACAAGCGCCATTCGACGTCAGGTCAGTTACAACTAGGAATATTCCACATTAGCTTAAACCTGAGTTTGAAAGATCTCTTATAAACATGATGATTGTTCAATATGAAAAACCAGTAGTAAAGAAGACTCGTGATTGACCTCCAAAATCCAATTGTACCCTTGTACAATTGCAAAAAAAAAAAAAAAAAAATCCCGAAGACGTACTGAGTTATTGGAAAAAGTGAAATAATCGCTATCGATGCAAATTTCACTGTGAAGATTTGGTTAAAAGAAAGGTGTGTGCACGTTTTGTTCCACATCAATTAAATGATAATCAAAAAATCGTTCGTGTAGTCAATTTTTGATAAAAAAAACAGATTTGTCGAATCGACCACCCTCCCTATACGCCAGATCTATCACCGTGCGATTATTTTCTCTTCCCAAAAATGAAAACTGCAATGAAAGGAGCTTTTTACGATGACATTCCAGCCATACAAGCAGCCGTGACACAGATGCTAAAGAACATTCCAAATTGCGCGCTTAAATAGTCTATGGATAAATTGATTGAGTGTTCCAAACGTTGTATTGAGTTAAATGGATCGTATTTTGAATAAATATTAGCTTTTCTTCAGCCATGCTTGTTTTATTTTAAAACTAAAAAGTTCGGTTATTTTTAGATCACATCGTGTATGTTAGAATTTATCGCCAAAATATTTTTGGACGAAACGCTGTTTCCCTGATGTTTTAAAAGAATTTGGAAAGGATGGCCTCTACTAATCTTAAAGTCCTAACGGAACGAAAAGATCTGAAAATATTTTATGAAGTAACGAAACGAGAAACGAAAAAAATTTATTTAAAACGACTGTGCAAGGAATGTTTAATGTATAACGATTTGTACTAAAACCCTTCTGTTTCGTATAGCAGCCTAATTTTTGTGAACGTAGAAGCCATTCAAAGGCTTGTACCGATATCACGAACATACTGTCACTTCATATGTGTTTAGGTGGTGCTAAAAGTGATTTTTTTTTGTTTTTTTTTTTTGTGGAAACGTCATGTTTTCCGTTAAAAAGCCCTCAATAAACAATAAAAATAATTTTATCAATGTTTAAAATGCCATAAAGTAATCATTAGAGTTAATCGTCAGCTCGAAGATGCGTGTTATACTGGCCAAGTCCGTCTGACTGTTTGTCACTAACATCATAAACAAAACCGTAATTTTTGAAATATCAGTTTGAATGTTATTATATATATTTATATATATACTTTTTCTATAAAGAAACAATATAATATTACGGAAAATAAGCGTGATGGGTCTCTAGATGGTCTAGCTGCCATACAACACTCTCGTCACTTATTTTATAAGCGATTTTTGACTGTCGTATAGGAGAATGGATTGGTCCCATTGGTTGAAAATGATGAGCTTAGTTTCCCTGAATATGCAGAGGCTTTTGTCAAATTTTTATAGCCAACCGCATGTTAAATATACTTTATATAGAAGGTATGAGAATTCATTGATGAATTAATATTTACAAATCGAATGCGTCCTTCATTTATGTGAATGATGCTCATTGCCTTGATTTGCTTGGCTTTGAGATGGATAATGAATATGTCTTATTCCAAAATAAAACACTTTTATTATATTTATATAATTCTAATCATCTCAATTATATTTTAACTCTTTACACAAAGTGCTGTTGCCAAACACCCGCCCGTGCATTACTTACTTTTGTATATACTATGTATAGTAATTGTATAATACAAATTCGAGCATATTGCTAAGAACTATTTTAGAAAAAAAATCTACTATTGTTGCATGTACAAAAATAAATGTATAGTAAGTATGTTGTATGTATGTATGTATGTATGTATGTTTTGTAAAATATGTATATAGTCATATTTAAATATATACTTATTTCCTAATTTCAATAATCAAACAATTGTTGCTGTTGCTGCTCTTCGACACCCGACCACTACGCCTGCGTAACAAAGAAAACCTCACCGGAAGAGCCCATAACCACAGTAGTCTCTGTGCTGCCACTGCCACCATCTCCATCGCCGCTGTTGCCTGCAGCTGTTGTCAATGCACCGCCTGTTGCGCCTGAATCAACTTCCGAAATGTCACAGCCCGTTTCAGCATCTATGACAGCGAGTTCATCTATATCAGCATCGCAAATATCGCCACTAGCAGCACCAGGTGTACCATGTCCTGTATATTCAACATGTGACTGCAATGCTTCAGCATCTTCGAACAGCATATAACAGTCACCACATTTATAGATGCCGAACATACATTCCGGATGTTTACGTTCAATATGTGCGCGCAGATTAAGCGTTGTTGAGAATGTTTTGCGACAATTGGGTGCTCCGCAGGAGAAGACGCGCAGCTGATGTGTTTGTCGATGCCGATAGAGTATTGCTTTCGATTTAAATGTTTTGCTGCAAATATTACACTTCGGTGGCACTGCATCTGCGTCATGTGTTTTCATGTGCATGCGCAGCATGCCTGGCCCTTTGAAGCTCTTCAAACAGATCTGACATTGTGGTTGTTTCTTACAATTGGCGCGTATCCAGTTTGTGTGTGAATGCATGTGATTCTGTAGACCCTTGAACTGACGAAATTCTGTATTACATAGATTACAAATGTAGCGTCCTGAACCGAGTGGCGTTGTTTGTTGACGTATAAATTCGGTAACTAGCCTTGTATCGATTTCATATTTATCGTCCGAACCAACTGCTGCAATGACCGATGCAGTTGCAGCCAATTGTCGCGAACTGGTAACCGATGCTTTAGCAGCACCAGCATTATTACTGCGACGTGATCTTTTAGCGGGACTTGATACGGCAGGCGGCTCTGGTGGGCTTAGCTCGACAACAGTTGGCGCATGCTCCGCTTTCAAGTTTGGCATTTTATTAAATACCTCCTGTACCTCATCATCATCGATTATTGTATGATGTTCAAGCACTTCACCCTCCTCTTCATCGCCGGCTTCTTCCATTATAGAATAATCAAGGTCATCCACTTCATCTACATCAACCGACTGTAGTAGTTGGCCATCCACATTATGATGCTGCTGTTCATCGTGCATGAACTCTTCGTTACCCGTCAATTCTACCACATCCATGCCGTGTACAACAACATTACCGACACCATCTTCTTCATCTAACTCATCATCTTCCAGCATTTCTTCGTCCATTTGTATTTCTTCTATAATATAACTACCATCCTCTTCATCTTCGTCGGCTTCTTCGTCCTCCTCTTCGATATCATCACATGCATTTTGAAGCAGCTGTTCGGGCATTTCATCCTCAATATGTTGCGATGAATCCATATCCTCAAAGAACTCCAACTCTTGTGTATCACTCTTTATGGTCAGATCTTCTTCATCAATGATTTCATGGTGCTGTTCATGTTCCTTTAGCTCATCTTCTAGCACTATTGTCTCAATGCAATGACCACCACCAGCCGATTTGTGTTCAATACTTTCGTACAACTCATCTTCCACATCGGCATCATTAATCAATTGCACATCATTATCAGAAGCACTGAGCATTGTCGTCGTAAGACCAGACGCCCCATTAGCTGCATTTGTTGTCATATTCTGCTGCGGCATCAGTTGCACCAGTTGCAATGTTTGCGTGCCGTTCGGTTGTTGTACAATTTGTAATGCATGTCCGCCAGGCGTTTGCAGTAGCTGCGGCAGATACTGCGTCTGTGTGGCGCTTAATGCCGAAGCTGCAGTTGCTGTATTTGTTGCTGACGTCTGTGGCACAGTACTGACAATCTGCGCCAGCTGTGGTGCAACAAGTTGCGCTGTCGTTATAAATTGTCCATTTGGCAGCAGTATCTGCTGTGGCATGGCTGTTGTTGTCGAAAGCAGTTGCGGCGCTGCTTGTAATGTTGTTGTTGTTGTTACCGTAGCCGGCGCCGTTGCTGTTACTAATGTTGTAGGCGTTGGCGCTGTTGTTATTGTATTTAGCTGCTGCGTTTGTTCCGTTGTTGCTGCCAACAGTTCATGCTGTTGCTTCGTTTTGCTTACTGGCGTTGTGGGCTTCTTGGCCAGCGGTTTTAGCTTCATTTTTGGCGTTGTCTGTTGCTGTTGCAGCGGCTGAGTCAATTGTTGTTTTTGCTGTTCCAATAATTCCTGTTGCTGTTCTAATCTCTGTTTTTGCTCTTCAATTTGTTGCTGCTGTTCTTTAATTTGTTTTTGTAGTTTTTTCTGTTTTTGATGCAGCTGTATTTGACTGTGATGTCGCAGTTGACCTCTGACGCTGCAATCGGTTTTCAACGCCTGCATTGTTAAATTATCAATATATTCACGCAACTCTTTATCACTACGCTCGACAAGCATTTTAAACGCATAATTCCGTGAAACTGAGTGCACACACTGTACACAAATTTTATCGGGCCAGCCCTCTAAGGGTTCAACACGTACACTGGTGCAATCCATTAGCATCTCGGCAATTTTTTCGCTGAAAAGCGGTCGCATTTCCTTGCGTTCGGACGTACAAACACGACAGATTTTATCCAATTCGTAGACTTTTTTGCGATCCATCATGGCAAGGTCGTAGGAAATTTCGTAGGTTTGTCTTATTGAATTAGTTAAGAGGGCTGTTGTTAACCTATAATATGAAAACGAAATTAGTATGATTTTTCTTATTATATTTTTGTAGTAATTCTTTACTTACTGTAATTTTTGTGTTTATGTAAAAAAAAAAAAGTGCAGCTTAGCTTGTTTTTGGTTTATTTTTAAATATATATAACCTTACTAAACTCTTCAGGATATGATTAAAGTAATTTGATCCTACGCAGTTATTATTCCAATGGGATCCTCAAGATCCTTCCTATCAGCATTTACCTATAACAATAGCATACCAAAGTGCTATTAAGCTCAAAGAGTCTAAATGCTAGGTTACTAGCGATACAGATCAAAGTAGTTAAGTACGTGGGTTACATTCTATATTATACGTCTTGGTTACGCTACATTTGCTGACATTTCCATTGCAAAGTTTGACTTTTTTTTTCAGCATAAATCAACACAAAACGTTTTCATATATGACACCATATATGAGTTGTTTACAGCGACTTGAAAAATTCACCTCGGCCAAAAAATGAATTTATCTCGAAAATTAGATTGTGATGATTTACTATGACTTTCGACGATGCGGATTATTTCAACCGGAGTGCATCAATCAACCTACTTCGACTTTTGGCGATGTAGCGCCGTCCAAAACTGCTTTTTATGACTAATATGCTGAATTGAAACGTAGTCGCTGTTCGTTTAAAGACGAATCTAGAGGAAGTTGTCCAAAAATAGCAGTTGCTACAGAAAACATCGATGCTTTTCGTGAACTGATAACCCAAAACCATCATGTGAGACATCCGTTCGATAATAATGATAATAATGAACATTTGGCCTTCAAAATGATTTGTTTGCATTAGATACTGCTTATTGTGACCATCGACAAAAAAATAAAACGTATTGAGGCTGAAATACCTGACATCGTAACATGTGACGAACCATAGATTTATGCATATTACCTCGTAACAAAACAGTAATCGATTGTATAGCTGTTCCAAGACTAGCCAAAATGATTAACATTTGTTCGCGGACGTAGCACTTCAAATGCAAATGGTCACCTCTTTTTACCAGCCATTTTATCAATTCTATTCTTCCTTTTCTTTTCATAAAAGTATGTCACCTGAAATCGTATCCAGACGATACATCAACAACAAAACACTATGCTTTCCAGACATTATTCAGGAGGACATTAAGGATATAGTTCCGAGCGTTCTAACATTTTTTATAAAAAATAGCAAGTGGCTGTGAATAGCACCAATTTTCTGACAGGGAAATATAACGCCGTATCCGACTCATCACTAAAACCTTATCTAACAATGGAGACCAAAAATAGACACAATAAAAATTAAACTGCTAATTTATCCTCGTGCTCTTCAGGACTATTTAACCGTAGAATGATCTGAATTTCGTTAGGACTACCTGCCGTTGCCGAAATACATACACTAGCCCTTGCCAGATATAGCAACTTATTAGGTAATATAACTCTTATCTGTGCTCGGTGACATATTCTTTTAAGACTATGTTCTTATAACAGCCACTATTTGATATCAAGTGCGCAAATAAGTTTTAAGATATTTATAAGAGAGCGCGTTACATATAGTGTCAAATATTCATCATGGAGCTCCATGTAGTGGTTTTCATTTTTACTATGTGTCTCTTTGTTCATGTGTAAACAACATAGATTTTGTAAGCGTCCATTTACGGTAACGTGCAGGACCACTGAAGAAAATTGAAGATGAAGTATTGAAAGTATTGCTTGACGAAGATTCATCTCAAATTCAAGATTTTTTCCAAAAATTATTGGGAGTTACTCGCCAAGACATTTCGCATCGTTTTCATGCACTTGGTATGTTAATTTTATCAATACGAACAGGTATATAGGTTTGTAGAAGTCTACGCATCTACGGAAAGTTCAAAGAGCTCCCGAGCGCCCATTCAGAAGCGAGCAAATTATGAGAATGCATACACGATCCAACTGATGTGCAGTAGGTTGCGTTGGGTTGGTATTACTAGCAGTCAAAACGAGCTAGATTGAAATGCTGTGACGACTTAGAGTTTAGGAGTACGAAACTCTTCGTTCTGTGTTGAATGAATTGAACGGCAATACACAATTCAAATTTGGCGCGTTTCTCTGTACACCGTGGATAACGAAGAAAATAGAAGAAGCAGCAACAATCACTGTGCAAGCGAGATAGTCTCATTACTCACACTCACACGCGACAACTAGCGTATACACAAAATTCCAAATGTATTGGTGTGAGTGAAATACAGCCTACACAAAATTCGGCACAATGCAAAATTAAAAGAAATAAAGAGTAAAGAAGAAAAATAGAGTAATTTCACTTTACGAAATATTTTTACAAACAATTTTTCATTTAACAAGCATACTCTGCACTTTTATAAACACTATTAACGCTGCAAACGCCATTAAAGGCAACAAATTAACTTACCCGCAATGTATTTATGTAATTTCCGCAGCGTTCCAATTCCAATACAATAAAAATGGCATTAAAAATGTCTAAACATGGCTGCGTCACAAAAAGTCCATGAAAATTTCATTTACATTTTTAAGAGCGTTTTGTTTTATATTTAATATTTACACTACACTGTTGTAAACAGTATCAAAACAAAACCCGCGTTTATATTTTTTAGAATGAAATAACTAGATTATGCACCGGGGGAGAGACAAATCGAAATTTACTACTGCAAAATATTTCAATATAAAAATTCTGCTGTTGGCTTGCTTGCGTGCGCTGCTCGCTCTCCTTCTGTCTTCTTCTGACGGATGGAAAATAGCAATGGCTGCCAATGAATTGTTGTTGTAGCTGTGCTACTGCTCGCTGTTGTCAGGCGACGTCGCTGTTTCGTTTCGTACGAAGTTCGTGCAAAAACGAGACAACTATAATGAACACATTCCTACGGTGTTGTCCACTTGCGTTAATTGGAAAGCGCAAAATGAATTAAAACAGCACTTTTAAACAAAATTTAAAAAAAAAACTTTTATTTAAATAAAAAATACTGCTTTAATTTGCATTTATTTTTCACAAATAAACAATTGCACAAACTAAATTTAAATTAATTTGCAGCTACCTGCACAATTTCATTTGTACAGCTGCACAATTTTACTGAGTGAAAGTAAACACGAAATATACATAGCAGCACAGCTACCAAAAAATAAAGCACAACAAAATAAATACATCCAACATAAATACATACAACACATAATTTACATTGCTTTTTTATTTTTCAATCATTTCTTATTTTGCATTTTATTTACCTTTTATTTCAAATTATTGCGCCACTATGGCAACTCGCTGCGACTTATACGCACCCACACTTATCACCAATAGTGCACCGACACACACACATATATGCGGTAATACAACACATACACAGAAACAACAACACCGCAACACACTTGTGCTGCTCTTTTCGGCAAGTTAATTGATTTTTTTAGCTTTCATTTGCTACACACTGCATTTAACTTTTTGCTAATAAAATATAATTAATTTTAAATTTGTAACACACGTGTCCAATCTAAGACATTTCATTACACTTGTTAATTTTGCGTTTGTGCTAAAAATTTTCGTAAATGACAGCGAATTTTGCACTTGCACCCACATAAACGCGATGGTGGTTGTTCAATGCCGTGGAAACTACTAATACATGCAAATGTGTTTAAAATTTATGGAGTTACTAACATCTGGCAACATACATTGTTTGGCTCAGCTGTTTATGACTTTTCCGATAGCCGCACACAGTTTGTACCGCTCGCACTCATAGTGATTTTGCAAGGGAGCGGTGTAAAAGCTAATTGAAAATTTTCAAATTAGAATTATACAAATTTGTTTTACAAAAATTATGAGGTTTTGTGTTCAAATTAAATAACGCTGGATTTGCTGGGAAAACGCTTGCGTCTCAAAAATGCTAAATTTCATACATGATATATAGCTTTTTGAATAAATTCGTGCGTTTTTAAGACGAAAGCGCTTTTCCTAAAATTATAAATTCTTTTGATGTTAGTTCATTTCTTTTAGATTTTGACTTGCTTCAAAACAAAAGCACACAAATAGATCGGATCGAGCTACATTTCGGTTTTATTCCCTGGAAACTTTTTTTGTGCTGCACAATCTCCATGTGGGAACTTTTTTCTACCACAATATCAATGCATTTTTCTTTTTATTTAATCGAATTATTATCAATCCCTATATAATTGTAGTGTATAATGTGTAAGTGTAATATATCGCTGCCGCCATCCCAGACATGAAAAATTGTGTTATTCAAAAACAAGATACACCAAATTTTGTATGACTGATACTAATATAAATTCTCATAAAGTATATAGGTCTAGATCGTGATAAGGGGCTGTTCAAATATTACGTAACACAATTTTTTTCATTTTTTGACCCCATAAAGTTCTTGCTCAGCTCATCAATACGAGTCCATCCGTCCGTAGATGTCTTGCTGAATGTCCGTATTAAAACTTCTCTCTGTCTCAAGTTTATGGAGTATCCATATTAACATGTCCCGCCCAATTTTTGGGGTAGCCTCCATAGAAACCCATATGCTTTTGTATGAAAAACTTCTCTAATTAAGACAATATTAGCTTGACATTCGATATGGTGGTTTTGTTATGAAAGGTCGCTTCACATACATATAAAAATGCACGTATCCCTCCCACATTTTTAAAGTAGTCTTTAGTTATTTGGCGTGCCCCACTTTTTGGGGTAGTTCCCATACAAACCCCCACCCACTGTATGTTTTACAATTCAATTTGAATTTTCGTGTAAATGGTATTAGAGCTTCTGTTCAACCGAAGTTAACGGTTTTTCTTATTTTATTATTTAAACTAGAAATTTCATATTTTATGTGGAAGTTAATAATATTCGGATCACTGTTTTCAATTTAGTTTTTGACTGTCTCTCGCACACACGAGTCATGTCACCCGACATAGACTTCAATCGTAAGTGCAAGAGACAAAAAAAAAAAACTAATGTGGCAACCAGGGGTGAATCCATAACGATCTCTGGGTTGAACTCTACTAAAACAAAAACCTATTATTTTATGAAAATGAAGCGAACATTTTTCTTTTTTTTTGTATTGAACAAAAATGCTGTTGGGAGGAACGTTCCCCAGTTCACCCACGCCCCCTTGGATTCACCAATGTTGGCAACAGTACCATTTTGTCACTACACAGATATTTTGGAAATATGGGGTTAATATTGTAGATATTTTACTTAGCTCTATGGTAACGTAAACTATTCTGGGTTATACTCTCCTTATCTTATCTGGATATTTCCTATTTTCGCTTAAAAACAATTGTTTTTGGCTGAGATATTTACTGTTTGAAGATAGATCATACTATCGTCAACAAAGGCCGGTGAGCAATTTTCTGTTTTTGACTTCAATATTAATGGTGATGTTTATTTGTTGCATTTCTTGATCCGAAAAAATTCGAAAGCGTTCTGTGATTGTAGTATGTCGCATGATCATATATAAAAGATCAGCACAGATCTAACTATGCTGTCTTGTGGAACTACAGTATTAAATTTCTGTATTTATATTATTAGGTAGGAGCATATTAAGTTTAATAGTGATTCGTTCATGTGTGTGTCAGTAATTATAGAACGTTTGCACCACATACATAATGATGGCGAAGCAAACTTGCCTATTTTCAAAATCGTTTTCAATTGTATCTGTATCTTTATGCTTCTGTATAGTCCATTATACTTTTTAAACGTTCCATATGTAATATCTCAAATAGTTTAGAAATAACTAGAAGCAAAGAAATTGTTCTAAATGAGCCTGGGTTCTATGGTTCTTTGCTAGGCTTCGATATCACAGTGGTCTTATAATTTTTTTGGATTACTTTTAATTGATAACTGGGCATAAACTTGATATAGTTCCTTTATAGCGTAAAAATTTGTATGGTGTGATAGAAATTGCTAGAGATATGCACATGTGTCGTAAAATGTTTTATTAGTCGAGAAAGCGATTTTTTTACGAATGACTCATATCTCTATCGTTACAAAATATTACAATTTATGTTCGTAAAGCCCGGTGAAAAAATAAACACATACAAATTTAATATAAAAGTAATTTAATGGAATTAGTAGTCATAAGCTCAGCATTTTATAAATTTTATGTAGTAGCTTGCGTTGTTGTACGAGATGCTTTATAGGCCAATTCCAGACTTTGCTGTATGACCTGCATATCAGTTTCAATGCTCCGTGCCCAATTTTCAACATCGCCTAGTTCCTACATAAGTATAATTGTTAGAACTTAAGATAAAAATTTAATTGAATCATTGCTTAAACCACGCACCTTAAGCGCACTGCTAAAATTATCGATTAAATGTAGCCACTGATGTGTTTGCTTCGCGAAATTTGTCGCACCCATATGCAATTGTTTTGCCTCGGCGTCCAAACGTTTTTGATTCAAATAAGCCTGGGCAACACTTGAAAATCAGTGGTTTTGTTAATTAAGAAAGCCATTAATGATGTTTATTAAAATAACATACCCAACATTTAGATGATCCACAAGTGCTGTGGTGAGCTCATTCGATGCTTCAATGGATTCCTTGCGACGGATTTCTTTTGAATTATATGGAATGCTTGCATAAGGCTTTATTTTAATTTAAATTTATGCATACCCTGTTCTTGTTTACGCTTTGCCTGCTTTGCATGATGCTCTTTTACCATTGAAGTCAACATTTTTAATTTTTTCTTTGTGAGATTTCTTACATGCAAAATACAATCACAATAAACAAAGCAATCACAGCTGTTTTGAACTAGTAGTGTTGGTAAATTGGATTATCTGCTTTACTATTGTGCGAAGTGTTGAGAAAAACTACACTGCGTCTCAAAAGTTTAAATTCACTTTTTGTTACAGATAGATTTCATTAAATATATTTCAATCAAATAGTTGTTATTGTTTTAATAGCAATACAGTCGACGCTCACAAATTAGAATTTCCAGAAATTAGAATTAGGGTTTGTAATACATTAAACGCTCTAAAATTATAATTGAAAATTCGAATTTCGGAGCGTGAATTTGTTTTCCTTTTTTGAGCACAGGAAATCTCCAATTTCGTTTTATTTTGTTTGAGCAAAATTAAACTAAAAACGGGAATCCCCATTTTATATATGTTATTCGCTCTTCGTTGTTTTTTCGTCGCATTTATGTACATTTTTGGCTTATTTCTGTGTGAAATTTTGTACGCGTGTACATATTTTGGCAGTGTCTGTTTAAAAGTAAAACTAAATCGCTGAAAATGTCAAATAAACGTAAAAAAAATACTTTATCCTTGGAAACCAAAGTCAAAACCTTGGAAAGGTGTGTAAGGGAAGAGGTTAACCCTAGATTTTAATGTGACGCCATCTGCAATCAGCTATATAAAATCAAATAGAGCATCAATTTTAAATACTGTTTCTAACACCTATCATGAGGCAACAAAAAATATCATTGCACATCGCTGAATACCCAAAAATGGAAACAATTCTTTTTAAGTGGTTTTTAAACCAACACGAAAAAAAATGTACATTAACAGGGCCAATACTAAAGAAGAAAGCCAACAACAAATATTTAAAGATGAAAATGCATTTTGTGCAAGTGATGGATGGTTTTCCAAATTTAAAAAGCGACACGTTATCCTTTTTTTTTAATTTGTGGCGACCTTCTCTCTAGTGATGTTGCTTCAGTCACTCCGTTTATTCATAGATTTCGTGCAAAAGTCGAGGAGATGGGATTAATGGAGTCACAAATATATAACGTAGACGAAAGCGCCCTGGATATAAAATCTAGAAGGAACGAAATTCAATCTTACTTGGTTCAAACACTGATGGATCACATAAATTAGTGCCATTGGTAATTGGGAAAGCAAAAAGGAGTTTTCAAGGATTTAATAATCCACTTCATTACGACTTTTCAAAAAATGCTTGGATGAATATATTTATTAATGAAGTAAGAAAAAAATATTGATTTTAGGTTCAGTAATTTTAAAATATTTACAATCCACAGTTGACCCGCTTGTCTCAAGAAAATAATTTGCCTCCGAATGCTTTTTTGCTTATTGATAACTGCTCCGCTCATGCACAAATTGAGAAACTTCAAAGTGACGATGGAAATATAGTTGCATTATTATTTCCACCAAATGTGACAGCAGCTTTACAACCAATGGATCCGAATCCTATTAAGTTAACCAAGCTATACTACAGAAGTATGTTTCTTTCTCAATTAATTGCTGAAGGAGAAGAACGAACTAAAGAATCATTTGAAATCCCATTCAATCCGCAATGCAATAATACTATTAAAACAAACTTGGGATGAATGTACCACAAAGAGTGATAAAGAGCTCTTGGTCAAAGTTGATCAACTGGTACTCTGACCAGTATGACAGAAACGATGATGTGCCACTAGCACAATTTTTGCAAATGGATCAGGACTGCAATGAAGTTTTTCCGACAACTCAAGCTCTTTTAGCAGAAACATAGTCAAACAATAGCATCTGCTTAGAAGACATTGAAAGATGGAATGAAGAGACGTTTGATGATGGATCGGTATATGAACTCAATAGTGATGATGAGTCTTCAGATAGCAGCGAATGTAATGATATTGAGGTCTTTTCAGTTGTCTTTAATTTTTTACTGAATACATATCGATTTTTTATTTTCAACTGGATATATTTTTGATTTAATGTATACATATATTTTTAAGAAAATAAAATTACAGTTTACAAAAAAAAAATAAAAAAAAAACGCTTTAATAGTAATGTGAACTAAAAAGTAAAAAATAATTTTGAATAAGTTTAAAATGAGAATTAAGTGATTGACATAGAATTAACTTTAACATAAAAAAAGCATGAGGTGCTTTGTAATATATTACATATTATAATAAGTTTGTATTTACAAATAGCTACCAATGAAATAATTATAACAATTAATATCAAGCACCCCACGCTTTATTTATCTTATTAAAGTGTGTTTTTTTAGTTTTTTTTAAACTATAATTTTTTTTAAAAATAACATACGCCGTTCTCATCAACATTTGTATTAAGTTGTTGACTCGTTTTGTGGGTAGCACAATGAAACAAAACAAACGGAACGGAATAGAACAGGATATTAGGTCAAAATTGTGAAATTATTATATTGTCATCGGTGCTTAATACACGTGCAAATTTCAGAACTTATAATATGTATTGCACTGGATTGTTACCTTTTGTTTTCTTGTTTTTATTAATAGAATTAACTAAAAAATGAGTTTTATTGTAGCTATTTGGAGTAAATTTACTTCATTTTTTTTATTTATATACAAAAAAAAAAAAAAACTTCCAGAAATTTGAATATTTCAGAAATTAGAATTACCTTAACAACAAACTGGTTCTAATTTGATAGCGTCGACTGTACTACGATTCCTGGGCACCACTATTTGACAACAGATTCTTATACAACTAATCAAAACAAGACGAAAATCCGAATAATGTTTTAGATATCGTAGAATTCCCGTTTTAATTGAAATAATTTTGTTTAGCCCCTTAGTCTGATTCTTCAATATTCTAATAATATTGTACCGTTTAAAATACTTTCTCAACGCTATATTTTCAACATATTTCTCTTTTGATATAAGCAATTTTTTTATTATACATTTCTTTTTGTCATTTATTTTCTGTGCGCTAAAAATATCTTAGATGTGAGAGTTTCAGTCGGAGGTGAAGCTAAAACTCTTCAACTTTGACTCAAGAAACTTTTCCGTATGCATGCTGATTATATTTTTGTTGCTTTTTTTCGAAAGGTTTAAAAGTCGCGGTTTGAAACAATAGGTTTGTAGGTTGATAACTCCCAGTACAATAGCGAAAAACGTTAAAAACATTCAATTAAACCACATAAGTTTCTAAAATTATTTAATTTTGTTTTATAAAAATTGAATTGGACGCAAAAAAACTTAAAATTTGTTTAGATTTTATTTGCTCCGAGTTCGTTGAGCAATGCTATGTAATGGAGGAAGGGTCCTACATATTCTTATCAAATCTCATCTAAAGGGAGTGGAGATTCAATTAAATAATATACTCTATGATTACAGATAATATAGAAAAATCATTAAGTTTATTAGTTACTTTTTAAGGTATACCATTTTGCACGCAAAGAGTCATGGCTATGGACTGAAATTTTTAGTACCAGGGCTGCTCAACCTACAAACCCAAAAAGTGTTCAACATACAAACCATATGCGACATGCTTGTATGTTGTGGATTATGAAAATACATAAAAATACATGAACTTACATTTCAAATACATAAACTTACCTTACATAAAAGCTACATAAACTTACCTTACTTTTTATTGGATAAACAGAAAAAATTTTTTTGAATTTTAATTATTTAAAATTTTACAACAAACGATGGTCGACTGAGCAATATGCGATTATCCAATTGCCTCAAAAATCAGATCAAAACTAATGTTGCTCTTTTGAATGACGATGAAAATTCGAATGTTGTTGTTTCGTCTGTCAAAAATATGAAATTTTGGGGGTTCAACTTACATGCATGTTCAACCAACAAAGCTCTCCCCTATATATTGCTGTAGTTTGAGTATCACTTTTTAGTCGGAAACAATTTACCATTAAACATATATATTTTCATATCGGTATTTGAAAATCCAAGTGTGTTGAGGGACACAGGGACTTGGTGAGTAGAGTGAGGGTCGTTGAGCCAGCGATCCGATTCTCTGAAAAAATATAGCTACCGATACATGAACCCAGAATCGTGTAACGGATTCCCTTTACTTGGAATGTGAAGCCGCTTCTGGATGACCATGAGCCCGCACCATAGTGACTCTATATATTATCACACCGACATCCTTGCCGTGAGCAAGTCACAATGTAACGGTAGTAGCACGTTTATATACCAAACAGGGTTGTAATCTTCTCCAGCAAATCTGAAGGCTCGAGACGTGAAACAGAAATAGGCTTTATAATGACCAATGCAGGCCAGAATAGGTTAATGTCCTGGAAATCAATATCAGAACGGATAATTTGCGCGCGGTTTAAGATCAAATTTCGGAACATGCTTCCAGCGAACAAGAAACGGGGGAGAAGTAAGGAAAATTTCTATGGTGTGCTAGACAACGCTTAAAAAATCACTCCACGTGACGATATTACTATAGTAATGGGTGAACTGAATACAAAACTTGGCGCTTACAATATTGAACCATTTGGTTATAGATGGAACGGTTTTTTTTTGCCACAAGACGTGCCAAAAAATTTCAAAAATCAAATGGTGGCTCGTCATTTGCAACTCGTTTGACCACCACTTAATGCTTGCTAATGTTCGGTAGCGCACTAATGCTATTTAGCAAATAGAATCCGTTAAGGTGAGGCGCTTAAAAATGCCAGGCGCCCTACTTTGGTTGCTGCATGCAAAGGAATAAGAGAAAACACATCGAAGATTTTGTTACTCAAACTAAAACACTATACGGTTTGCGTTTTTGAGCTGGAGGAAAAGTTCTAATGTAGAACTAGAGATGAGCTAGTCAGTGATTTTTGAGTAGCAGTGAAAATCGTGAGTGCTACTTTGCGGATATAAGAAAACCCAAGAAAATAGAAACAAACATTTCATTTTCCACTCCAGTGAAAGAAACCATATGTTAGGCAACGAAGAATTAAGATTGAATTCTAAACAAGTGCCTTAATAGTTTTATAAAATATGCCTGTTAACACTACGTGTATGATACAATATATCTTTGAGCGATAGTCAACTGCCTGTTATTGTGAATTACGACTACTGAAAATATACTAATATCACTTGCCGCTTGATAGTGTAATTCACGGCGTATCAGTAATATATTGTATCATGCATCGACTTGATATGTTCATACTTTTTGTGCTGCTATCATATATTACTAATACGCTGTGAATCACAGTGGCACCAGTAAGAAACAAATGATACTCAGTCACTAACATTTACAATATCGAGTAGCAACTGATATCAGTGATTTTTCAGTCTCCGTGATTGAATCACAGGTACTAGTTAGTTAAAAAACGCCCAACTCTATGTAGAACCATGCGCATTTAAAAAGACTTTTCAAAGTATGTTTTTACCTTTCCGATTAATGTTAACCCCAGAAATTCTTTTGAATGCATTTTATTCATATAACACTTTTATTATTTAATGATTATTACAATTTAATGATTTACGCATGATTTAAATTAACAACAATGCAACGCTTCGGAAAAAAACACATATAAGTTAAGTAGTATAGGAAGTACATAATAACGTTAATATTGCCAAATAGATTTAATTAAATTGTTTTTTTTTTTAAATTTCTTCGAACGTAAATACTAGAATTATATAGAACAAAACGCCACCTAACTATCACAATATAATAATATACAATATACATATATATAGATTTGAAATGATTAAAATTGCAGTAAACTGTTATATTTACTTTATTTATGTTAAAATTTAAATTTCAAATAAATGGAAAACATATTAATTGGTGTTGGATTTCTCGTACCATATTTAAATGCTCTACAGAATATGCTATTTCCTTTAAGTTTAGTTTATGCTATAATTTTTGTTAAATCTTTTTTAATTGTGCTCTTTAACTTTTTTCTGCTTGTGTTGCAGAAATGTAGACAGCAGTTAATAAGGAAGTCCTTTCAAATGTTTTACTTAATTTCGTATTTAGTATCGAAAAAAACTGCTGACCATTAACTACGTTTATGTTTGTGCCTTTTAATATACAGGATACCTATATAGGTTTTATATGCTTTGTCTATTAGGTTATTGCTTTTATTTCGTTAATTATTTTTTTTTTTTTTGAGGTTATAGTATTTTGTAAGTATTGGTTTTTTTATTTTGTATTGTATATAAAACATAAAAATAGTGGCACGCTACTCAGTCTAATTATACCAAAGACCATAAAACGTTCATTGTATGTAGAATAAAATTTTACTAAAATTTAAGGCTAGTGGTATATATTTATATGACTATGTTTGCTTCCAATTTGGATTTACTACAGTTTTAAACAATCTTCTAACGTCTTGTTTCGAGTTTTTCACTTTCTGGAAGTGAATTCGTTCAAACGTTAAATTTTATGCATTAGAGCTGACTTCGAGATTTGAATTTACTTGGCATTAAGCGCGTGAAATACACATTACTCCATGCATGTGTAGTCAAATCCCGAAATCCACGCAAAATTTTCCAGAAAGTAAAAACCAGAACAGTACAGTGTGGTTTTATTCATTTTTAACTATACTATTTTAAAAAGTAAACTCATTGTTAATGCATAAAATAAGTGTTTTGTTTAAAAAAAAAAAAAAAATTTAGAAAAAATGTGAATTAGATATGCATTATTTATTGTATGTATTTACAGATACAAAGTTGAAAAACAGTTTTCACATCTTATTAATATTTTGTTCCATATCTCAATCTCTTACATAATTATTGTATATCATTGAATTAGTCGAAGGCATTGTTTAGGTTAATTGGTATACAATATATATATATATATATATATATATATATATATATATATTTAATAATTTTATTTGTTTAATTTTATATTTATTAATGAAAGGAAGTCAAGTCTTTTCACTTAGCATACATGTACATACAATATACGATATAATAACACACAATACATACAAATTTCGACTATGAAAACAGTTAGACCAGTTTACAAACATTTTCACTAGATTTTAAAAAATTTATAATTAGTTCAGACACACAAGTACAAATGGAAATTATTTACAAATAGCATAGAGTATAAAATTACACTGTGCGATGGTTAACAAAAAAAACTTCTCTAAAAAAACTAAAAAATTTCTAAAATTCTTAAGAGTTCGTAAATTTTAAAAACGTATTATTTCAAGTTTTTATGACGTATAAAGCCTTTCAAAGTTGTCGAAAGTACATTGTGTTAAAATTGTAAGGAGCTGTAAAATATACTTATGTAGAATTTTTTTAAAATTGTGTTTCACATCGCAACAGCTTGACAAAATTTTTGCACAAAGTTAGTTAGTTAGTTGAAACGTAATCTTCATAAACTTCTTTTTCACCTTGAAGTTAATTCACATTGGTCAATATTTCAACATTTCTTCTTTATTTGTTAGTTTATATATTGTTTTATCAAATTTTTTTTTTTTTTATATGTTGAAACTTTTTCTAGTCAACGAAAACCAAGAACAATACTTCAAGAAAACCTTCTCAAGCATAAATGAAAAGATTTGCTAGGAGTCTTCAGCACATGTCAAACTGAGTAGACAAAGACCAAGCAGAGCAACTGGTTGGTTTTAAAGCCTCTCAAACTGCTACTCCGATTTCTAAAAAGGCTTGAAAAACAGGTCGCACGCCAAGAAAATATAATAGAAACTACTATTGTGATATTCAACCTCGTTTAGTTGAACAGGCAGAAAGTCAAGTCTTATTAGAAGTACCCGAAACGTCTGCTGAGATACAGTTATAAATGGCAAAACATACAAAACGACAGGCTAATTTAAGGACATGCGAGTAGAATCACAAATTCGGAACTGTAAGCTAAACTTAGAAGAACTTTACAAGGAAATACTTGGTCTGAATTTAATATCGCTACATACAATATGGGCGAAACATAATTGTCACAATTCTGACAGAAAAATTCGAAAACATAATCATTCCTAGAATTTTCATAATTCCCATAGACCTGCCGTTCCAAACTCAAAAAGCACTCCTACGAATTTTTTTTTTTTTTTGTATTACAATTCTCTCATGCTTAGTTCTAATTCACAGATACTGAGTTAATGATCAGTGCATGTCTCTACTTTCTCCTGCATTCTCCAGCACATTTATCAGTATTTAAAATTTTACATGGCAATATTAGAGCTTAATGACCCATGAAATTGTAATAGTTCTACGATAGTTTAACGTCAATCCTGAGACTATTTATTGTGATTGCAAAAAAAATCTTCAGGAGAAAATTAAAGTATTTTAAATTGGAATGGAGAGTCTGATGGTTTAAGTGGAATTTTTGGTATAAATACTGTCTACTCTTTAGCAGAGAATACACTAGCATTATTGTGGAAATCTTTAAACTGCAGTCTGGTATCACTACACTTTTACACACTTTTGGTGGATTTCGATTCCGTAATAACATTATTGGCCTTAAAGAAAGAGTGAAGAAAGTTATGCTGTGTTGAGGATGTTTAGAAATTCAACAGTATAGTGTTCCGTAACATGCATTTCCAATACAGACTCTATTTCAATTTCTTCAAAATTATTAAAGTCATTTGCAAACAGATTTCTCATGAGTTGCAGTAACACCCAAACACCCAGAGAGCACCCAAAGTGCGAATCATTACTGAGTCATAATTTGTACAGGGTGCGAAAATACAATACCAATGCAACGCAACTAATTCAAATTTTGGTTTCTCTTTAGCATCAAGCTGTCGACTTCCACATACGTTCATTCGTATGTGTGTGAAAACACGAATGTGTTCTTCACATAGGACTATGGCTGGAAAGCGTCGATTTCGAGGCGAAAATATTTTCCGTGACAATCTTGTATTATGGATATTTTTATTATTGGCTACTTTAAAGACAAATGAATAAAAAATACTTAACGAGCTATTCTCATACGTATATATTGTAAACAAAAATGTTAGTATGTAGGGTCATAGATTATATTAGGGCTAAGCATGAATATTGTATTAGGGTTATTATAACCGATAAGATGGTAACCGATCGAGAATGATCAGAACGTGTAAAGTGGTAACCGATCGAGAATGAAGAAAGAACGAACAGAATCAAATCATACCGCACATATGACCATTTAAGCAAACACATGAACGCTAGATAATTTTGTAGCTATCAGCTTTTTGTTGTGTACTCAGAGCAGCAGTCGTGGTTAAAATGCGCTGTGTTTGTTTCAAATTCATTAAATAAATGTGTTAATTTAATCTTCATAAATTATAGCCAATGTGTTATTCTGATATATTAGCTAAATTATTAAAAAGTTTCGTTAAAATCCATTCAGTAGTTTTTGCGTGAAAGAGTAACAATCATCCACACATCCATACAAACTTTCGCGTTTATAATATTAGTAGGATATAGTATAGTATATATTGCTTTATCAATTCATCGAGACGAATCGATATAGCTATATACGTCTGTTATATGACGCTCATTTTCAATTGTTTCAATTTACAGTTTGTTCAGCTTGCCTTCTTTGCAATTTTTCTCTTAATATTTGGGAGTTAAAACAGCTCATTCAGAGAACTAATTGAATCACTTCATGTTGCAAATATGTGGATATATTCTCGAGATAAACTCTTCAAGAGTACCTAAACATGATTTAATGACATTTTTAACTTCAACTGTGATGAAGTTAATATGACTTAATATCCTACTTTAGTAACGTTTCTGAGAAACTATTAGCACTATTAGTGTCATCTCGAGAAAGTGTACTTTCTTAATGAGCGGTCACAGATAAACTTAATTTTATGCACGAATATCTCCAACTAATAGTACACTAATGCATCCCATTAAAGATTTATTTTCTCGTTTATGATCGAGAATTAAATTTAAGACCGCCACGCCTACTTTGCGCTTACAATCTTTCAGGACTTCAGGAAATATTGCTCTGCTTCGAAATTTTACAGTAACGGATTTTCTACATTTAAAATAGATGGAAGTTTAAATGCAGAGTATACCGTATCTAGTTTCATTCACCAATTACTACAAAAGCGACGTCAGCGAAGACTATCGTCTTATTTTTGCCAATAATAAATTCAGTAAAGTCAATGTTAACGCTACAGCGAAATATTTTCTATTGAACTCTAAATAACTCTTTAATTGGTTCCTTGTTGTTCGTATTTTCGCACTTGTAATACTAATATAAACATACTACATTTTAGATATTCCTACACCTAGTATACAAATTCTTCACACTTCTGCAACACTGTGCTTTCGATAGCTTTGAAAGTATATAACGTGTAAACTTGATTTGGTGCGTAGAAATTAATAACATGTGCATGATTTGTGTAGTAGTATACCCGAAATCACATGGAATTTCGATAAATTCCAACATTTTTAAACTGTTCTATTATTAATTTTAACAAAAACCAAACAAAATATTGCTATTTCGCTGCAGTAGATTTAATAGACTGTTGAATTGCGACCACCATCACCACCACTTGCTGCTGACTGCGATTGAGGACGTGTTGCTCGGGCGCCGCTGCCCACTCCGGCGCTGCCATAGAGAAAACTCGACTGTCGTATAACTGAAACGGTGGCCGCAGCAACGCCAGCTTGTGGTGGCGGTGCTGGTGCGCGATTTTTCTTAAGCGGTGGATAAGCGGGCTGTAGCGGTTTCGATTGTTGTGGAACTGTGCCCATTGTTGCTGCTGCTGCTGCTGTTGGTGCTCCAGAATTGTTGTTACATATGCTGCTATTGTTATTGTTGTTGTTATTATTATTACTGACAGTGTTATTGCTGCTTGGAGCGCCTCCTGCTGCTGTTGCTGCAATTGTAAATTAAGTTTTTTTTGTTTTTTGTTGTTCGACTTTGAAAATGTGACACACACAGAACGTACGCGAAAATGTAGAAACTGAGACTTGTTGGCCAACAAATGAAATAAACTAGTAAAACAAATCAACAATATTTGTGCTGAAACATGCACAAATTTAGACACATAGACAACACACAGATAATAACTTTTGTATGTGTGTTATAATAGTTCATATACAATTTCTTTTATTAATTTAAATATATATAGTATATAAATGTAAAAACTTTCATAAAACAATACTAATAATAATATGCGTAATAAAAATTTAAAAAAAAGCATGCACAGACACATTTTTTTTGCAGATAGATGAGCGCGGCTCCTAAAGAACGCAAATGAAAAAGTGGTAAAAAAAAAAATACAAGGCAACGATATGACTTACAAATTAGAAATATACAAATTAAATTTGATTAATTTTTATTTTTATACATACATAAACAATTTTTGAAATTATTCATTATGAAATAAATTTAACAAAATTATTTATGAAACCCAATACTGAGATCGATGCAAATTTTTGATGCCGAAATTGTTAATTATTATTGCTATGTCAAACAAACATGAAATACTAAAATCAGATATTTATTAGGTGAAAAGCCCACACATTTTGATTTTTCTTTGGGTTTTTCCGTCGGAAACGCATCTGTCATCTGTCATCTGTTTTTTTTTTTTTTTTTTTGAGTATATAAAGTATTTTCGGTAGCAAATTTTTTTGTAGTACTGAGTACTCGATGGAAAGCAGTTCGTACCGAAATTTTTTGATTATTGTTTGACAACGTTGTTTTATATGAAGTTTTTTTGATATCACAAAATTTTCATCGATCTTAGTATGGAGCTTAAAGCTATAAAATTTCTTTCACATAGATATTTTTTCTATCTGTTTTTTTTTTTATAATTTGCGGCTAAAATGTTTTGTTTTTCTGCTTGCTTGCGCGACTTTAAAAACTTAAATTTTTAATTAGTTAATTAATAATAAATAGAAATAACAATAATAAAATTAACAGGCTATTTTCAGCAGAAAAATATCATTTAAAAAACAACTTTTTAACATATTTTTTTTGTTTTGATTTTTTTTATAAATATCTAAAAAGTTTCACATTTCAGCTAAGAAATAATAATAAGAAATTTATGTTTTTTAACAAATCTTGCTGCAAATTATAATTCATATAATTAATTTAAGCAATCCAGAAAAAAATGCTATAAAATGTGCTACAAAATTATAAAATAATTCTGTTTCTTTTTTTTTCGTATATAATATAACCATATATTGTAAGTAGTATGTACTATATATATATATATATATATATATATATATATATATATATATATATATATATATATATATATATATATATATATATATATATATATATATATATATATATATATATATATATATATATAACAGCATTCCATATGTGTATATAATTATTATTTTATGTGTGTATTTAAAAATATAAATGTATATATACTATTATATTTTATAGATACATATATTTAATATACATATATGCATTTAATATGCAATCACTTGCTATTTGACTGATTTTTGTTGTTGTTGTTGCTGCCGCTGAACGGCATCATACAGATAAAAATTTGATTTTTTTTTCTTCAAATACTTTAAATAACATTCTAAAAAATAAAAATAACCTTTTTAATTTCTTCACATTTTTAACATACCATTTGTTGGCTTAACCGTTCGACTAGGATACATTTTTGGAAAATTTACGAACGGCGGCGGTTTCGGAAATTCGGTGACGTTATGAAAACGTTTAGCGAATTTCGTTTCCAAATCGATGACCACGCGTCCCACGGTATTCGCATTAGCTGCCGTTAGCGGCGAGCTAAAGATGGGCGGTCCCACATTAGTTGTGGGCGGTGTTAACGGTGCATTGGCACGTATAGAAGAGTGCCGCTGCGGTGGCACAGGTGGTGCGCCAGTAGCGTTCTGCAATATAAAAACGTGAAATAGATATTATTAGAAGTGAGTAAACAAAATGTGTATTTCAGTTAAATCGAATCTTTAATAGCCTTTGCATGTACTGTAAGTTAATATTAGTTTTGTGTATGGCTTTCATGTTTGCAGACAAGTTGAGAGTATGCTTAAGTGGAGGAGTGGCGATATTGTTTGTATTCTGCCAACAAACCAAAAGTGTAATTTTCAAAGTCACTGAATGCTTTGAAATTAAAAAAATAAAAATAATTTCCTCATTCCAAAATATTAACTGTATTATTAAGGAGTCGAGACTTAAGCTTTAATGGCTTAAACTTACATTGACTTATAAATCTTTAAAAATACTAAAATCGCGATTAAAAAATAGGGGGTAAGGGTAGGAGGGTGAAAAATACTTAACGACCTATTCTCATATGTATATAAATATAAATTTTCATTTTAAATATAAAAAATTATAGAACAATTTTTGGGACTTATTCAGAGCCAACGGTTTTCTTTCATTCGCTGCCTCTCTAATATCATTCCGCACACATAACCATTTAAGGCAAACACATGACCGCTAGACGACTTTGTAGCTATCAGCTTTTTGTCGTCTACTCAGAGCAGCTGCGCTGCAATTTCTTTGCCGTTTTTTAGAACTTTAGGACGTACGAAAGTAAGTAGACGTGGTTAAAGTGTTTGCGCTGTTTGTTTTGAATTAATTTAAAAAAAAATGCGTTAATTTAATCTTCATAAATTATAGCTTATGTGTTTTTCTGATATATGATTATTGTAAACTTTCATTAAAATTCATTTAGTAGTTTTTGCGTGAAAGAGTACCAAACATCCACACATCCATACAAACTTTCGCGTTTATAATATTAAGTAGGAAGTAGGAATTTAAAACAACAGAAAATGTTACCTCCGCTTAACTAAAATACTCTTCAAACGCCCCTACTAAAACGAGTTTAAACCGAATATAAAGTGTGTTCCATTTAGGATACTTTGTTACCAACTCATCTCTGCATTATCAAATTTTAGATTTGTCATGTCAAGTCATTGTAATCGTTAAGAACAATGCATCGAAATCATCGTACTCTGAATCTTAAATTCCAAGTTGATAGCTAAAATCGATATACCAAAAAGAATATGTCCAAAACCGATTCCAGTCTTGAAACGGTACATTGCGTAGGTTATTCGGACCATTCCGGTCATCGGAAATATAGCCAAAAGAGTCGATTTCTCACGGAACAGTCTCGGTGAACATATCCGGGAAATAACAATTTATCATATTGTATGGCCATTCGAACGCAATAAAATATATGTATAAAAAAAATCGATGCACCGCTTGACCTGAGTGATGAAAGCGTCTCTATCGGTTAAATTTATTCTGCTTACATTTCGAGATCAATGTTGAGAAAATTATCCATTTTCGAAAAATTGCGACTTGTATCCGTTCCAGGCTGACGCTTTATTGTCTGCAAATAGATGCTGACTGGCAACATTACTACGCGATTACAGCATTTATTTTTTGATTTTTGATTTTTTGACGAGAAACTGTTATAGAATGAAAGACTCTTCTAGTTTCTTTGCTTTCATAGTTAACCATGGCAATATGTTTAACTTTGAGCGTGAATCTTGCATGTATGGACTTCCTTATGTGTTTCCACAATTCTGATAACGCAGCAATGTGGCCGCACTAAATAAAAAAAGCAACCAAAAGTTAAAAAATAAAAGTTGCCAAAATATTTCTAAGACTCCGTATATCTCCATAAACTTAATGCAAAGTTCAACTATTTCTTTTGTTACAAATTAGGATTGTTGTTATTGACATATTGACTTTTTTAATTTACGATACGATAATATCGGACCTATTTTATCGATGGCAAAATAGTCAGTGCTGGATATTTTTCTAGTGGTTGGGATACGTATGAGAAGAACATTGAAGTATTAACACAAAGTTTCAATACAAAATCTCAAGAACTGAGTGTTAAAAGTTGCATAGAACCAAACAATATCTGGTCTTTACTAATACAAATTAGGTAACCGGTAAAATCTTTCACTGCTTAACAAACTTAAAAAAAAAATCGAATACTTCTCGATTTTTATACTATTAATACAGAGTATACTCGTAAATAGTAATATAATTTAGTCACAATTTTTGCAACGTCTTAATGAAAACATCGGAGACCCCATAAAGTAAATATATATTCATGATCAGCACGACAAGACGAGTTGATTTAGCCAAGTCCGTCAGTTTGTACATTTGCCTGTGCGTTCCTGTTCGCTCTATTCCCTCAATCTTTGCTACTTATCAAAATGACCCACCAGAAGGTGTAGCTCCCATACCCGAAGTAAGCCTTTTATCTTAATTATATTATATGTAAACGGTAAAATATGGATTAAGCTAAATATATAGAATCAAGGTTGTTCAATTTTAAAGGTCAAAAGTTAATTACAGTGCGTTTATAGTTGAGCAGCATCATTAAAAAGTTCTGTTCTGGAACCGCAAAATGTACTTTTTAAACTGTGACAAATTGTACAAAAACAAACATTTAAGAATATTACAAAATTTTAATGATTTTCCAAAAATATTCGTCTTAAATTAGCCGAAACGCAAAACAAACTGCGACACACACGCAGCACGTTTAAAATTTTTATTATTATTGTAGAAAACGACGTCGCCGATGTATTTTTTAATTGCGTTTTTCACAAGGCGCCGCAGCCCGAAAGTTTGCTACATATGTCGTATATAAAACTATGCTCGCACGCCCATTTACGATTTTTCTTGCTTTTTTTAAAACTTTTTATTTCAGTTTCTCAAATACAAATGCTGTAATATTTTTCCATTGCATTTATTTTTATGCAATTCTTGTCCTTGTTCCTTTGACACAGAAAAACAACTGCCGCAGTATGTGAACACAGGCAAACAACAATAAGTATGAATTGTGTATAGAAATTGCTTGGAAAATCTATAAAAGAGCTAGGCGTGTTTGGCTGTGTGTATGTGTAAAATAAGCGTTAAGAGTATAAAATTGTGCAAGAGAGCGTAATATTGTCAGATAATTTAAAATATTTATGTATGTCCGTGCAAACAGAAAACAGCTGTTGCAACATGAATACAAAACACCCACATATACACTCCATATACAAATAAACGCCCAAGCACCACGCTTCAAACACAGAAACTTAAGAGAGCGCAAGCTCAAAGAGAACTTTAGTTTGCAGAGTATGTCTAAGCTGGCATATCAGGTATTTATATACCAGCGTTCTGAAATAATCAGACTTATTTTTTTTTTAATATTATATTTTAAAAATTATCTTATTATTTTTAGTTTATATAAACCATTTGAATCTACTTGAAATTGTAAGCTTTTGATAAATTAAACATTACATTGTGTTTATCTTGCATGTACTTTTGGAATTAACTCTCTAAAGTGAAAGAGTGTTTGTCTGTACAAAACTAAACATTCACACAAAAGATGTTCAGACAATAATGTTTCATGCATTTTACAAACGCTATAGCTAAGGTGCGAACTTCAGCATACGCTGAGCATTTACGTATACACACAGAGCTCTTTACATTATCCACTGTGAATTTCACAAAACACTTTCATCGTTCTGCGTTATGTCTTCCAATAGCGTGCTGCGCGATCTTGTTTTTTTTTTGCTTATGGACAGCATATACACACGCAGGTCTTTGCATAAACCTGCTAAAATTATACAAACAATTTCCTTGTTCTTCTCAGTTTACCAAAAGTCGCAAGCAAGCGAACATCCAACTTAGGCAAACAATGCGCGATACAAATTTTGTCTCTTCTATAATTCGAATTTAATTTTAAGTTTTAGTTCTACGATTATGAGCAATTTATTAGTATTGATAAACTAAGATTAATTGGACTTATTGAAAAATGCATCAAACATATAAAGAGACCTTTACTGAGTGCGTAAGGGTCACTTGATTAAGTCGGTTTCCCTATTTTTCAAATGAGATTTATCAGTGTAAATCTATTCTTCAGGTGAATACAATTTTCGCTCCAAGAATTTGAGACACCTATAGACACTCACTAGATGAAGTCTAAATATGCGTGCGCGTATTTTAGTTACATTGTGTCTAAATGTTCTTAGCAGAATAACTAAAAATTCTAAGTAATTAAAGGACCATCTTCACTGCATGACAAATTCAATGCTCTAGTTGTATGAGACCTAGTTTATATGGGATTGCCATTTAAGAAGCTAAACAGACGATTCAATCGTGAATGATGAAATGCATTGATTCAGATTTGTGCTTCATTAGTTATGGATATAATCACTCGACGTAAAATTTCTATTCGCCGAAAAAAAAAAAAAATTGATAAAATAAGAACTCTGGTATATGTGTGTGACGATTTATCGCAATTGTTTAGCATACACAATTTCTTGGAAAATTGTACAGACAAGTTGGCGCTGTTTTTATAAACACCTCATGTGCATTCCATTCCGCCCACTAACACTGCTCGCAATCACTTGTTGGTTGTTACCTTGCCGAGAGTCACAATGAATTTGCTATTATTGCAAAAACAAGCACGTGTTCTATGGCCTACAAAGGACATTACAGGATAAGTATAAAAAGACTATGCTTTCTATAGAAAGTAGATAAGTAGAGTCTAAATATCCAAACTTTAAGTCTCATTATTCAAACAGGCGGTCAGATGGACGAAAATGTCTATATAGATTCGACATTTGATGCTTTATGGGGTATGCCACCCTTCTTTCTGCCTGTTACATACATTTGCACAAACTTAATATTATTATTAATATTTACAGTATGGGTACAGGGTATAAGAATTGTCTACTTATACCGAAAAGAAATATATGTTGCTCAATTTTGATTAAGTATTAATAGCCATTTCTTCGATAACTAGTTACAAAATATTCCAATTTATTCAAATAAATTTAGTTCCATTGGTGTAAATCATTTACATAATTTTTTAGAGAATTTGTCCATCAAAAGTGAAAACTCCTTTTGGATTCAATAGGTACCTAGCTGATATATATGGCGCTGACTTAGGCCCACCCTGGATTTTGTATATTGAACTGATTGCTTTGAGTCCCCAGAAGGTATATGTATGTAAAATCTGCAGTAAATCGCATTACCCTTCATACATATCAGGTTTACACCTCCCTTTTTTCTTATTACACCCGTAGTCCTATATGTTAAACACTTTCTTTTATATCGGCGTGTAGTAAACCCATTTTTGACAAATGTTACTCAGGGATACTGTAGTTTTTTTTTTTTAGTGAACGAATTTTTAGAATTTAGATTTTACTGAACTAAAATGGTGAAATATTTGGGAGCTTTGTAACATGCTTGTTTTTTTTTTTTTTTGAGTATTAAGGGAGAATTTCACATTTTTTGCTCAACTTACATTGCTCGATTGTCGTTGTGGCGGCGGCGGTGCAGGACACGTTCGATGTGGCGGCAATGGAGGCGCATTGATCGGTCCACCATTCAGTATAATTGGCATTGGCGCTTTATCGCGCATTGACTTTGATTTGTGCAAAGGTGGACTGTTTGTAACCTTCTGATTGGCGCTCATCGTCGATGGCGGCGGTGGTGGCGTTGCATTACCGCCCACACGAAATTGATCACGTAAGGCAGACACGCTGTTCGTTGAGGACGACGTTGACGGTGGTTGCGTTATAGGCGGCGATGGCGTATTCTGCGATTGTTGTACCGATTGCACCAGTGTCGTATTGACTGCTGACACTGTATTGCTGTTATTCTGCACGAGACCACTGAGATTATTGTTCGACGTACTACGCGCAGGCGTTGGCGGTGGTGGCGGCTTGACAGATGGTGGTTTCGGTGGCGCTACGGTGGGACGTGCTGTATTTATATAAAAAAATAAATAAATAAATTATTAAATATTTTTTGATAAAATTGTGAAAGTATTTATTTACATTTCGGCGGACATGGCGCGGTGCGCATGCCTCCAGTATTAATGGCTTCCGAGGATTGATATAGCTGCTGCTGCAACGGCGCACGCATTGTGCCGAAATGTTGTTGCGTTGGAAATACTGGACCATTGCCGGGCGCCGATATGGGCGGAGATCTGTTGAAGCATCAGAGAAAATTTTATTTCTATATACTACATACAATTTAAAGCGAAACAAAAAGCTTAGATGGAAAATCTGTACAATATACAACATAAAACACCATAACCTCAGACAAGAGACTATTGAATGGGACAGGCAATTAGTACATAAAACGAAAGCCATGTTAGAGAGCGCTAGCTAAGCAGTGCGTTGCAGTGCAATTTGCTTCGAAAAGTGCATACTACGCTTTGAACATGACGTTGTAGCGTAAGCGTTTAGTTAAACGTTTGCGATAGTAAGTTTTTTTTTTTTTTTTTCAAAAATACCTTGGCGATTTCATGCTATGATGTCGTGATACCGCCGGTCGCTGACCATTTGCCAACGCCAATTGTAGACCCGGCGGCTTGGGTGCAAAATTCGGTTTACCGAAATTGATGGCAGGTTTTTGTGCGGGCGTCGGCGATTTGCTGCCAATCGAGGAAGTGGGCGAGGTGGAGGCAGAATTTGAAGCTGAGCCAGAACCTACAATACCAGCAATCCCACCATTACCAAAGTAACTAGAACCACCACCAAAAAGAGAAGATTTATTGGGCGTCGGTATTGTTGTTGTTGTTGTTGATGTGGATGTTGTATTAATGGTAGAAGAGGAGGTGGTGTTGGAGTTGAACCTGCTTGCTAATGCTTTTGTTGTGCTTGTCGTCGTCGTCGTGTATAATGATGATGATGATGAAAACGATGCTGTAGTCGCTGCTGATGATGATGCTGCTGCTGCTGTTGCCGTTGTTGTTTTTGTAAACTGACTACCACTCTGACTATGTACAAAACTATTGCCTAACGATATACTATTGTTTGGAAAAAGATTTGGAATAAGGAGAAGGTGGTGACAATCGGTAGAAAGGGTGTTGATATGAATTGGAGGAAAAATAGAAAAAGAAAAAAATTTACAAAATTAAAATAAATATACAACGAAAAATCGCTTAATTACTTTAAGCGTAAAATAATACAGGTAATGTACACATGTACAGCAGTTTGGATCACATTACCGCTGACGCCAGCTAGTTTAGTCAAACAATAACCATTAGCCATTAATGGCACATGGCTATGTGCCGCATTGGCGACTACCCGGCGCTGTTTCTAAGTAGGTGTTTTTAGCTTTGCGGTTTCGCACTTACTTTAGATTTGCCGCCTTGCTTTTAACGCTACCGCTACTAATGCTATTGCTGCTGCCACTCTCCGAGAGTGTTGGCGAGGCTGCTTTGACATTTTGCTGTTGCTTCTGTGTCGTCGGTGGCGATGGCGCGGATGGTGCTGCAGGTGCGGCTGGTATTCTCATACGTTCCAAAATCGAATCGGATGAGTGTAACTAAAAATGGATTGAGAAAAGGGCATGTTTAGAAATATATTATTGTAAATATTAATGTGTGCCGAGCTGAAAAAGTTTATTTAAACACAAAAATTTTTAAGCCTATCTGAGTATAATTTATGGACCCAAATATTGGTTTAAAGTTGAAGAGACAGGAACTTTACTGCTTATTCGTCCAAATTCGCCGTCCGACTTATTTCTTCGATACTAAAGCCCGAATAATATGTTCATTTATTTGTTATTTCATTTTCAAATAAAAACAAGAAAAAAGTTACTTCGTTGGAGCCGAAGCTTTAATACCATTCACACGAAGTTTCAAGCTGTGAACTTATAACAGGTGTAAAAAAATATTTGTAAAACCTAACAACCTAAGCGTGGGATGTTAGTTTGTTGGGGCGTACCCCCAAGAGTGGGTGTGACACGCCCATTGATATGTATGCGAATTTGAATGAAATGAAATAGTTTCTCTTATAATATCCCAAAAGTGGGTAGTGGGTTTGTACAGGGGCTGCCCTAAAAAAGGGGAATCACATATATTTCTCTATATGTGAAGCGTTCCGTTTATTAACTGTAATAAGAACGTTTTTCATACAAAATCCAAAAAATCTCGTCATGTCAAATTTCAAGTCGATATTGACTGCAATAAAAACACTTTCGATACAAAAAGACAAAAGTGGGTGGGTGGTTTGTATGGGGGGCTACCCCAAAAAGTGGGGTGCTTAACCCATTGATATATATGTGAAGACTTTTAAGCCAATAAGCCAAATTTTTTTTCAGGTAAGCACCTGAAAATGGTACGAAAAAATTATGTTTACGAAATGAGGAACACATTAGAATGTTTGAGATTGGTCAGTCAATGCTGTTTTTGTATGCGATATGAGTCGACAACTTTCAATATAAACTGAGCTTCTTATTCGTTACACTCACAAAATTTATTTAAAGTGAAACGCTCGGATTGAAAAATGCCGACCCACTGTTTCTGGAGTCAAACTACACAAGTGATTCTTCAAATACTCAACTATCGCGTCAGACATAAACTCATTGATTTCGGAAAACTCGAAGAAAGTGGCACCAACAAATTCAAATCATAATTGGGTCATTCAATAGAATTTGTGCATCTGTACTAGGCTTTACGTTTAACGAATAAAAACTTAGATATCTCGATTACAATTGTTCTCTCTCGCATTCAAGTTCAATTGAGTACGAAACAGGAAAATATTTAAACAAATTGTCTTTAACATAAATCTTGCTTGAGCTGTTGCACAACATATGTAACCACCATCGTGACCACCAAGCAATGTGATCGCGAGTTCCAAGAGTTCCTTATAATCGCCGCGTATATGAGTACGTTTGTGTTGAATTCGGGAAAACTGCTAACATTCAGCTTCGGAAAATTTCGAGCCAACAATTGAATCATCGAAGGCGTAATTTAATTAATCCAGTTTGCTGTTGTTCCATATATCAGTGAATCGGTTGAAAATAAGAATTTTAGCTGCACTACTTTTACGGTACTTCTTTTCGAAGACATTTTTGAGCGTAGATGTAATGACGGCATCCAAGGCCAATGAGTTTTCGACCGAGAAAGTCTTCCAAGCGTCTCGCTCAAGATAGTTTTTCGGGGAAGTAATATGAAAGCTCGAGGCCACATCTTTTTTCCATTCGACTAGAGATTGGACTATGGGGGAATGGGGTGTTCCGCTAAATACTAAGAAAAAAAACTATTATTTTATTGGATCCGCCAATGGTAAAGGGCACCGGGAGATAAATGATGCACTCTATATAATAAAAAAATAACCCAATTTCTTCATATGTCGGCAATTATTTGATGTCGATTGATGAGATTACATACACATATTTTACATATGTGTATGTAAAGGGAACCGAGAAAAATAAAATTCACTTCAAATGTGGCCAGTGCCACAACTCCCTATTTGAGTACTTTTTGTACTTTCTTGTATCAGAATGTTGTATAGAATGCAGCAGACAAAAACTCACTTTGAAAAAAAAAAAAAAAATTTACACTTTTTGCTTTTTCTTTAAGATTCGGAATCAATTTTCTACGCTGACACACATGTGAATGTATGTAGAGAAAACAGCTGATGGGCAACTTTACTGTTTCCCATGCTGTTTCCCACATGTGACACATCTGCGACGTCTGACGTCTGACAGTGAGAGCTACTTCATACCCTTAGTGTCTCATGTTTTGACGCAACTGTTATACGATTCAGGACATAATTAACGGCAGAATTTTCCGAAGCCTCTACCGTTCCCACAAAAAACATGCATTGCCTGTGTGACCGACAACTGAACGCAAATATGAAAGAAAAGTTTGAAATGAGAAATATATCAAACTAATTCGGAATTCATTTCAAATTTGTTATTAACGCTGCAGAGTGAAGTTAAATTTGTGAAAGATTACAACCGTATTTTAAACGTAATGAAAAAGAAAGTCAGTTTATATTGCAAGTAGTCGATGACTCATATCGGAAGAAATATCAATCGTTATTGACTGACCAATAAAGAACGTTGTAATTTGTTCCTCATTTAAATTGAACTATTGCATTAAAATCACAATTCTATATAAAATTTAGCTTTCTATATATAAGAAAAACATCGAAAATATGCAACATTTCAATAAACACTTCTTTCTTCAGCTTTAACAAATTTTTGGTTCCATCAATTATACTCAGATCGGCTTCAAAATTTCCAAAAATTTTAAATATAAAAGAAACTTTTTCATCCTAGCGCCCATTGATATCGCCAACTCATGAAATTTCCTAATAAATGGCGGCCACTCTCTAGTGTATAAGTACCCATTTAAAAAAGAACCAAACATTGTTTAAAAATAAAGGGCATACGCACCGAACTTTTTTGTGGCGGCGCTGCTGGCGGCTGTGGTGGTGGTCCACGATTTGTTCTTAAATTGGCCTCTGTTGCATTGATATGTGGCGTTGGTGCTACCCCCGCTGCGTTTGTTTGTTGCTGCTGCTTTTGTCGCTTCAGCGTTAAATGCTTTGTGAGCTCTGTATTAAAATCCATTGGACCATTGCTTGCGACCGCTGCTGTCGCTGTGGGGGGACTATTGCTGCGATTGTTCGTTGTATTGCTCATTGCGCTATTGCTGCTGCCGCCGCTGCTGCTGTTTGGCGTAGTTGTTGTGTTGCCTATGTGTGGATAAAGCGGAAATTGTTAAAATATTAAATAGATTTTGTTGTTTTTTTTTTCGAACTTACCAACACGACTACCATTGACTGGTTTCAGTTTTGGCATCGATTTCAGTCCCTCGAATAGACCACCCAATTTGGGTGCACCATTGCCAATGTTATTGCCAGCTCCAATGCTGCCACCACTGTTGCTATTAGTATGCAAAGCGCGTTTTGGAGAACTTGTTGTACCAGCGCCGTTGTCGCCGCTATTGCCGACATCACCACCGCATACACGCCCCGATAACGCCGGACCGCTTTTATCCACAGTTGTTGTTTTGCGCAGTTTTGTGCCTTTCTGTATGGACGAGAGCAATGCAGAGCGTGGATCTGCACCACCACCGCCACCTAGTTTTAGGCCACCCATTGCAGGTGGAGGTGGTGGACCAGGCGGTGGTGGCGGTCCCGGTGGCGGCGGTATGGCCATCTATAATGCAAAAAATAAAGAAGGAAAACACATTAGTTTTTTTTTAATGATTTCCATCAAAACTTAACAATAATTACGAGCATAAAAAACATTAATCTGTACTTTTTTGCGACTTTCTCTGCGTTTTAATTTCATTGTAATTTTTTTTTTTCAACTGCAATACAATTTCTACAATTTCTACAATTTTAAAAATATTTTCTAGCGTGTTTAACCGAACAGATATGCGCGCATGCGCATAAAATAAGCAACGTATTACAACTGGCAAACAAGCGCAAAATCTATTTGGAAAATCAAATCTGTTAAAATTATTTAAGTCAATGTAAACCCACACACAACAATCCAATAAGCGCAAGGGCGTAGTCAAGGGGGAAACCATTAACATCCAACACCATGGCTTTAAATTCTTAAGTTTTCCAAATCTGCCATAAGTTTTATTTATAATTTCAGCATTATAAAATTCTTTAAATCGTCCCGATGGATGTCGAAAGACCACGTAATTTTATCACACATCTCTTAAAATAAGACGTTTGTGGTCAAATAACGAGCATCTTTGGTCTAAGTGATGCTGGATTTCTTGCCACTGGCCATTCAACCTAACCTAGAGGTAACATTAAATTTTAAATCAGATGACCTTTAATTCTTAAAAATCGAACAAATTGACGCAGTTTTTAATCTTTATCCAATAGTATAAAATTGTGGCTTGTGGCATGTGTGGCTTTTTATTTTTTAACTGATAACTCCTACAAATTAATGAAAATGTCTAAAATCAACAATGAAACATGGTTTAGTTATGATTTTAAAACATTTGAATTAAAAAAAAAACAGCGCAAGTCAGACTTTGGTGAAAATATGCCTGACTTCGGAACTCTAGTCGATCACTGGTGCAAAATGAAAAAATTTGTATGGTCGAAAACATGGTTTCTAAGCGTAGAATTTCTTGCACTTTCCGTTTCCTATGGGAAACTAAATCAAAGAAGCTACTACAACCACTACCTGGACTCAACTAATTGTATACTTCGCAAGTTTTTGATCTACTATCCATGACCAATATATACGCTCAAGTTCTAGATTTACGTACACCATTTATTTGCAATAATTTGTGATTTATCATACGTATCATTTGTTATTGATTGTTTTAATTATGATCACAAACTTTTTCCAAATTCACCTCTGTTGTTGAACATCTGTAGCGCTCATTCTTCTATTAAATCGTTTCGTACTGCGATGATGCTTCGACCAAACCTTATAGCTATAATTCCACACTAAATCGTCAAAATATTGAAATACGTTGATTTCTAAAAACGTTGCACAAGAAGATGTTTTGGTTCATAATGCTCTTCAAAACCATTATCTTAAAAATACAATTTTAATCTTGAAGTTTGCATGGGTTGAGTTGCCAAACAGCATTATTGACAAGGTGTGTGTCAATATTTTAAATTAGGGTGGTGCTGATTATGACAGGGAGAACTGCATTCCATTGGCTGAATTGATGCCTCTCAATTAAAACCATGACGAAATTGAAGAATAGCTACTGCAATTAAAAAAAAAACACACACACACACACCCAATTGTGTTCTGTTGAAAAATCGAAGCAGAATGCGTTTTTAACTGTCAAACATATGACAAATCCGCTCCACTTTTGATCAGATATAGTAGTAACGCACAACAAATACATATTGAAATCACCAAAACAAACTAGACTCGCTAAGATATTTCCAAAAATAATTGAATAATTATAAATTTTCATATTTATGTCTAAGAAATGAAATGAAACATAAATTCTAAAATAGTTTATGCATGTAATTATTGATTAAAACGACTATGAGGCTTGTATAAAGAATTAATTAAAGCAAAACCTATGTGGCATTATAGTATAAGGACGTTTTCTTGAAAAGTTTGATTTTAAAAACCGGTCAAAAACCTTACAAAGTCAGAAAGCTCAAGTATCTCAAAAACAAACTGCTTCAGAATTCCTAGCGTCCACTGTACTGGGTTGTTGGAAAAGTTATGAGGGCAATTTAGTCTTCCCCCTTTATGAATAGCTGCCTACGCCCTTGAACAAGCGTTGTCGTCTATAAATTTCTTTCTATATAAAAAAAAATAAAATAAAAATTATTTATACTATGCGTGAACAAAAAACTAAAGATTAATACGATAAAAGTATATACTGAAAAAAAGTCTTGTGCCCACATCGTAGCTCAGCTTCTTTGTTGAGTTATTTGCCCATACAATCGATGGATCAATCAGATGACAGCTGTGTGAAACCTACGTATTTTTTTTTTTTTTTTTTTGGTTACCAATTTACAAAATACATTTTTGTTTTCTGAAATTAATTAATTTTTTTTGTATGTCGCAGCAATTTGATACAGTTTTGGTTTGATCTAGTCTAGTTTTTGTTACTTGGGCTTCTTTGAGCTAAAATATGCTAGCCGCATTTAGTTCTTAGTTCATTGCTAGTCAACCTAAAGCCGACTTGGTGAACCTCTCCATAGACATACAAATGTCACTCAGGCGTTTTAATTGCTCCACGTTCGTAAATCTTAAAAAGCGTAATGATGCTTATTGCTGTTGTTGCCGGTTGTTTTCTCAGTTTATTCCGTCATTGAAGCTTCAATTAATTTTAAAAGCGTTTGTACAACAGCGTTGACTACATTTACAGTGCATGCATATGAGCTCATTTTGGTGAGTGGTTGGACAAGTATGTAATAAGTATCTCTATGTACATTTGTAAGTAATGAGTAAGCCAGCTGGCCATGAATCAATGTGTACTGAGATTAGAAGTAGTGAGTATAATTATTTTGCTTAAATGAGAAAAACGTATTCAACAGATTCAAAAAATTCCAGAATAAAATTATGAGATTTACAGCAGCTTTGAACAAAACAGTTAGGGAAAATCTTCAATGTGCAATTTTAGCTATTTTTTGAGATGATTTCCAAGTTAACTGGATCAAAATATATACACAAACATTTATGCTTTCCTTATAGCTCAAAAACAAAATGTTTATTAATAATCAAGCGGAGCATTAAGCTTTGACTAACGTCTATTTCTTACTTTATACCTATGAAGTTTTTCTGAACGTGAGTATTTCTTGAGCTTTAAATACAAATTTACTGAGCTTGGTTTCAATACTTCTTATTTAAACTTTTCAAGAACAAAAGCTTTGAGAATCTCTTAGAAAGAAGAATGTACTTATATATATGTTGACACAATAGTAAATAATATTGTTAAGTACATCAAATATTTTACTCACTTTGGCTTTGCTAGAGTACCACTTTAACAAACTAATATCGTCACACAAAAATTTAATAAAAGGTAGTAAATAACCAGCTTGAAATCACTAAATATCAATCAATGATATATATATATATATATATATATATATATATATATATATATATATATATATATATATATATATATATATATATATATATATATATATATATATATATCGTTACATCAACAATGTATCGTTAGGATACATCAATACAACTCAACTTTTGATGGTGACAATATATAGCGTATTGTCGGGTGATTTGAGTCACTACTCTTTCATTTCATTTTATTTCTATGTTTTCGTCGAAATTGTCATCGTGCTGACCGTATTCTGAGAAGAAAATACAAAAGCTACTGTTCCAAACGTGACTGATGATGATGAGCAATGGCGTCTTTTGGTTGGTATCCCGCCCGCTGTTGCTGCATACGAAGAGATGACCACTTCAACATCAGCACCATCACGTAGGATCATGACTAATAAATCATTGTTTGTGATTTTAATGTTATTCAAACAAATAAATCGTTTATTTCCTTAAAATATTTGTGCGTTTTTATTTAATTTTTTTTTGTATTTATGTGATTTTTTTCTGATTTTTTTAAATTGGCTCAAATCAAGCGGCAATTTATATTGACGATTTAAATGGAATAAAGAAAAAAATATGTTGTGCTTTTTTCAAAAATTTCAAAATCAATGAAATTTTGATATTGAGACTAAGTTCCTTAAGATATAACAAACTTCCTAATATATTCATTTCGTAAAACATTCACCGAATCGTTCCAAATGATGAAACAAGTTTATGGTGACAATTGTCTATCCCGTAGCAATGTTCACGAGTGATTTTAACGTTTTCAAGAAGGCCGTGAAGTCCTATGTGACAATAAAAAGTCGGGCCGGCCAAAATCAGTGGTGATCGAATAGAAAAAGTGCGTGAATTCATACAAAAGGAGCCGAAATCTTCGTTGCGTTATATGGAGATGGAATTAAATATTCCCCAAGATTCGATTCAAATTGGGTCTACAAGGTCTGTGGCAAAAGAAACAGCGCCACCTACTGGTAGGTACATGCGTTGGAAAGGTACATCCTTCAACGTACTCGCTAAAAAATAAATTTGGCTCCGTGTGACTTTTATCTATTTGGAAAACGATGAAAGGACACCGCTGTGAGGACATTGAAGCCATCCAAAGGGCGTCGACAGGCATACTCAAGGACATTCCGAAAGGTCATTTTACTCATTCGAAATGTTTGTTGACCGTGCAAAACGCTGTATCGAAGCACAAGGAAACTATTTTGAATAAAAAAAAAATCACTTTTGCAAAATATAAAATTTTTGTTGTTTTTTTTTTTTTCGAACAGTCTTTTTTCTTTTGTAACAACCTAGTATTCAAAAAAACAACACTGAGTGCAAACTTCCCAACGACGGAGCACATATATATTATGGGGTCGATTTGTATAACCCAGATCCGATTTGTTTGGAATCAGTTTTTTTTTGCTTTTTTTTTAATAAAAGATTTTATTCACATATATTAAGAGTATTAAAGTTTTAAGAACATTCTGAAGATAGAAACGGTCAAGTTATTCTGAAATTCTTGAAAAAAGTAAAAATAGAGGGTGGTTCTATATGTTGAATTTCAAACTACGTACTATCGTCTGATCATCATTGTTTTGATTTTATATGGTTGTTAAAGCCCTATTTAATGTTGTCATATATAATTATATTATAAGATTAATTACACTGATGTAATGTATTGTATGTATATGATTTTGATTGAACTCGAAAAAAGATTTTGTTCTTATAGTATATTTCATTTGTTTTAGTAGAAATGTTTACGCAAAAAATACAAAAATTATTATGTATTACCCTATATTAAAATTATTGTCCCTCTTTTTGTTAAAAAAAAAGATATTTTTGAAATATTTCAGCTCATAAACTGTTAAAACTGTTTTTATCGATAATAGAAAATTTAAACCCAGGCTTCTGTACACTTTATTGCCTTTATCATAAGTCATAGTCAGATTGATCCTACCAAACTTGAAATATAATTGAAATGGTGGACCTACCTCAACTTGGAAAGAACCTAATATCTACAAAACACGAAAATAAAGGTTAACTTCGGTTGAACCGAAGCTCTATTACCATTCGGACGAAATTTTGAATGGTATTGTAAAACAGAATCGTGGGTGGTGGGTTTGTATAGAGGGTACCGTAAAAAGTGGCGGAAAACGCCCATTAGTATATGTGTGTCGGAAACGACCATACGTAAGAAGCTACTATAGAAACGCATAAAGGTGAGCGGTGGGTTATATGGGATGTACC
Source organism: Leucophenga montana (assembly GCA_035044765.1). Taxonomy (NCBI): domain Eukaryota; kingdom Metazoa; phylum Arthropoda; class Insecta; order Diptera; family Drosophilidae; genus Leucophenga; species Leucophenga montana. Next base: position 122,885 of record JAWNNQ010001139.1, read on the forward strand.
TCAAAAAGTGTGCGGGACACGCCCATTTGTATATGTATTGACTTAATGAGAGAAAAGTGGCTGATTTTGACTTAAATAAAGATGATTTTCGTACAAAAACATAAAAGTAGGTGGTAAGTTTCTATGGGGTTACCCCAAAAACTGGACATGGTATGTCTTCATAAACTTGCGACCAAAAGAAGCTTAAATACCGACATTCAGCCAGATATGTAAAAAAATAATCCAACAATAATGGCAACAAATGCCCTTACCGCTGTTTTTAATTTTTAGACTAGTATTATATAGATTTATATATAGAGTGTTTTTGTGTGTGTGGAATTTGCAGGTCGGTCGAGGCAAAGTTAATCAATTTGACCTGACTTTTCATATTTTATAAACTCTATATGCACTACAAACAAAAAACGTGGCTTGTTTGTTCATTAGCAGTTAAGTTTAAACCAATATCATCATTAATATAATTCCCATAATTAATTTTGAATATTCGATTTTTGAAGCTTTAAATATTTAGCCAAAAACAATGCTTGGATACCATCACAAAAACCAAATGAAAAATTCGACTGATAAGCGGTCACAGAATTTTTAAGATCCGAATTTTGAAGATCAGAATATTTAGTTACCATTATGTTCATTGATTCATGATATATACGGCATAAAGTTTAACTATTCATAATATAAAATATACTTTAGCACACATAAATAAATTTATTGTATTAACCTTACAGTCCGAGAGTTGAGTAAACTCGTATTCTCTTATGTTATTTTTTAAAAACAAATCTTTATTAACAAATCAATTCACAGAATTTTCTTCAAGCACGTAAAACGGAGATAAACTCGATAAATTATTTTTTCTTAAAATTAAATGTAATATGATGCGAGGTGAATGCATAAAAACTGCATTAAAAAAAAACTTGATAATAAATAAAAAAATTAAGAATAACTTTTCTCTTGTAAGATTTTGCATAAATAATTAATTACTTCACTGTTTTATTTATAAGCTTAACGTATATTGAATATTGAAATTTACTTTTCTTAATTATATGCAATAACACAAGTTATTTTTGAATAAAATATATTTATTTATTGGTTTATTATTACTTTTTTTTAAATATTGTTAAATTTTTCTCTAAGTACAAAAAAATTAAGAAATGCGCGCGCTCGATTTGCACAGCTTGAGAGGCGAGTGTTAACTGTAAACTAAATGCAATAGCGGACTATAGACGGGCGCGCATGCGATGAGCTTAATCTGAAAACAACAACAACAACAACAACAAACGCAATACTGAGTAGGCTAAGCTAAGCGCGAGAATCGAATCAGCGAACCGAGAGCGAAAGTATTGGAGAAGAGCGTACACGTGTGTGCGTGTGTGTACATGATTAGCAGAGTGTGCGGGTGGGTGAAGGTGTAGATTAAGTACTGTACGAAGTTGTACCTGTTATGTTATTTTTGTTTATTCTGCTTTTGTTGTTGGCGAGTTAACTGAGCGTTTAAATGGCACCACGCGACGCGTACAATTATAGAGAAAACAACACAATACAGTGGTGTGGTGTTGTAAACTACAGCAAGGAAAACTAGATCGTGCTAGAAGAACAAATTGTACATACATATGTATATACAGTATATAAAATTAGCTGTTAAGGTCGACTGCCAGCAAAAACAACACTGTAGCAGAGGGGGCAAAATAGAGAACAAAATGTAAACATTTGTATGTGATGCTGCACAGCTGCTAAGAAATGCAAATTGTGTATGTGTGCGCTTGGATCTATGTATGTATGAGCAGATACCGGTTCGTATGTGTTTATCTGCGCCAATGACGTCAGTAGGCAACGAGTTAAAGCAAATTAGTGAGCGAGTGAGTAAGCAAAGCGTTTATGTTAATAAATGATGATTTGTTTTATTTCATCGTAGTTAGTTGTATTTACAGTGACTGAATATTTTATGCATGGTAGGGCATGAGTGTTTCTTTTAATTAACAAAAACTTTTAAACTCTACATGTGCAAACTCAGCTATGATAAATTAAGTGACAATTACAAAGTTGTTAAGCGGTAAAGAGAAGAAAGAAACCAACCCAGAGATACATGGCCGTGCGCACGGGGAGGGGACGAAAGAAGATTTGGGGGTGAACCCCGACAAAACCCAAATCACCCCCATCCAAAGAGTTTTCATGACCACTTAATTATAGAACAGCATTTCGGACAATTTTTTTATTCAAAATTCCTCTCCAGGATGTTACAATAATCCTGTTAAATTACATGATTTCATTTCGTCGGTTTTCAAATTTATTTATTTTAAACTATAATTTTTGTTGTTTTTAATAAGCAATTTTTTTTTTTTGGCTATCTAAAATGCAAAATTTTTATAGGTTTACATTAGCGAGGGTCCAAGGTATTCCGTAGTCGTAAACGCAGCCATGCTCCATTCTTAGAATTTTTTTTTTGTGTTTTTTTTTTTGTGTTCAAGAGGCCGGAGTCAACAACCAAACTTTGAGTTAAGTAGTAACTAAGTCTTTCACCAATTGCAGCAAAAGCTTTATATTCTTTAACCAGCCATTCATTTTTGGACTTCCACAAGACGTTAAGATTAAAATAATAAGGAAATCAGAGATCAGAAAGCATTTGGTACATGCAGATAAAAAGGTAATACTTTGTAGTTGGCAAGCTTTTTTGAGTAAAGTTTTGTTACTACTGTGCCATTCACTGGTAAAATGGATATAATTTTGATCTTTGTCTACAACCACCAGTTATGGACGCTTTGAATGTTATTTCCAGCACTTGGACAGATCCGAAAACATCAAGTGTTGTTTTTCACCTGTTGACAGCAATACAAACTTCACAATTCCATCATTGAGTGGAGCTAGAGAATCAAGATTTATTTAAAACCATTGAGTTGGCAGATGTAGATGAGAAAATGCGAACATAACTTTTGGTACAATTTTTAAACTGTTAGCAAGGTTTGTCAAGAGCACGATATGGAAATCAATAGACACGCTTTACGTCAAACTCAATGTTGTAATGTGATATCTATTGATGTTGAAGATTTTTATCGAACATCAACTTATAGTCCATACATCGATTAATATTTTACTCACATTCCAATTCTTTTTCTCAAGCACCGTGATATACTTTCGACCTTCAGATATCAATTTGCGAGTAAAACTTCCAAGCTGTATAAAGCATACGACAAATTATTCGAGAAATATGCTAAAATTTTCCATGACGATTTTACCAAAGTATGCGTTAGTGAAGTTAAATATTTGCGTAGATGGATATCGGATCAGAATATTGAGAATGCTCTCGAATCTCTTAATGTGTGTAACGAAAATGCTTTGAAACAAAATTATGCACGTTATTTCAACGTTAAGTCGGTTAAAAACTACTTGCGATTGAAAATCAACTGAATGGTTTGGTCTTACTGAGTATTCATTAAACTTAATTTCAACCCAGTATTTTCTGTTCCCTATTAATTAAAATTAAATTTTATTGTCTGAATAAAGATGCAAGTAAATAAAACAAGAATGGAAATTAATCAAAATATTTATTCTCTCCTTTTTGAAATTTTGGTCAAATTACAAATCACCCTTTCCAAAAAAAAAAAAAAACCTACGCACCGACCTGAAGCGAAGAGTTTTTATGCTATTCCCTTCTGTCTTGATTTCCATTGCTTTTCAAAAAACGCTGCAACAGCTGTCAACACAATTTGCTCATTTGTCGAGTGAGTAATGTAGATTAAAGCAAGAAGAATAATAATAAAAAGAGAAAAAAGAAGAGATGCAGATGATGACGACGATGACGATGAAGCTGCAGACAAGAAAAGTGTGAAAAAAAAGTGCCAGTGTAGCAAAGCGTTTACAGACAGATTGACTTGATTGGCTATGTGACTGTAACCGGCAAAGCAAAGGCGGAGAGTTTAAGAGTGCACACAATACAAAGCTAGAAAATCAAAATCCATGCCAAGTAGCTAATCTTGCTTGCTTCAAGCGTGAGAATGTCTGTTGACTTTCGCAATAGTCATATGGCATACAATCAAAATTAGGCGTCAAATAAGAAAACCAAGCTGAGACTAACCCAATTGCAATTGAACTGGGTCGCTTGGCGTCGCCAGACAGATTGGCACGCTTGATGTCTGACTCATTTACTTATGTATGTATATACATATATGTATGCATGTACATACACATTGATACATTGAGGCAGTGGTAGACCACGAAGTTGTGTCACTCGTTGCAACGCTTGTAAGCGAAATTCCAAGAATTAGTTGCAAAAGACATTAAAGGGTCTTTCAACATGAGTACACGAATTTAAAAAAAAATATTTATTATTACTGTATCCGGTGTGCGTTGCTGAACCACCTTTTGTTTTTCTTTGCTGTGTGCGGTGGCATAGACCATTTTCTAGTGAATCCATTTGCGTCAAATAGTTTAACTCGAGCACCCACCTCACCAATTTTGCTGCTGTTTCTTGTGTTCATGCTAAGAAGCTGCGTAAGACGTAATTATTGTTCTATTCTATTTGTGCTCAATCGTTTGGATGGTAGAGGTTGCTCGTACTGAAATATGGCTTTTTATTACTCATTCTGTAAATTATATTATTAATCAATTGCTACTCTAAACTTTAATATGACATATTTACATATATTAAGTTTAATCTTTTTAATAATATCTGCCACAACACTCAAAGAAGTTTTACTTCAATCGAGCTTAAAAGTTGCACGCAATCGTTTTTATTATTTATTTGTTGATTGCTTAAAAGGCATTGGTTATGCTTTAAAGCGAATATTGTACTTTTCATAAAATATGTATTTTATTCTACCCTCTTTACTATTTACCGTTAAATGTATTATCTACACAGCTGATGGCCATTAACTCATGACCACAATTTTTTTTTACTGAACGTTATTTCCGGTTGAAAAGTTACTTCCGTTATGAAAAGATGTGAGTTACTTGTCGCACCTAAAGTTGTACTTCAAAAATGTTTAGACTTTTAGAACTATTTATTCAAAGGAATATTAAAAATTAGTCAAATATACCGTCTGAAAACAACTTTACACAAAAAGTGACGCATAATAATAGAAAACCCTTTTGATGACGACTTGTATCAGGTATGTACACTAAACTTAAGAATAACATAAGTAATTTGCACTAATAAAATGCGGTCAGCGGAGAACCCCTAGTGAATAAAATTAATCCAATGTGTGCTTCAGATATCCAATTTAGACAGAAAAAAAAAGTTAATGTTTGCTTTAGATATCCATAGTTGTGGAAAATGCTTGCTTCTGCAGCTGACTAATGCTTGACTCAGCATGATTTTATTCGAAATCTGTCATAGCAATTCTGAATTAAATTAAAAGAAAAAGCATTAATAAGCTTCTAGCTAATAAAAAAAAAACGCTAGAGATGTGTTTGGTATTATAAATATTGAATCATATGAAACTATTGTACATACAGACAATCACAACTACAAGGTACGTAGGACTTTGCTGGCGAAATATACATGACATAATCCTATAAAATGTAAAAAAATCGTGCCTAATAGCTTGGTAATATGGTGAAGTAGACAACATTTTAAATCGTAAAGCAATCCTGCAATCGTGTAAGTTGTAGAACATAGTCCCGAGAAATAATGTGGCAACATCATCGGTCACCAGTGAGAGTGTTTTACCTACATCCCGTATTTTATTAAAAGACAAATGCGCCTCTTAAACGAAAATGTTGACAAAATTTTGTTGATAAATAAAAATTTTATTTAATTTCAATTAAAACGGGACGGGACGGGATTCGCGAGCTGCGGGATTCTTTGAAAAAGAGAGGGACGGCCGGTATCGGGAAAGAACAAATTATTTCATGACGTGTGGGATCGGAATTGAATTCCATATGCCGCGTCCATCTCTAATTTCAACGGTGTCACAGAGTTAATGCTGGACGAGTGGGTGGATGAGGTTTTACTGTATATAGTTTGGGCTCCCAACATTAAAAATAGTAACAATAAAAGAGCGGTAGACAAAGTAGAAGTAAATAAAAGATGAAGAGTGGTAGCAAGAGGAAGCTGAAGAGTAATAAGTGTTTGCCATTGTTTTCTAATGTTTCTCTTGGTTTTTTAAGGCGTAGCAAAACGAAAAAAAAATAGTGCAATAAAACAAAAAAGAAAAAACAACAATTCACAGCTAAAATGTGCGGAAATTGTAAAGTAAACAAAACGAAGAAAAAACGACAAATAGAAAAAAAAAAACTAAGCACAAAGGTAGAAAAGACATTAAAAAACAAATTGCCATCATTAATTGCTGTGGTTGTCAAATGTCTAACGCTTTTTTAATACCCTTCAGAGAGATAGTTTATATTAAGTATCACAATGTAGGTAAATTTAAAAATTTAACCTACAGTTAGCTAAATAGGCAGTCTGATGGTCTTTAGGTTTTATTTTTTTATCATGATGTTGGACAATTACCCTTGATCGATGGAACAGTAAATGTCACTAAGAATTAACACCTTCTTCACGAGACAATTGTTCCTTTCATTGAGGATCAATTGTCGCGCAATGGCGACATTTTTCTTTCCGAGAGACACTGCTCTTGTTACCGTACAAAATCGGTAAGTAATAATTATGTTAAATTAAAACATTATTGATTTTTAAAATATTATGATCCATTCTTCTCCTTTGTTTTTTTGTACAGAAAATGACACGAAAAAGTGAAACTGTACGGCTTTTCAGTGATAAACGTTTCACTTTTCCATTCAGCTTTTCGAATGATATTTGTCGAAACAATTATTTTTGGAGCGAAAGATCTTTATGGCGGGCGTTCTTAAAGAGTAAAAGTAGAAAAACGTTATTAAATCATCAGAGCAGCAAACAACAACAAACATATGCGAAGGAAACATGTAAATTTGTTTCTCTGTCCCAGCATCTTTTCGTGCATTGCATGTAATAAAGAGAGGTTATGCGGGATGCAGCACTCCTCGCTTCTATCATACATATTAGGGGTACTCATTCGTTTCGTTGTTGTTACGCGATTCATTACATATTTCCAAGATCCACGATTAACACAAGAAATGAGGAGCTAAAGAAGTGGAAATATTTGACATATTGGAAAAACGCAAAAACGGGAAACTGCGTCGCTACCTTTTACTTCACGATACCATGTATGTGTTAAAGAGCCCCACTCTATCCGGGTGTCCATGTTTTTACTTTTATGGTCAGGAAACAGCCCTGATCTAAATCCCATCCAAGATATTGGTCATATTCTGAAGTTTCTGGTAACAAAGCAGAAACGTAATACTTTGTCAGTGCAGAACCGGACTATTTGATCAAAAACAATGCTAATCTCGTTCCGCAAGTTCCGTATTTATACGATCATGGTCCGGGTTGATTTGTTCTGATCCCACGATTCAAGTTAATACTCCGCGGAAAGCGTTTTGTGACATCCACAAAAAAAAAAAAAAAACCCAGCACAGTCCTAAGTATTTGAAAATGGTTTGAGTCAATATCACTTCGCCCTTCTCACAAATATTTTTCTGTTGAATTATGCGAAGCGAACAAAACGTTTGGTTATGCTTAAGTTAACACATCATCTTCCGCATTCGTATGTACACAATATGAGTACAAGGAGTATGTATGAATTTTTCTTCCATTGAATTTTGTTTGGTTTGTGGTTTGTTGTACGCTTACGCAATTTTTCTTTACCGAGATATCGTTTTACATGGACAGATAGACAGACATTGATGTCGATGTCGACCAGGTCACTAAAAACAGCAAATGATGTCTGCGTGTAGAATTTTAATAAGTGGAAGCATTTAACACTCAAATTTGTAGTTGTTGCTTTTAACGCATTGTTTGACTTACATAAGCCAAAATGAAACAAAATTAATTTAGGCGCTTGTCGCCCATGCGTAGCGTATGCGTTTAGTTTTAGGGCTCAGTTTACAAGTAAAACAATAAAAGCAATAAATTAAGGTGGGCTCTTGGTAGCTGGTCGTCAACCGTGTAATGATTTGTCAAACTGAAATTTGATTTGGTAAAAATAATAATAATAATAGCAACACAAGCACGCCTTTATTTTCCTTTTATATGTATTATTTTAATGATAATTTAGGGCAATTAATTTGTGTTGACAGTTGGTGGTCATGTTGCGGTCGATGCGTTGGTGTGGTAACACTGTCGTCACTTTGGATAGATGGAAACGACAGGTAACCGCAAGTTGCAAGTGTGTCAGAATGAAGATCAATTGTCAAAATGCAGTGGGAATGTCACTTACAATATCAAACAAAAAGGCGGTATAAGTATACTCGTACAATATACATTTTTATTATGCTGCATCATATTTATTAGAAACAAGTGTGCTCTTATATAGTCGACACGAGAATGTCGACGAAACGATATGTTTCAACTAGTTGTATGTTCTGGTGAGCTTGGTTTGATGCAAGAAACCAACAATCAGAGTGAAAAGACTCGGCAAAAGAGCAAAGCATTCACTTACTCTTCAATAGTTCAGTCGCAAACATTTTTTTTTTTGGTGCTTGTCCGAATTGTTAAGTTATTCTACCTGAATATAAGCATAAATCAAAATGTATGTACATATGCATACATTTGTATGTACATGTTACTCATACGTACATATGTACATGTTACCCATACATACTAGAGCACAAGCCATCAAATTCTACATACATATTTTTGAAATTTAAGGGGAAGAAAGACATGCTAGAGTACCTGAGAATACCTGAAATCTTAGCAAATATTTTTTTTTTTAATCTACGCACGATTGTTGGGTTAATATTTTTGTATCTTCCGAACGAGTTATGTGACTCCACAAAACATTTCAATTGAAATTAATATTCGATTATCGTAACTTTTTGATCAAAATCCATCAAACATCTGATAGTTTCCCCTTTCGTACATACTTAATGTACCGATTGAAAACTGACACAAAAAAAAAAATTTGCGATTCCGTTTGCGGAAGTCCATATTAGTTATTGATTTCATTCACTCGGGAATGACCAAAAACAATTCTTTTGCAAACACCTCAAGCAGTTCTCAAAAGTTCCTTAGGGCACATATCCTCTGACTAGCCTCTAATTAGTCGTTCCGAGGTAAGCAAATTATGAGAAGGCAGACGCCTTAATAAAGCGTTGGTGCGCTGCGTTTGGTTTTCGCCACCGAAAAACTTTTAGGAAGCCACGGATATGATCACCACACATCCGCCCCCCACCCTTTAGTATGACCTCCAAAAACTTTGTATTAACAATAACTGGTACGCCTTCAACGTACGGCCATGACCGATAACGGTTGTAGCGCCAAATAAGTAAGATTCAGTATATACATATATTCTTGATCTCCAGCAAACGTTAGAGTCGATACACTCATTTCCATCTTTACGTTCTTTTGTATGTTTTAACGACGAGATCTAGGAGACTTTATGGAATAGAGCCTCTAAATTTGGATATTTTGACTCATCTATTCGCTCTTCAGCTGAAGTGTATTAAATGCGTGTGTCAACCCTACCATAAGGGATAGCCCCCATACAAACATTCCATTTTTTAATTTTTGTATGAATTTTTTGTGTTAATTAAGCCTCTGATGACAAATTTACTGTATCTTACGTCAATCTCATTAAAATATCCCACATAGGTCCTAACCAAACTACTATAGAGCAGCGATGGGCGCAAAGAGAACAACAAAAGTGTAAGCTCCTTGTATGTTTGTATTGTACAAACAAAGCGATGTGAATCGACTTCATTCAAAGCATTCTACACATTATTTTGAATTTTTCTCTCGGTAAGACGTGACCGTAAGAGTCTCCGAAGAGTTTTACTTCCATCTTTTCAATAAAATACAGCTGCTATACAAACCTGTTTCAAATAAACAGCCTTAGACAAGGTGTAGGGTATCTCGAAGTCAGTCATTTAAAGAGCATTTAACGTCGTAAAATATTGTAGGTATCTAATAATTTCTTTGTTAAACTGAAAAGACAAAAGCACAGCACATTTGAAAACCGTCGCAATATCAATCCATCCTCAGTACAAGTTTGTTTGCTTCAAATGAATCATCGTAATTAAATCAATCAAAATATTACAAAAAAAAAAAAATAGAAACAATAGCAAAATAATTTGCTTGTCATTGAACTTTAACATTGAAATCTTATCAATAAAATATTTTACAGAGCTCTACATTTTCTTTCGGTAGTTTAAACATTAAATTAATGGATATGCTAAAATAAATTTATATTATATACAATAGTTAGAAAATACATACAAGAAAATTTCTAATTTTACCAGCCAGTTTTTTAGCAAAAAAAAAAAAAATACTTAAATCGACAAAACGATAAGATAATGACGAATAAGTATTTATTTGATTATTTGTACGTTCCAAGAAAATGTTCAATAATGACTCATTTACGTACTAAAGTTTAGAGAAATTTTTTAACTTCATTGGTTCTACGACGTTGAAACAATATTTAAAAAAAAAAACGTGCTTCGGAGTGTTTATGTTAATTTGTATATAGTTTTTTTCAACTAATGGGGATGGGTATACAAACCACACACATAAAAAGAATTTAACAAAAATTTTATGACAAAACATTTCGAAAAGAAGTGTTTCTCTAGATACTATTCTTTAATTTATTTTTATTCAACTCTCCAAATTAATTGCTCTGAAACAATTTTCTGTGACTTTCGCTTTCAGTTTGCAGACAATTTCTACGCACTGGCAAGCAATTTGCATCAATTAAATTGCCAATAAAAAAAATTCCAAGTTTTGTTGTGTTTCTTCAGCGTTTCTCTATTTTGGCGTGTACAATTCAATTCATTCATTTGCATGTCAATGTTATTTTTTTTTTTTTTTTTTTATAGAGCAACAAAGCCAGACAAGACAGTCAAAACGTCGAAAACTAAAGCAACATTAATTGAAATTCCAGCAAAAAAACAAAACGTTTAATAATAAAAATAAAAAAAATAAGCATTTTCTTCGGTAAAACCGAAGCTTTCATACACTTTGCATACTTTCGTAGGAAGCATTAAAAAGCATATACAGAAACCTAAAGCGCTGTTCAGACGATCATATATGATCATATGTACGCGGCACCGCCCATTTTTCCAGTGAATATTATTTTTTCTGCTGCCCTCTATATACAAGTATATACACCGAATCTCATCCATTTGCATCAAATAATTCAACCCGAGCACCCACTGCGTAAGACGTGATACGCGTTCTTCTTGAGCTTCAGCTGCTCTTGAAGTACATAGATGCATTGGTTCGGAGTTGTCCAAGGCATAATTGTCGTTTTTCTGACATTGCATTTTTCCCTTTATTCCAGCAGAGGCTGTGCAATGATATTTTATTTTTTTGCGACCAAACGCATTTTTATGACATTATTAAATTTGTCAACTATCCTTAAAAAGTAATTTTTTTGTTGCGTGCAAGTCAAACCATACTCTATAACACAGGTCAAGGTCAACATGATTTAGTTGTTGGAAAACTGAGGGTCATTTCCGAAGTAATTTGCTGCGTAGAATCCAAATCCGGGTCAATCATGTCAGGATTTTGAGATATTTGATGTTATGTACCTGAAGAAAAAATGTGTTTTTTTCCTACTTTTGAGGTTATGTACAGGGTGGTTCGGACCACAACAAATTTTTCCACCCTCTACATAACCTCAAAAGTTGGAAAAATCGACGTTTTTCGGGTACATAACCTCAAACATCTCAAAATCCTCAAAATCCGTGATGGGACAATTCTGACCCCGGATTCGGATTCTACGCAGAAAATTACTTCGGAAATGACACTCAGCTTTCTAACAACTGACATGACCGCGGTATTAGTAGACCTCTGTATTCTTAGTATATGAAACATTTGCGCGAACATAGCATAACAACCGTTCGCGACCATACATCACAGAAGTCCATTCCTAATCTTTCCAAAGTTTGTTTAAAAATTTGAGCTCAATCGATTGGACGGTTTTTGTGTCTATAGCTAACCTACATATGTACATTAGGGCGGGTCAATTTGTTCGTGTCAAAAAAAACGGTGCAAAGCGTCCACCAGAATCTGAAACTACGATGAATTCTAAGAATATTTCACCAAGAAACTATGGGTCTAAAATGAATTTCTAGCCCCGCTGAGAAGCATGAGGATTTCAGTATGAGGTATATTAATTATCTGCATTGTTTTATTAAAAAATATTGTATAAAAAATACCACATTTTCCAATCATATTGGGCTTAATTCTGTTTTCAACAAGTTTTATAAAAGTCCGTTTGTCTGACTGACCTGCGCGCCTAGATCTCTGAGACTGTAAGAGCTAAAGCTTTACAATTGGACCTGTAGACTACTCTAGTACCGCGATTGAACATGTTTATCTTTTTGCCACGCCCTTCACCGCCCCCATAATGTAAAATGGCTTATAACCACCAAAGTATTCAAGATACGCTCAAGCAACCTTTATGATCGCAATGATAGAAACAACACAATTTTTCAAAATTCATGAAATGCATGGCAAGTCGTAAGACTTGCGTTAGCAACCGCACACATCGCTCGGTTCCCTCAATGTGCAATGGAATTACTGGATCTGGCAGTGGTATTTCATCAGAATTTCTGTACTCCAACAGGTGTTCGTGTGGAATGCTTGCAGTAAATGGAGGTTCAAATAATATGTCCTCATTATCTAAGTCGATTAAATCCATATAATCTGTGCAATCGAAATTAATGCGATTCTTCTTATTAGCTCTGAGTTTAGTAGGGTCATATAAATTTTCGCGATAATTCATAATTTTTCAATAGCTCTTTCGCGGATAGATTTCCTTTCATCGAAAAGCATTGCTAACAGTATATTTTCTGCATGGGCGAAAAATACATTGTTTTGAATGGTTTGATTTACAATTTCTCAAAGATCTTGTGGCAAAAATTTTGTTGACTGAATAAAATTATATAAAAGTTTATTCCCATATACCACTGAATTACAAAATTTAATATTACAATAATATTTTAAATAATTATATTTTTAAATTTTTCGAAGGTAAGCTACTTGTGACATAAAGGCGCAAAAGTGTGCTGGCATTAGTTAACCAGCGAGAATGAACAATTTTTCCCGGTTTCATGCTGGCTAGATCTTCTGAACACGAATTTTCCGATACAGCTTTAGCTATTCGATAGAGGTATAAAACGTCAGTCGAAAGGCTTTTTTCATCTCTACTATCCATGGGTGTAGGCATATTCCCCAATGATATGCGTTAAAATGTGGTAGAGTCTACAACAAAATGTTTATTTAAACTTTAAGGCGTACTTACCGGAAGTTGTTCACAGGTATCAAGTAATTTCTAATATCTAAGAAATCTAATCCAAAATAAGACCGAACTATTAATAAATGATTTTTGTTTTCAATAAGAACTAGTTACTTTCTATCAAATCTATGCAGTCTTTAAAAATATCTCATAGTGAAATCTTCATGCTTCTCAGCGGGGGCTAGGAATTCATTTTAGACCCATAGTTTCTTAGTGAAATATTATAAAAATAAAAATTCATCGTAGTTTCCGATTCTGGTGGACTCTTCAAATATTTTTTTTTTGTTTTTTTTTGTTTTTTTTCTCTATTTTTAAAGTGAACTGCCGAACGAAAATGATCCCTCTTTTGCAACGAACAAAGAAAACAAAAGTAAAAAAAACAACATACAAAACAAGAGCTTTGATGTTGTATTTGTGTTCATGTACCGAGTATACTATTCTCTCTCTTTCTCAGTCCGTTTTTGAGCATTTTGCGGAATATTCGTAAAACGCTCGTTTCTTGAGGGCAACAGAACTCTTACTTTCTGGACGTGCCTCGTACATACCTTAGTCATCTGATATGAACAAATTATATGATATTCTATACTATAGAATCTATAGCATTGATTGACTATGCAATGTATTTAACTCGTTCACACAACTATCTTTATCGAAAACAACATTGGTTATCTCGAGTTAAATTGTTTTTATGTTATGAGGAAACAGGGGAAGTGGGAAATTTTTTGAACACATAATGATTTAATAACTTTACTATGATATCTCTTGCGTGTATATTATCTAAGAAAGAGACGATCAGAAAGAGTTAGGTATATACATGGCTAGAACGATTTGCTTTGCCGAGCAGTTCACGAATATATTCGCAAATACTTATACGATACTCCTGCATTTCCATCACTATGCGACATACTCTGTTTACATTTAAAATATGTACGCATACATAGAGTGTGTAGGGTATAAAAAGTACTAAAGATAATTTTATTTTGTTAGTATTCGAATCACTTTAAAATTGCTTATCGATAAAAATTCGAGTTGCTTTTTTTTTTTGTTACTAATTCAGCGATAAAGTTTTGCAGCTGTTTCTCTTTTTTTGGAATGGTTTTAACTAAAACTGACAAAATTTAAATATGCCAAAAATGTTTGGCATGGTGCTTGATTGTTAATTTAACAACTGTTTATTGTTTTTCTTTGTCGCAAATTGAAATCGCTATGAAGGTACTATTCGATATTAAACTGCACGAACAGACATTTGATTTGTATTTGCACATATTCGTACTCGTAGGCACATATATGAATTATACTAAAAAGCGAAACCTTGAAAGAAAGTGCTATACGAAAAAATATTTGTTGAAACCACTCCCCCCCCCCCCCCGTAGCAATAAATCATGCAATGTTTTTCAAGAACATGTAAATCGACATTAATATATCAACTATCATAGTTTAGGAAATGTCCTAAACGCCGGAGTCTTGGGTTTAAATCCCGTCATTTGCAGTCTAATTTCGAGGCATATCCAGAAAGTAAGTGTACTGAGGCTCTCACGGCCGGAGGGATTTTATTTTCGTCATGTTGGCAAAACCGTGTAGTGTAGCCTGACTTCTTCCCTTTGCAACGAGACCGGTTCGAGGTCAGTACGTTGAGAACTGTCGGTGCGACAACACGTTTCGTGAACAATGTCAATCCAGTCTGCCGCCAAGTGCGAAATACGCGGCGTCATCCGTTATCTCGTTTGTAAGGGAAAACCTCCGTGTGAGATTTATAATGAGGTGAAAACAGCATATGGTGAAAATGATGTTGTTGCTGTGTTCATGTACCGAGTATACTGTTCTCTCTCTTTCTCTAGTTCTTTATTATTTATATTCTTTTAACGATTTTTGTCCGAGTGTGTTCAAGTGGTGTCGCGAGTTTAAAAACGGTCGTACGTCTGTGCATGTTGATCAGAGGAGCGGAAGAACTTCAATTGTGACTGACGAAATTGTGGAAAAAATCGAAAATGCGCACCGTGACGATCACAGATTGACTGTGGATGAACTTTCTGCGATGTTTCCGCAAATCTCCAGATCTCTACTACACGAAACTATCACAGAAACCCTCGGATATCGGAACCTGTCCGCGAGGTGGGTCCGAAATGTTTGGCGCGAAACTACTTCGAGGAAGGCATCAAAAAATGTATACCCCGCTTCGCCACCTGCATAGAGAGGAATGGTGACTATGTCGAAAAATAGCTTAC
This sequence comes from Leucophenga montana, assembly GCA_035044765.1. Taxonomy (NCBI): domain Eukaryota; kingdom Metazoa; phylum Arthropoda; class Insecta; order Diptera; family Drosophilidae; genus Leucophenga; species Leucophenga montana. Next base: position 138,372 of record JAWNNQ010001139.1, read on the forward strand.
ATTATATACTAAAGTATCACGTAATTTTTATGTTTAAATAAAAAATTTTAAAACCTACAAAAATTCAGTACACTTACTTTCTGGATATACCTCGTAGTTTTAACCGTGTATATTGTACAAATACCCCATGTAAATCTTCTCTAAAATATATTCTTGTATTATTTATTTCTGGTACTAGGAATCGGCATGGTAATATTCAAAAAATCTTGTTCGATTAAACAAGAAGAATTGATTTAAGCATGTCTATTTGTTCTCTCAGTTCTTGAAATATTAATCTGAAACTTGAATGAAGTTTTTTTTTTGCAATTCATTAAGGTGTGTTGACATTGTCTGTTTTTGTGTGTCAGTACGAAAAAATTTACAATTATAAATTCGTCGGTGAAAGTGTGACGATTTCTTTTAACTTCAATTAGAAGCGTTCTATTTCATCGGTTTTTCGCTATGGTGAAATATGGTCATTCGCAAGTGTTCGCAACAGAAGTGGATGACATTCACTTGTAGTCTTGAAAATGTCGCAACAGCCAAATAACATGCATGGTGAATTTTATATCACCTATTTGTTTTTATTTTGCGTTTGCTTTTTCTTTTTATTATTTTCCTTGTAAGTTTTGGCAAAATAGCACAATTTCAATAGTTTTGTGCATTGTTTTTTCTTACTGAAACATATGTTTTTATAAAAACAGACACACTTTAGGTGTGAAGAACAGAAGATGTTTTACAACCAAATGTAATCGCCAAATTTCTCTGTGGCGTAAAAACCGACACAGAAAAATAGAAAATGTAATTACTCCGCATTTTCCTTACATATTTAAAGATAGTTAAAATCATGTGTAAAAACTTGTTTAATTTGTAAGTTCTTATTTATAGAAAAAACTAAAATCTGGACAAAAACTGAGAATTGATATGACCTTTAAGAGCCAACTACCCATCAAAGGCAGAGAATATACAATAAATATGACATGTTCAGTGTATATATGAATGTACCTATGTATAAACATGTAGATAAATATGCGAACACAAATTTATGTGTGCATATTTAAATGCAAAGTACAAACGCAGCAAACGTACTCATTGTGAATGCTCAAATAAAAAGTGACAAAAGAAAAGAAAAACGCATCAAAATCAAAAAAAATTTTAGAGTGCTGCTATCTACAAACATCTCAAGGGGGGGGGGGGGGGTGCTATTATATAAGCGCAAATATTCAATGCTTATTTATTGAATACATATTTATAAAACTTTTACGATTATAAAAGAGTCGATATTACTACATAATATCACAGAGTCAGGTAATTTTCAACTAAATATTAGTTATCTAGTTACAAAACTAGATATGAATGATTAGTATTCTGAACGAACTGCGTGCGTTCATAATTTTCTGAACTGAACTGAAAATGTTCACCCTTTGGATACTCAAACGCCTCAAATAATCCATGACTCCACACTCGTGAAAAGTTAATAACTAATCTAGTGTAAGTCTTCACTTCAGGCATAGTTAGTATCTTTCATTCTTTTTTGACACTCAGTTCGGCTGGAGAATGTCTTCCTGTGGATGTCGAAGGCGACCGACAACTGAGTTTATTCGAACCTTGGAAACATTCGACATTTTTTTAAATGTGAAATGGATTTATATTTCATTCATTCATTCAAAGTAAATTCTAGTAAAGTAGAATTCATTCTGTATTGAAAGAATTGAATGTTGACATTTTAAAATGTGTTGCATTCATGAATCGAATGTGAAAAAAATGTATGAATTATCAACTAACCTATTTATATAATTTATTGGGTCTACTACGCCTCCTTTAAATATATTGGCATAAACTCTCCCTTCGAACCCATTAACATGTATACAACATTTCAGCCCACTATCTTAAATGGTACCCTGCGCGTTGCTGCCCTTTTCTCTGCCACACATACCTCTACCCATCCTTCCCAATGCCCCCTTGCCGTACCTCGCATTTCCCTACCCTTCTTCCCCCTACCCCCATTCCCTACCACCCCTTCCCTTATTTCTCTGGCCCTCTTTCACTGCCCACACACCCCCAACACTCCCCTTCCTCTTCCTTCTTTGATCCCATATACAACATTTCATCCCTCTATCTTCATTTGTTTAGGCCAGGAACACTCGCGGGCATTCACAGTGGATCGAATTGTGAATCTAAACCATTCTCGAATCCCCATGAACACACACAAAAATGTTCATCAAAATTGATCCAGTCGTTTTGGAGGACTTCAGTCACGTACTCAAGTACAGACGAGTTTTATATATAAAGATACTCTATATATATATTTATACATTCATATATATTTATAGGTATATTTACCATGCATTTTAAATTCAACTTAATGAGGTGAATTTATATCATTGGTTTGCATTGTTTTTCTCTCTCAGAATACCGTGGGAACCGACTGGTTTATACACAAGCATGTAATAACATGCGCCGTAATTCGCTTGGCTAAACTCTTTTATGTTCCTATGTTTTCAATTGACAGTTTGTCAATGTCTCTGGCACTCTAACGCCGCCATCGTTAAAGAAACATACAATAGGTGAAATATTTTGTTCATGGTGGATTAATGTAAATCGCCGTATTCGCTCTGTTCCTACAATGATGAGAACGTTAGTGCAAGAGAGATAGAGTGCCAGTCAAACTTTGCATAGCTCTCAAAGTTCCCCGCCTGTGACCTACTGCATTTTCCGTGGCCTCCTCATGGAGTTCCTTGAGTACCATAAATCGGAAGAGATTTCTAGCGGCGTAATTTGTAATAGTAACTGCTGGGCAACTTCGACAGTTGCGTAGTTCTTACATGTTTAATCTAGAAATAAACATGTCTAATATCACATTAAATTAATGCGCGTTATAATATATTCAAAGAGAAATAAATCAATATATTTGTTTGGTTTGGAGATTAATCCGGGGGGCCATCATCTAAATATTCTTTTAAAAGTTTGGTTTTAATGTCGTAGTTTGTCCCTTAGAATTGGCAGTTCATTCAAACAAATGAATTAACATGACTATATCGCGCCGTTAAGACTCGTGAATGATGCGACACGTACAAAATGGTCTGAAATATTATCAATCTTAATAATTTATAACACTTATAGATCGTGGTGTGTACATTAAAACCACAAATAAAATTATTGCAAAAATAATAAGAAACTAGGCAAAATATATGTAGGTATGTATAAATACGAGTATCTATATTTATTTGCATAATAGAAAAAACAACCACAACAGCAACACAACCGATATCACATAATGTAAGTCGAGGCGTGTAAGCTTTGTATGGTGAGAGACCTTGAGTAATATTTCTGTGATAATTAGTTATTTGTTTGTCTCCTTGCCTTTTTAACTTTTGTATCTACATACATATATACTCGTATCTATCGTATATTACAGCATATGATTAATTTACTACAAATAAATAAATATATATGTACTACTAATAGTTTCATATTGAATGTCTACTCTACTAATAAAGATTATGACTAAACTAGAGGAAGTGAATACTAGACGAGAGCGTCGTTACTCTACGTATGAACGATAAATGTTAGTTTTTTTAGTGCATAATTTGGATGCGCAAAAATTAGATACAATTTCATTGCATTTTGCGGCTTAAGTGCAATGTGCGCGCACGTCAGTTTAGAGAAATATAAAGCGTCCATTGAAATGATACATAGTATTAACCATGACAGCAGCTTCGTATATCAACAAAAAAAAATATATATATCGTAATAAAAAATTAAATAACATTGAAATGATTACTGAGTTGAATACTGATCGCTATGTTGATGACTCATAATGGGATCCGCTCTCAACATTTTTGGGGAGCAGTTTGTAAAATTGTCTGCTAGTGAACGAGAGGGAGGGAGAGCGAGAATGTAAGATGTTGACAGGGAAAAACAGTTTGCACTCCACCACGTGCTGTTTCGAATTTGTTGGTAGTAGATTTAATTTATTCGCTGCCTTTGTTGAGTCACTAAAATACGAGGAAGTTTATGTTTATTTTATTAACTGCCGCCGGTTGGTTGAAAGAAATGAATATTTTTATTGTGAGAAAATGCATTATAGTAAAGTTTTTCTCTTCACATATAAAGGTTTTTCAATAGGGACATAACAATATTGCATTTTAATACTAACACACTCTTAAATTCGTTTTCAGGATCTGTCAATGTCAAAAAGTGAGTCAAGGTTTACATTTTTATCATGAAGTTCACGCACCAGCAGCGTTTGGACATTATAAAGAATTACTAACGAAATTTTGAGTTGCAACTTGAAGAGCGCTCACTTAAATTTTCGTTTGTAACAATCAACCCACCAGACTATAGTGGATAATTTGAGTCAACATATTTACTATTGTATGTTCCTGTACCAGTGAGACAACACATCGGTCCAAGTTCCGAAAATATCGCATCCGTAAGTGCTTTAGTTAAAAATGAACCAAATATGTCGATTCCACACAGTTTAGAGGAATTGGGAATCTCTAAAACCACATTGTGGTGAATTTTGCATAAAGATTTTGGCATATACCCCTAACAGGATCAAAGTAACTCAAGTGTCTTAATCATTTGAAGCGCCGGAACTTCTTCAATTGCGCTCTGCAAAAGTTTGAAGAAAATCGGTTTGAAGAAAAAATTTTCACTGAGAAAAACATCTTCAGCGATAAAGTTAATTTTTCGGTTAGTGGCTTTGCCAATAAGCAAAATAGAAGTTATTGGACAGCCACATTGGACAGCAATGCTTCAAGATACTCCATTGCATACGCAAATAGTGACCGTGTGGTGTGAATTTCATGCCGGAGTTGTGAATGGACCATATTTTTTTGTCAATGAAAATTATGGCCATGTAACGGTCATTGGAATTAGATATCGTGCCATGAGGAAAAGTTCGGAAACCGTGTAATTTCGAGAAATTACAAAATGTCATCAGAATTATATATCAAACGTGAAATTACCAATAGTCTGGTCGTTATGTGTGAGAGTTGTGGAAAATTGGCTGCAACGAAATGTTCGCTGACACACAAAAATCTGTTCCTGCATCTTCTCCGCTTCCGCACGTGGATTAGATTAGAAATAAATTTGTTATGTACACCTTTTTTCGTTCCTGATATGGTGTACTGTTAAAACTAATTGTGAATTACAAGCGCATTAAGCAAGCAAGCGAACATCCCACTTACACAAACAGTGAGCGATACAAATTTTGTCTCTTCTCCTTTGCTACAGCTCCGTATAATTCGCATTTAATTTTTATATTTAGTTGTACGAGTACACGGAACTGGTCGTTTGTACGAGGCATATCGACAACAAGTTTCGTGAACAATGTCAATCCAGGTTCCCGCCATGTGCGAAATACGCGGCGTCATCCGTTATCTTGTTTGGAAGGGAAAACTTCCCTTTGAGATTTATAATGCGGTAAAAACTGCATATGGTGATAAAGCTACGAATCGTACGTGTGTACAAGTGGTGTCGCGAGTTTAAAAACGGTCGTACGTCTGTTCATAATGATCAGAGGAGCGGAAGACCAATCACAGAAACCCTAGGATATCGGAAACTGTCCGCGAGGTGGGTCCCAAAAGGTTGGCGGGAAACTACTTTGAGGAAGGCATAAAAAAATTGATACCCCGCTTCACCTGCATAGAGAGGAATGGTGGCTATGTCGAAAAATAGCCGTAGTGTATCACGTACTTTTTTTGTTTAAATAAAAAATTTTAAAACCTACAAAAATTCAGTACACTTACTTTCTGGATATGCCTCGTATTTTTCGTTTTTTGTACCTAAATATATATTAAATCATGCCCAAAGAAGAAATGGTTCGAACTAAAGAAGGCTTCTCAACCAATAAAGACGAACGTAAAAACTTAGAAGAAATTTCTTATCAAGTTAAGTAAAAAAAGTATTACTCAAGAAAAGGGATGACCTGAAGTAAAATTTACTCAAAATAGACATTTTCAGTCTGTCATTCCTTTAGTATCCGAGACAGTTATATCAGAATTACAAAAGACTGATTCGATTATTCCACTTAAAGATTGATATAAAGGCGGAAGTTTGAAACATGATAATGCAGATGATGCCATGAAAATAATATTGGCAGATGAAGTACCAATTTAACAGCGACCTAGACGTTTACCATATGATGATCAAGAGAAAGTAAATGAGCAGATAAGGGATTTGTTAAAAGAAAAAATCATTGTTTATAGTGTTTCCGAATACGCCTTTCCCATCGTTTTAGTTCCAAAGAAAGATGGTTATCAAGAAACGTTGCTGTGATTACAGAAAGGAAAAGTTTTAACGACTCTAGATCTGTCGATTGAATTTTTCCATGTCCCTGTAGAAGAGAGTTTACACAAATTTTCATTGCTTGTAACTCATAATGAACAGTACGAATGTTGTTTTGCACCATTTGGAATTTCAAATTCGCCCGCAGTGTTTATGTGGTATATATTTGTCGTGTTGAGGCCTTGATACAGAATGGAACGTTGATTTGTATATGGATGACAGAAAGATAGACTAGAAACATTGAGAAAAGTGCAAAGTGTAGCAGAAGATTCAAGTTTATAAATTAAGTGGGAAAGTTTCACTTTTTGCAACGAAGAGTACCTTTTTTGGGAAAACATTATAGAGAAAGGTTACACGATTAAAACGGAAAGGTCCGTTTTATTGGTGGTCTACAAAATTTCTTTTGTATAAATTGTGTAAACTAAAAGCATTGCAGACCGAACCCAAAACCCCGAAGTCAAAATAACTAGTGTTTGTATCGTTTAGTCCTAATTGGTACTTATCTATTTTGCTTGCCTCTATCTTCGTAAAAATTTTGCTTCTAAATTCATTCTCACACTGACAGAACGAAACTTTCATTCTGTGAGTGTGCCGATACGTGATTTAACTTAGCTGACATCTGCAAAAGATCTCTTGATACAAGTATCCAGTGTTGTAAAAACTTTATTGCACTTGTGCACATCATCAGTAATTGCAACAACAATAACTTAAATCATAAACAGTTAATCAATGTATGACCACACAGAAAGCAAAGAGAATGCAGCATACTAGTACAGTACGTTTCATTATATTAAGTCACTATTTTTACTAACTTGCGCAACATGTTCCTCAATAGTTAAATAACATCGTATTGCATTTTGGTAGACAGATTTTATATGAGATTTTTCAACGATAAGATGAAATGGCGATTTGGATACATAACATAGTACTCCTAGCATTGCAGAGGTAGATATATTCTGTATACTTTCTTCAATAATTATAATGAACGATGACCTCTCGGAACCAAATTCTGTTGTGATAGATGAACTCCTAACCGAGCTCAGTTTACAAGAGTACGACTTTATTGAATCACCTGCCGATTATAGTCTCGAAGATTTTCAAGTTCAAGATCCTAAGTAACTTAAGCTGGACTAGTGTATAAAAGTGCACATTTTCCGTTAGGATGGCCCGCTACTAGTGAGTATTAGGTAAACGTAACTGGTAGCCTGGGCCTGTCTCGGTGGAACCACTTGATGTCATGCGGCTTCGTTCCGGAAACTACGTCAACGCCTTGATTATGGTTTTGGTTAACAATATTGCATTACAGTAAGCAAGAAAAAATGTATTATTGAACAAATTTATCAAAATTTCAAATTGTCTTATAATTATGAAATGCACTGTATGCATTTGCATTTGTCATGACAACGAATTACAAAACGATTTGCCGCACTGAAGAGAAGCGTATGATGTGTCATATATCCATACATGCATGTATGTATGTATGCAGCGGTGTCTGTTGAAAGTAGCTACCGTTGTTTTTTTTTTTGCTTCTGCTGCTGTTGCAGTCTCCTTGCATGGGAATTGTGTGAATAGGTATGTAATGTGTGAGTTGTGTTGGCTATAAACTTGTATGATGATGCATGGAAATGTCAATGAAATCATCAATTTGTTGTTGCTCTCGGGCAGTGAATGAGCAAGCATCAAACCTGTCGCTATGTCTGTAAACGTTTAATACATACGTACATACATACATATGTAAATATGTACATATGTACATTTTTTTCTTTGGTATTTTTTATTTGTTGTTACTTTTACAAAGAAGCTGTGCGTTGTATGGGGTAGATAGCAGCCACAACAATAAAAACAAAAACACCGTTAGGTTATCCATCTACCTCCACAAGTCAAGTTGAGGGAGCATGCTCTTTGTTGGCCTTTTCATGGCTCGTTGTCAAGTGTTACATAGCGACGAAAATACATTTTTTTTTTTGTTGCAGTCCTGGGCGGCCTACCTCAATGTCAAATGGCATGTGTGCGAGTGAAATAGTATGCGCAATTTGCATAGAGAACTATGTATAAGCAAGTGAACAGCATGCACATAGAGGGTAATGACATTGAAGCTTGTAGCGTGAAGTTTTTGGTTTGCCGCCGCCGTATTTTTAATAAACAATTGCCAAGGCAACGTAATGCTCGCTCGACTACGCCGGAAGTAAATACTTTAAGTAAGCACATATTTTTCTGAACGAATAGAGCAACATAATTTGTATAAAATTCACAGAAAGCTTATAATTTTTTGACTCAGTTGAAAAGTTTAGGCTCACACTAAATAGTTTAGCCACCTATTTACTTATAAAAAACAAAAAATGTTTTTTTTTTTGCTTTTAATGCAACGACATCAGCAAAATACTTTAAGGCATTTCGCAAATAAAAATATGTACTTCAGTGCAAATGCACACATCCAAATTTACACACGCACGCTGTATTTTTACTACCTCCAACCCAGCTCAGTGCACGCGTTCAACATTTGCCGGGGTACATTGAACGCTTTCTAGGTCAGTGATGTTGCAACGCTGCCACCTCCGCCGACGACAATAAAAAGAAAAATGGTGGACTTTTTTTTAATGCGATTACAAACGGCAAAGTATGTACATAAATGCATATCAGCTAAAGAGCAGGTTAAAAATCACTGTTCATCCCTCATCCGCTCTCTGTTCTTTTACCATAGATAGATATACCCGCATGTATTTAAGTTGCACAGGGATGTTTGTACTCGTAAACCGGAAATGTATATTAGTAACGAATAACAGCATACATTCAGGCGTACTAGACTTAATGAAGCATATGTAAATACCGGCAGCTTAAGTCCGGAAATTGTTTTGCATAGTGCGTATTAACAATAATTTCATTCACAATAATACATATTCTATAAAATTTTCAAAAATTACGACTTCAGTTGAAACAAGAAAATAACCAAAAAATATGGAAACTCCTATCTAACGTTACCAAAACAATTACATATAAGTTAACTTAATTTCATAATTGTTTTGTCAATACACCATATAGTTAAAATAAACCTTTGATAAAAAAAGAGAAAGAAAAAAAGAGCTGAAGTGTCACGGGACACCTGGAAATAGCTGTTGTAGTTGTAGTTTGCTGATATGAATTATGTGTCGTCCCTATTCCTTTTCTTCTCATCATCTATATTAAAAGCATTTATATTTCGCTTTGCATCTTTTTTGTTGTTTCAAAAATGCTGTGCTTTATAAACTTTCAATTAAAACTTAATAGGACTTATAATTCACAATTGTTTTTAAATATTCTTTCACTAGTTCATTACTGATCTGTCGTTTCTTTTCTTTCTGCTCAGGCTCGCATAAATACATTAGTATAACCGCTTTGGATGCGAGTCTCTATATTTTTCTATTATTTTCTTGTGGTAACTGAAGATGTTCTAATTTATGAAAATTTTATAAATATGGTATAAATATTTTAAAAGGTAAGACGCAGTACGAGCCGGTCTGATCAAAATACAAAAAAAAATTGATTTGATTAACTCATTGACTCATACTTTCGGGCAAACATTTAAGTATTGCTTTTGACGGATCCAAGGCGAAGGAACTGGGGAACGACCACCAACCCCCACCCACCCAACAGCAAGAATACTTTTTATTTGAGTTCCCCCCAAGAGTAGTAGTCACACCCCACCACCAAGAGATCGTGCCCTGGTATAACAGCTTGCCCATGAGAAAAAACGAGTTTTACGGAAAAGCCTGTCCTTATTATCCGATTGGTCGAAGACGACTGAGCGTTTGTAAGCTGACTTTAGCTTATTGCTCCTCTCCTCTATGTTAACTGTGTCCTAGCGAGTATCAATCTCTATTAGTATGTTTAGTGTTTCTTGTAACTACATTGATTGTCGTTACAATCTTTTATCGGTCATGGGCGTACGTAGGAAGTACCACCAGTGCGACTGATGCCAGTTGTTGTTAATACCAAGTTTGCGGAAGTCGTCCCAGACTTGGTATTTCCAACTCATGCTCGGTCGCCATCTCTGGAGTCGTATTCAAAGGGGGATCGTATTCGAGGCTTCATCTGTGTCCGAACTAAGCGCACCAACAGTTAATTAAGGGCTCCCAGCTTGAAAAATATTAATGTATTTATTCAACGATTTCTGTGCTATAGCCTAGGGCTTACAAATCCCAAACTTGTACCGTTAATATGTATACCAGGTAATGGTGTGTGATTTCATTACATAGGATTCTTCAGACGTCCTGGTTTTCTTGTCAGACCATCTAATTTTAAAGTATCGATCGAACTTACTTTTTTTTCATTTCGTCTGTGGACATACACATAAAAAATGTACCTTCCGTTCAGGCGGATTAGTAACTTGATAAGTACAATTTTGGTTTTTAGTTTAATTTCTAAATGAAGTGGTGTTAGATCTAGAATTACTTAATTGACAGTGATATTACAAAAAAAATTGTGAGTGGTGAAATCTCAGAAGACATTTTTTTTTATTAATCATTCTTTTCTATAATGCATGATGTTAGTCTATGGTAATTAAAAATTTGCAAATTTATAGCATTCAAACGGCAGATCAGCAAGAACGATGGTTAAGAGAGAAAATATTAAACTAGCTGTGAATTATAAACATCTACATATTAAAAAATTCAATGCGCTTGTAAAATTCACAACTAGTTTTAACATTCGTCATATGTCTTATTTTAAATCTCGTCTAACGCGAACATGACGCGGAAAATACACCACATTGGAAACGAAAAATTTCTATTTCATTTTACAAAAAGTGATTGAACTCATATACGAGTACATATATATATGTATTTCGGTAATTTTATTTTCCCGTCCATCCATCAGTGGTCGTTTTGGTTAATTTTCAAGCGACTGCTTTTCGTTCTATAACAATATCTTATCCAAAAGCTATTGCTACCAAACCCGCACACGTCGTACACGCTTCTCAAGTAATTTGTGCTCCCATTAACTTTAACGTATAGATAGAATAAAATTCATACGTCTACTGATAAGATAAGCACACTCAGCTCTCAGCACTCAGCATAAGCTCTATACTTATAGATAGGTGCACCACAAATGCTTTTGTTTTAAGCAGTTTCTGCTGACAGAAATGCGAAAACTAACAACAAACTTTTACAATTCGAATGCGAGTTGGGTTGTCTAGAGCAGGAAAAGGAAAGCCAAGCATGTTTGCGGCACATTTGTAACGACTAATAGTAGATAAATAATACTAGATACATTTTCCCGCATTGCTTGGAACTATTATCAATTGAGTTTATTTTTAGCAAAAGCTTGTTAGTTAATTAGTTACTTCGGAGATTGCGTAACGCTTAAAATACTTAAATACACTACATTTCTGGGACAGTTGCGTTTATTCACAAGGGCAGAGAATTTTTAAAAACATGATTGAGTTTCGATTACAGCTGTGATATTTATAAATTATATATGGGCTCAGGAAATAAATGTTAAAAATTCCACTCGCTTTAAATTAAAATGAATTAATAAATTAATGGTAATGTTAATTGTACAATTACTGGCGTGTAAGTCAATTCAGTTCACCGTGAATTCTATTGATTCCTTATAACTGTGGACGATAGTCTACGCAAGTGACCAAATCCCTCCGCAGTGTGACTTGGACAAAATAAGTACATACACCGTTTGTTTGTCCTATTCAAGAACTATGTGCTCAGTTTTGCGATAACGTTTGATATTTTATTTTGGTTCTTATTAATAAAAAAGAAATACTCTTGCACTTCCGAGGAGAGAAGGAACGTTTCAAAACTGAGAAATGATGTCCAAAGTTATTGTTCTATTTACGAAACCATAGGTCATTCGGTTTCTTTCTTCTTTTTTTAAAGGCGTTAAAAAACAGATATTCGTATGGCCATGCTTGCAAAACAAGACCCATTTGCATTATCACGAACATTTCAGCAGAAATTAGCAGTTTTCTCTCTTCCCGAACAGTTTGTCGCAGCTCGAAAAGTTCCATTGCTGAGATCAAAAATTCTGAAGATACGATTGGTGTGCACCAAATAATGAGTGATAAAAACTGGCGCAACATTGTGTGAAATGATAAAGCTAAAATTCATATATTTACACATTATAGGTCGCCAATAACAATTTACATTATTCAAGTATGGCACGACGTTTAATAATTAATTAAAAATATAGAAATAAATATTTAATTATGAAAACATTCTTTGTTGATTGTATTACAATCAAAAACAAAAACGATTCAAACGCCCCATTGGCACTCTCTCAATTAGCGGATCGCTAATAGGCAATGGCGCAGTTTACAAGGAGATAATGCAATAACAAAAACACAGAAGAATGAAAGAGACCGCACTTGCATGAATGCAACAGAACATGCCGGGAAAGTTTACGCATTTCCAGTGTCATTATCATTGTTGATCAGAAAAATCGTTTAATACACAATGCGCTTTTCAATTAAGCATGGTATATAATCAATCATGAACCGACTGATGAAGGGTTTGACAAATCCTGAAACACGTGTATCGGAAGCCGATCATTTTTTCTGTGTTAACAAAATGTTATTCATTATTCTTTCTTTCGCATTGAGGAAATATAATGACCTCGAGCCAGCTAAAATTCATATATTTACACATTATAGGTCGCCAATAACAAAATTTTATTTATTTAAAAATAACTAACATGTCCTTTGGGCTAAAGGAAAATAATTCCATATACGCTTCACAAAAGAAGTCCATTGCTGTGCATGGGTGTGGCAACATCATGGTCTGAAGTTATTTTTCATGGCAATGATGTCAGTCCAATACATCTAAATACAGAAACTATAGACCGAATCGAATATAATAATATCTTGGAAAATACGATGTTATCCTAAGCTGAAGGTGTAAACTTTCCAGCAGTATAACGATCCTAAACATACTTCAAAATTCATAAAGGAATGGACACGAAAAAACAATGTAACCCAGCACAACTGGTCAAAAGTCAGTCACCCGACTTAAATACTATAGAATATCTTTGGAATGGGAATAATGGGAAAAGAAGTTTTTTGTATTCGCGCCTATTTAAACAAAAACAGTATTAATGCCATTTTGCAAACTCCGTATTGATCAAACTTGGTCTCGTATGACTTTTCTGCTACCACCAATTAACTTACAAGACCGCGGAAAGCGTTTTGACCCCATTAACTAGAGAAAAGACAATTTTGCGCTCTGCAAGCTATCCCAAAAATCCGACTGTGAATAGTGGTTCGAAGATTGGAAGAAGCGTTGAAATATTTGCATTTCAACTAATCGAAAGATTACAAACTCCGTGACAAAATTATAAAACAATTCACCCTACATGTAAAGATATATATTAATAGTCAATCCGATTTTTTGCGACGGCTGCTACACTCACAGTATGCAACTTGATTTGGACAAAAATAAAATATACCATTTGAAAGGTATTCATTTGCAATTATGGACAATCTAGATTTTTATTAAAATTCGCTTATAGATTTTGGACGTAAAAGGTTTAAGCAATAGTCACTCACACAACCAATCCAAACACACAAAAACTTTACATGAAATACAAACGTACACACACAAATTTTAAACGAAGCATGCGAGCAGCCAGTTTCAAGTTGTTAAGACTCTGTGAGCGCGAAAGTGATATGATATTGTGTGTTTTACACAAGAAATAGCGCTGCAGTTGAAAGTGCTCGACTTCGAGATACCCTGTACCTTATGTAAGTCTTCCTATATGAACCACAAATTATATTCTTTAATAATCCGATCTTAATGCGTGCGGCATTTTCATACAAAAATCAAAAAATGGGTACAATTTCTATGGGGATTACTACTTAAAGTGGGGTTTATTTAATACTGGTCATCTGAGGAGGGAAAAGGAGAGTCAAAAAATACAAACTTATAGTCACTATATCTTCGGTCGGACGGATGAACAGACGGACTCGTATTCTGTTGATCAAGAATATGTATACTTCTATACCACGTCTTCTTCTGCTTATTACATACATTTGCACAAACTTAATCTTTGTAGAGGATAAAAAATTATTCTTAATTTCGATCGATTGAGCCATACATACTAGTATATATTAATCTTTCGGTAACAAAAAAGTGTTGTGATTTGAAAGTAGGGAATTGTCACTTGATTTTTACCTCGTTAAGAGGTTTTTTTATTTGATATAATAATACTGATAAGCACTAGCAATATGTGAAGTGATCCATGAACAACTCGAGATAAGTTGGAAACTTGGGACTATTTAACTCTTGTAAGCGAATAATGCCGCAGCTATGAAGATTATACGACTTTTGTATCATAATATATTTATAGGTAGATACCATATTAAAAGATTTAAACCATTAACTGAAAACTTCATGTCTAAAATTTCTAGACAATAGAAACTGCAAACTTCTATAGCCCATGTTGCTACCAAGAAACACAAGATTATATAAGTAACTAAACTGAATCCAACAGCTGCGAGATTTAATGAGAAATACAAATTCATATCAAACATATATCAAGTTAATTTCCAAACAAACTCACCTTGACGCACGCTGCTTGCTCAGCTGGTAATTATTGTTGCTGGAGAAGAAGCTTCGCTATTTTGATTTGATTGTCGTTGCCCGTCCGTCTCGCGGTCTGTTGCTTGACCAACAAATGCTTACAATTTGTGTCAAATTCAGTTTTAAGTGAACAAAATTTTAGCACCAATTTTATTTGGAAGACGATGTCGAAATGGTAATAAAACAAAGACATTCGTTGGTTGCTCTCCAAAACAAAAATATTCCAAGCGATATTCTAATTAGACATCCAATTGATTACCGTCCGTTTGTATGTGGGAGTATTTTTTTGTTTATTTTTTTTTTACCGATAACTCGTTATAAATATACAATAAATAAATACATACAGTGTTATAATAAATAAAATATGTAAATAATTAAATTGGCAAAAACTTCATAATTTTTTTAAAAGAAAATATTTGACGACGATATTGTACAGACAATTAAAAATTTTGAAAGAAACTTAATTTTTTGCACTGCACAAATTTATATCTATTTCAAATTTAGGCAATATTTCGTTTAATTTTTATTATCTTGCTTTTTCTCTATCTGCGCTGTTCATCACTTCGTTCGTTTTGTGCACTTTGTCTAAATAATTTTTTTTTTTTTTTTTTGTATGGAATTTTTGACGTTTGTTGCTTCGTTTATTTGCTGTTACTTTTGTTAGCAGTCGTTTGTGTGCTTGTGTTTGTTTAATTTTTGCGCTTTATTGTGTGTAGCTAAACTTTATGCTTAAATCTAATTTTAATAATTCGTATTTAGACGTAAATTTTATTTAAATCCATTTCACGTTGCGAAAAACGCGCAGAGGTTCGCTCGTGTCGATTTCTTTTCTTTTTCTTTAAAATACCCTAAATGTGTGCCTAAAAATCCAAAATGTTCAAGAGTTTGTTTGGTATTTTTTAAGGTATTTTCTCCCCCTAGCACAGTGCAACTCTAAGTGTTTTGTTTTTTTGTGAACTGTTACATGTCATTCCACACCTGATTTTTAAACGTCATTGAAGTAAGTGCAGTTCTATTACTGTATAAAAAATGATCCAAATAATTAATTTAATTGCAGATTCTAATGCAATTTAGTGTCAAACGAAGCGCATTCTAACTGTTACAGTGCCGTACGCATGAATAAACAGCCACCGTCCTGTAGATCAACCCACTCACTGAAGTACGTTGAATTCAAGAGTTTTTAAAACTTATATACTATGCTGTTTAAATACTTATACTGTGTCTCCCATAATTCCTAAAATGCACTGCCAGATCCAATTGTGACTCATTAATCAAAAAGTTCAATTATCTGGACATTGGATTAAATTTTATACGATTTAATTTAAACTCTACGAAAATGTGATAAAATGTGTGAGCCTTACATGTATATGATGTGATCTAAAAATAACCGAACTTTTTAGTTATAAAATAAAAAAAACATGGTATTATATTTCAAGGCTAATATTTATTCAAAATACGATTCATTTAACTCAATACAACGTTAGGAATGCTGAACCAATTTATCCATAGACCTTTTAAACTCGCTTTTTGCACAATGAGATGCTTCGGATCGAACAGGTCTTGCATCATCATTTAAATCATTACGATCGTTTTTAAATCGTGAAAACCACTTGTCAACTTGAATACGACTCGGATCATCATAAAACAAATTCTCCATGATCACCATCATAAATTTTTAATATGTCGTAGACGGCTTCAGAGATTTCATCCAAAAGATATTCAAAATAGGCATTCAGCCTTATTTATTTTTAAGTTAGTTATATTTATGTGCAAACTTTAAGCTAAATGCCTTAATGTCACTCTTTAACATGTTATACTAATGTATTATAATTTTTAACAAAGCTGATTGACATTTTTGCTGTCAGTAGGAAAAAAAAAGGAACTTGGATGAAGCTAATCGTACTAACATAGACACAAGCGAGCACATTAAAATTATGAGTGAAGCGTCCATTCAACGAAACGAGATTTTAAAAGATGTGGCGGCACGCAATGTCGAGTTCCAGAAATTGTACAAAATACGAGTATGGCAAACAAAAAGTAAAGTTATAAAAACTGTAAAAATAATATGAAAAAGAAAAGAAAAAATACAACAATATGTTAAAATATGAAAAGAAATGTAAAGTTATATATGTTTATAGATTAAGTTAAATATTGAAATAAGGAAACGAAAATGAATAAAATATTATTAGATTTGTATATGAGATTTCTTCGTCGTCTAATTTCCTCGTCATCGGCTATGCACTCGAGCATTTTTAGATCAACCTTGTACACGTTATGGAATGATTTTAAAATTAAAAATTTTAAAGTTAGAAGAACTGTTAACTTTTGATATACAGAAGCTTTAATACTTTGCAGAATATGAATCCATATACGTGTATCTAGATGAAAGTATGGCTCGATGACCTTTCATTAATCATAATAAAATATGTCACATACATATATCCAGATCGGATCACTACGAGAGTCACTATTTATATTGTTTATAATATAAAATTTAAGTTTTTTGAATAGTATATCGTGCACTTTAGGTTTGGAACAATTATGCGATATTTTTCTTGCAAGGAATTTGAAAAAATTGATATTTTCAATTTTGGTTTCTCTTTGTGTGTTTAAAATTTTTAAGTTGTGTGATTTTTTTCAATATCATAAGGAAATCTTATATACATATATACGTATAACAAACCCAATTTTCATTTCCATTTAGATATATTTGAGAATAGATATTAGCAATGTATAATTTTCGTTAAAAATATTTTCAAAATAACGTTTTGCCTAGCCTTTCGATTAAGTGTTGCCATACCTTGAAATACCTTATTGGTGTTCTTAGCTTTTACTCTTTCGCACTTTTGGAAATAGATTGAAATGCACTCATATATATTTTAATTTCATTAATTTACATGAGTGCGAGCGAGACAAATAGCGCAGTGCTATTGCTACATTGCGCATTTGTGACATCGTACAGCTCTGCACAATACAATTTTGTTGGCGTCAAACAAACAAATTTGATTTTAATTGTTAAAATAGATAAAAGTGACTAACTGGCTTGAAATGGAAAACTACAAGGCGCTCAATGCTGAACTTGTCGGTGAAATACAAAAAATGAAGTTAAAAATGGCCGAATTTTCTAAGGAAATAGTGCGTTTGCGCGAACAGCGTATCGTGGAAAACGAGCAGCATGTCATTATGAAAGTGAGTAGTAGTAGTTCTAATTGTTTTGCATAAAATCACAGGCGGCTTTTAAAGAAGTTGCTGCACTTAAGATTGATGCAATATAATACCGAATTATTTCTTATATTATTTGAAGATTCGACAAAACTGAAAATAGATCGCATATTGATTTCTGCAATCTCTACTATTCTCTGTATGCAAGCGCTCCCAAGACAAGCAAGCCCTCTTCTGCACTATGCCGGACAGTATTTCAAGCGGTTCTCTCCCTCTACATTTTGACAACTTCTACAGAAGTCGTTCGTGTTGACCTCGTGTCTGACTCCATGTCTCCAAATCAGACAATGCGGAGCTTGCTAGAAGAATCACATTGGTTCTTACCCTATCAAGTACATATGGTTTTTTGTTTCATACATAAATTAGTTAGAACGCTACAGTCGAACTTTTCTGATAGAAAAAACCATTAAAAATATGAAAGAACGATCCAGTCGACTAAGAGACACCTTGTAGCTTGTCTAATGCTCTTCATTTAAAACATTGATTCGTATGAGAGCTACATACAAATATGCTGTAGTGGTTTGATGCGAACCAATGTGGGACATTTTATTATACTAGAGTTTTCCCTTTTGCTTTAAAAGTACTCAATAATAAAAATATAATAAATACAATCTGGACGAACACCTTCGTGTTTTCACACATATACGAACGAACGCATGCCGAAGCCGGCTGCTTGATGCTGAAGACTAATTAATTAAAGAACAATATTTGGAATGTTAACTAGCACGCTGGACAAACATATGAGCCGCAGGTCTCAAATATATACATATGTATATTATTTTATTATTTAATTAAATTAACTTAATTGTATTTTTTATTAAAAAACAAGAAAAAAAGTTAAATTTGGTTAAACCGAAGCTCTAATACCATTCACACGAAACTTTAAATAGTATTGTAATACATAAAAGTGGGGGTTTAAATAGGGGGTGGTACACGCTCACTAGTAGATGTGTATGAAGCGATGTACTAGATGTGTAAGATGCCGCCATATCGAATTTCAAGGTGATATTGACGTTTTCCATACAAATGCATAAAAGTGAACTGTGGGACTACCTCAAAAAGTGGGCGGGACACGCACCTTTTTATATGTATATGAAGTGGTTGTCCATTAAAATCCACAAAATCAAATTGCAAGCTAAAATGGAGCGTCATGACGTCTTAATTGCAGCAGTGCAAGAGACCAAGCTCACAAACTCATGTCGGCTGGTCTGTTGCTGACTTCAATATAATCAGGCAGCACAGAGACAGGAACAGTGGAGGAAGACTGGCATTCATCGTTCATCGAACGGTGAATTTCAGACCTTTTTCACTGCGTTCTGTTGGTCAACAGAATTCATTTCGGAGACACAATGTTTGTCTGTAGAGTCCGGAGATGTCGAGATTGAGTTTGTGGTTGACATTACTCGTCCGGAAGATTTTGTTGAATGGGATCCTCGAGTCTTTGTTAACTACAATAGGGCTGACTGGAATGAATTCACACGTTGTATTGATCAATCAATCAGCGATCTCTTGTCTCCCAATGATGTTAGGGTAGGTGAAAGAATTCTTGGAGACGCGATCACCAAGGCTGCAAAGAGGCATATTCCTGCTGGTAGTTTTCCTAATATTAAGCCAGGCTTTCCAGCAGAAGCTGCACGCTTTGCGACCTTGCGTATCAAAGTGTGCCACATATTTCTGCAGACAGTTCGTGCAACACATTTCTCAGAAGAATAGGTTAAAGCGTAGAAAAAAGGACATGAAGATTTGGTAGATTTTACATACGAGGAGGTTTCGGCTGCTATAGGGAAAGCAAAATCGTCCAAAGCAATCCGCCCAGTCGGCATTTCAATGCTGATGCTGAAGCACCTTGGGCCTGTAGCGGTAGTATATCTCACGCATGTGTTAAACCTATCCATTTCTCAACTAATTTTCACTGACGTATTGAATGTAGCAAAGATTGTACCTGTCTTAAAACCCGGTAGTGAAGCTGAATTTGGTTGTTCTTATAGGCACATATCTTCTTTTATCTGTGGTGAAAGTTCTTGAGTCATTATTACTTCCCTCAATGACATAACACTGACTTCTAGCAGATCATCAGCACGGTTTCAGGAAATGTCGTGGTACGACTTCACCACTAAATGAAATCACAACTTTTATAGCTGATGGACTTAATAAGCTGAGGCCATGCGAACGTACAGTGATGGTGGCTCTAGACTTGTACAAGCTATTTGACACAGTTGATCATGCAATCTTGTTTCAAGACCTGGACTCCACCTCACTACCCGACAAAACAAAACGCTGGCTATTAAACTATCTTAACGGTAGAAGGACATACGTTGAGTTCAGGGGTCATCAGGGGTGTGAGGTCGGGTTATCGTAAGTTAAAGATAGGTGTTCCGCAGGGCGGGGTTCTCTCTTCTGTTGAACCTTTATTTGGCAAAGATGTCTCTTCCCCCTCCCCATACAAAACTAGTGACCTATGCAGATGATTGTTCCATTTTATCCTCGTGCGTGAATGTCGATATCTGCGCGAGAATTAACATCTATTTGGAAAACATTAAATTTTTTCAATGCTCGCAACCTTAGGCTTTCAACTCATAAGTCATTTGCCTCCATTTTCACTTCGTGGACTAAGGAGGTGAAGATGGAACAGGCTGTCTTTGTTGGAGGTCTAAGGAGTCCTACAGTTCAGTACCCGATAATACTAGGAACTACATAACTACATTGAACCCATTGCTTAGATTCTCGGCTCATGCCACCAAGACAAATAATCGTCTCAAGTCGAGAAATAAAGTGCTAAAAACGCTTGCCGGGTGGTCTTGGGGTAAGGACAAGGAGACAATAGTAACAACTTATAAAGCTATCGGACGTTCTGTCCTAAATTACGCTGCTCCTGTCTGGACCCCTTTCCTAAGTAAGACTCAATGGCAATGCCTGCAAAGAAGTCAGAATAGTGCGCTGAGAACTGCCAATGGTTGTCTTCAGATGACCCATGAGGATCATTTGCATGATGAAGCGATGATACTACCTGTTCACCAACATAATGAGCTGCTTTCGAAGCAGTTCTTGTTGGGTGCGTACAGACGTGATCATCCGACCCATAGCACCCTCACTACATCAGCGCCTACCCGAATAAGATTTGATATCAGGTCATATAAGGCGAGAATAAATCGCTTTATTACTGATAGCAACATAGTATGACTATACTTCTGGAAGAGGCCAATTGCATACAGATGCAATTGAACAAGCTATATGCTCTTATAGGGACAATATTATATTAGGTGGAAGACCACAACCTATTAGTGAGAGCGTGAAACATCTCCCTCGTAGCACCAGGACAAACTTGCACAGTTAAGATCCGGATGGAGCAATATGCTCGAGTGCTACACGGAAAGAAAATGCTGCCCCGAATGCGGTCAATCACCGCGTGATACAATTTATTTGTTTAACTGCCCGTCCCATCCGACTCAATTGAGCCCTTTAGACCTCTGGTTACGACCAGTTGATGTTGCTTTTTTCCTGGACCTTGACACCTATGGTTGCATTACGGTCTAACTTTCTCTTACATTCAAAAAAATCGCTTTGCACAATACATTCCATTCATAATATAATAAATTGTGTATATATATTTCCTGATGCAGCCCAAACGAAGCTGTTACAACAACAAAAACAAGTATACCTATTGAACTTAATAAAATTTAAACATTTTATACTCCAGGTTTCATACGCTAAAAAATTAGAACATATGTGTACCGAGCTAATGAAACACATCGACCCATCAGTCCGCATACATTTTAGCAGAGATAATGAAGAAGATGTTGCACAGGAGAAGTCTACAACAAATGCTGGCAGCAGTAACAGAAATAACACAGAACGTCAAAGTCGCAGCGGTGAAATTCTTGATGAATTACGTCAATCAAATGCGGTTGTGTCCGATCGAAATTCATTGCGTTTATCTCCAACGCGTCGTCGAAGCAGCAGCAGCAGCAACGGCTCTGAAGAAAAACGCGTCTCACAAGATTCGTTAGAAGTCAGTCAAAGTGATACCGAAATTGATGAAACAACTTCAAACGATGGAAATGATGACATCGATGAAGAATTGGCATCAACCACTGCTACACAATTACAAATAAATTCACCAAGTGAGCAGCAAGACGAAGATGAACAACAGGAACTGCCGAATACAACATGCAACAACGAACTCTACTCCATACTCGAGGACGATGAATTTGAAGTTTATTCGCTGTCAGATTCCGATTCAGAGGCTGAAAATATTATTCCATCAGAGGTTAGGAGACCTGTAACTAGAAATTACAACACGTCAAGTGTTTTAATATCGGCAGAAAAAAGCATCTCGCCGCTGCGTAATCTCACAAATATAATTAATTCAAACGTCTCTGGCAATCCCAACACATTGCTGAAACAAAGCACTGATAAATCAAAGAACACACAGATGTCTCGAGAAGGGATTAGAATTAACGTTGAAAATATTACAAACGATTGCAGCAGCATTCTAGATGTTGAGCAAGTGCGTGTAGATGCAAATCCAATTGTAGTAAATATGTCGCAGCTACATTTGCTGTCGCCTCATAAATATCAAAATAATGATGATAGTACACTAACGCCGCGCAAAGCAGCATCAACATCGGCAGCAGCTTCACCAGACACATCACAAACTTTACAGCTCACTTTTGCCGGTTTTAATGATTTGCCAACAAGCACACCGCAAAGAAAGCACAATGATGACTATACCGCAACTACCACCAACGAAAGCACGATTGATCGCAGCACTAGACCCTCACGCTCTTGTCGTCCAACCAATTTAAAAGAGCCAAGTTTAGGCAAAAAACTGAGAAATCAAACTTTATCTAATAAAAAAAAGAAACAGTAATACATTTTGAAGTGCTATGATATATCGTAGAATATACCTAAAAGAAACTTACATCTAATGGATCAAAATTCAAATTTGAATGGTTTCAGCCATAGTCAGTCTCTCCTTGAAACAAGAAAACACATAGAAGGATATAGACGAAGGGATATGAATATCGGGTTTACAATATGCATTGCATCACGAAAGCGCCGGGATCAAATTCCGTATATTGGCATTGTAGTTACATGTTTCAATTGTAAGCGTGTTTTGTGTTGTTTGGTTGTATTTATTTTTCTTGTTTGTACTTTCTTGTTCAATTTTTAATATAGTACTTTTTAATACATTTACCTACAATACATATTTTTTTTTAATTCATACATTATTTTAAAAGAAACTAAACTTCGGTTATGTTAAAATGATTTAAACTTAAATACTTTTCACGCTAGCCCTCTGCTTGGCAACGCAGGAATTTTCTTCAGTTTTTCAATTTGATAAAATTGCTTAGATTTAGAAATTTTTTTGGTTAGGTTCACACCTATTAATAATGAGAAATAATACGTAAATAATTTAATAAAATAAAATCGCCAGACCCTACGTGAAGCAACACTACAGAGCTATTCTGAAGTCTGGTGTTACTCAGATGCTGAACAAGCTGAAGTGTTTCCGCAACAACTCGAACGCTTCCAGCCGCACGATAGAGCTGGTAATTGGGCTATTCTCCATTGGGCGTGCTCCATTTTCTGACATTGATTTTCAATTGCATAATTGTGCTGCAACACTTCACAGACAGGTGAAAGCAAGCAATCGTGACGATAATTCACATGCCTGACTGACGAGCTGGAGCAAGATTCCGAATCCTCCCGGCCGATTAGACTCCTGGCTTCGCTATTGAAGATATGGGAATTGAAAGTATTATGAATTTGGCCGATTACATATATATATATCGTAATCTCATCCCAGTTTGAATTTTGCACTGGCCACGGTACGATTCAGCAACTTCGCAGAGTTGTTAACCACGTTTTGTAACTTGAATTGGCAACTCGATCAACGTTGATGGAACCAAGTCCACGCCTGTAAAGTCAGTATGAGGCATCTTGAATTGTTGCTGAAAAGCCGTAGTAAGTTTCCGCTTTATTATAAGCAGGGAATAAAACCGGTTTAAGCACTTACCGAAACGTGAGTTACGGTAAAAGGTTCTGTACCGGTTCCAATTTATTTCGGTAAGGTTCTTGAATTTTAGTATTAGTCATTAATAAAATACGCAAACAAACAAACATTTCTGTACATTTTCTTGGTTGTTTAATCGTTTTACTCTGAGAAAAAAAAAATCTCGATAATTTTTGTTTTTCTGGTAGATTATTTTATGTTCAATAACTTTATTTGGAATTTTAACGGAGCGAATAATTGGAATATGTGTAAACACATACAATATAAAAGCTAGAAACCGTAGCAAAAGGTTCCACCTCTCTCTCTCTTCACGGAGAAGAATTCAACGCCGCCGACGTATTCATAAGACAATAATTGCACTTTAAATATACGATTTATATAAATATAAATTAAATACATACAAATTAGAATTGGAGCAAATCCCTTCAAGTTGCTTAGCACAATGACAAAGAAAATATGTACTACCCAACCATCGGGTAAACGCATCAATATATACACAAATAACTAAAATGTTAGTATTTAGACGACCTCCACTTTACCAAGGCAACAGTTTAAGTGATCCACTGTATGCTGCACCGTAGGCACATCCTGCTCTGTATTCTCCTTGATCTCGGTTATGATATTCTGGATTTTGTGGAGTATTTGTTGCGATTCATGTGTTTGCAGTTTGTTGGCGAGAAGGTGTTCCTGCGCGGGTATTGTTGCCTGTTGTTGCTGAAGCGTAGACGTTTCTGGTGCCGATTCCAACAACATCGCACTGCCGCCTTCATTTGTTGGCTGCTCAGAAACTTCGCCATCATCAATGACTTGCACCTCTGTCAGTGCTGCATGTAGTTCGCGATTAACTGGCAACTCAACGCCGCTGCCGCCCAAACTGCCCACAAGATTGTTCAGAATTGTAATTTTCTCCCGCAGCTGTGCACGTTCTGCTTCGAGCAGTTTCATCTGTGCTGCCTTTTCGTACTCGCGTTGCTTTAGCATACGACGCTGTGTCTGATACAGCGCAATGTATTCGCCTATAGTTTCTGTTTCGCATTGCAGCTGCAGCACCAAGTGTTCAAGACCTTGTTTTTCCTCAGTGAGATCGGCTACTTGGGAGATTAGTTGCGTGAAACGAGATTGTAGTTTCTCCACAGCTTCAGCTGTCTCTAATTGTGGCGATACGGAGGCTGGAATGCTATGTGTGTTATGCTGCCAATTTGTCTTGTGGTGGTATTCATTTGCATGCTGCTCATCTACGACGTGGTTATCCATATGCTGTGATGGAGCTACAGCTTCTTCTGTCACTTCGACTGTGTGTTCTGAGTGATCCCCATGTTCGTGCTCATGTTCCTTGTGGTGATGATGATGCTGCCGCTGTTCCACGCATTCTGTCTCATGCGCAGCACATGTATCTTCTGTCGGTGTGTTGCCGCTTGCGTTCGTCTTTTTGTCAACATAGTTATGGTGATAATCTTTTACCTAAAAATATAGAAAAACAACAATGTAGCTCTATTTTTTTACACTTTATTCTTCTATTGGGCGTTTGAATTAGTTCGTAGTGTTTTCTGAGAGATAGAGTGACTTGCATTTCCAATATTCCACTTTCCAAAATGTATTACTCCGAGACGTGGAAAGGCGTATTTTCAAACCATTTAAAATCTAGTTGGAAACGCCTCACCCGTTGTATTCACCGGTTCCAAAAAAAAAAAAAAAAATCGCTAGAAATTAATTCAAACACCCAATACATGTCACTCACTTCATAGTGTTTTAGCCGGTCTACCTGCTGTTGCATAACTAGATTCTCACGTTTGAGTTCCATATTTTCATGCGACAAACGTATCATTTCATCGTCCTTAAACTTAAAGCGTTCATCTATTGTTTGCAGTTTCTGCTCCATTGCCGCGAAATTTGTGCGCATCTCGCGGTTTGCAAATTCCTCAGAATCCAGTTTGCTTACCAGCTCTACCTTATCATTGGTCAACTGCACAAAACGTAATTCCAGCTCATCCAACTGTTTCTTAAGCTCAACATTTTGCGTAAGTGCACGCGAAGCGGCCACTTTATCAGACTCCATTGTTGCCAACAGTTTCGTGTTATCTGGTTGCTCCGCTTGTACACGCTCTAATTGTTCCTGTAGTGTCGTCAATGCTGTTACCTTCACACCCAGTTCTTGCTCTATTTCATTTAGTTTATCTTCTTGGGATTTAATCTTCAATTGAAATTCATGCCGTTCAAAATCGAAATCGTTTAACCGTTCTTTGAGTTGACTTAATTCATTTCTCAGTTCCTCATTTGCAACTGTACCATTACTCTACAATTGTTATAATAATTATAATTTAGTATTCTGGTTTACAGATCTATGCACCAAGCATCACTTACCTGCTCCTGTGCCTTTTTATATTGCGCCTGCAAATTTAGATTTTTTTGTATTTCACGCTCCAATACGCTGATGTGCTCCACCAATTGACGCTCGCGTTCCTGTAGGTTTGCATGTTCTTCGCTTAACTCAACATTGCGTTCGTTTAGTTTTGTAATTTCAACATTAAGATGTTGTGCATAAGTCTGATACTGCGTATTGGCCTGTTCCTTGTCCTGCTTCAGCTGCGTTACCATTGCCTGCAAATCGCGTATCTGCTGCTCGTGCATATACTGCGTTTGCGTTAGTGTCTCCACACGGTTGTCGTTGCTAAAATTTGTTTCATTGGATAACTGTCGTATGCGCATCTGTGACATTTCGAGTTCGTTGCTCTTTTCCGTGAGCTGCTTCTCCAATGCATTAACACGATTCTGCTGTAAGTTCAATTGTTGCTGCAACTCTGCCACATGCGTCTGTTGATCCTCTGTCTGCGCATTGTTTTGCGCCAGTTTGTGTTGCAATTCAGCATTTATGTTGCGCAGCTGTTCTGCGCTGCGTTGCTGTTCCCCGTAGCTTTGCTGAAGCCCATCTTGCCGCGCCTGGCTACTGTTAAGCTCTACACGCAACTCTTCCAATTCTAGTTCACGTTCGCGGTTAGCGTTGCGTAGTTTAACCAATTCCGCTGTAAGTTGCGCCTTCTCCGAAATGAGAACATGTATGGTATTTAGATTGGTATCTGGCGTAGCGTGGAAGGCGTTTACTGCTGGTATAATAGTTGTCCGTTGGGCATTGTACAAATTTTCAATTTCTTTTATTGCCGGTGCGGGAACTTGTTGTCCCTCAACACCGGTAACTGTTGTTGTTGCTGTTATTGCAAAGTAACTAGCGGCTGTACTAACGGTGCTGCTATCATCTAAATTATCTGCCACAGCGTCTGAGTGCGTAATCGTAGCATCGCCGCCGCTGGAATTACGCGAGTGTGCATTTGATGATGCGGCATGTCCGTTTAAATTTACCTCCGATTCTGAGCGATCAGATAAATTACTTGTTGTTGACGAGATATCATCTGCCGTTGGTGCTGCGACTGTGACTACTGCATTCGTGGCATTCTTCGTTTGTGCTGTGTTTACATCATGCGAACGTTGTTGATACTCTTTCAGCTGTTAAAATAAATTTACAAATCAATATAATCGTTATTTTTCTCATACACTACATGTAAATGAATGGGGCCGTGACGTGTCAGCGACTGTGTCGTCCTTCCGAGATTACAACGTTTGTGTTTATATGCAAAGCATACTCACCTTCTTTCTGGCTGCTGCCAGCTTTTGTGCCTTGGTCAGCTCAGGCATAATGCACGGGCCACGTATAAAGCCTTTCGTTTTCCGGAAAATTGTTAAAATTTCAGCTGCTACAATACACGAAAAACAACAAGAACGTAAAGCAATAATAATACCAGTGTTGTAAAACAAGTTTGCTATGAAAACTAAAAATAGACACTAGTGCTTGAAAATGCTGCAGTACGAATTAGTGTTAAAAAAGTCGCTGAAAATTGAAAGCTTTAATTATTAAATATCAAAATTGAGCTTTTATTTGAAATTAAAATCTGACTGCGACTTATGCAATAATGAATATATTCACGGTACTTACACCTAGTCAATTAACAGCTTAGTTGAATAGAAAATTCAAAAATGAAAATAGGCTACTCACACCTAGTCGATTATAGATAAAATTAAAAGTAATCATGATAAAGGGGAGTCCTCAAGGAGGAGTCCTCTCGCCACTTCTTTGGGCCCTAGTGATAGACGAGCTCCTAATCGAGCTCAGTTCACAAGGGTAAAACGTCATTGGATATGCTGATGACCTGGCGATCCTAGTCTCACGGAGATTTGGGAATACTGTTTCGACCATAATGTGTTCAGCTCTTCGGATTGTGATCAACTGGTGTGCCAAGAAGGGCCTTAGGATTAA
The DNA here is from genome assembly GCA_035044765.1 of Leucophenga montana. Classification (NCBI taxonomy): domain Eukaryota; kingdom Metazoa; phylum Arthropoda; class Insecta; order Diptera; family Drosophilidae; genus Leucophenga; species Leucophenga montana. The sequence goes on from JAWNNQ010001139.1 coordinate 166,750, forward strand.
CCCACAAAAGGCAGTCTTGGTATCCTTCTCAAGGAAGTACAAATTGGATCTGCGTCCAGTGTACATCCAAAACTTTCCGATGAGGTAAAGTTCTTGGGGGTCACCCTTGACAAAAGACTAAATTGGAATACCCATCTCAAAATTATGTCTTCAACAGGGGAACAATGGCTTTATGGACTTGCAAAAGCCTGTTTGGCCGAACGTGGGGCCTCTCGCCAAAGATGATCCTTTGGATCTATACTCCAATTGTGAGACCTATAGTAACATACGCCGCCCTTGTATGGTGGCCTAACCTGCTGCAAACATGTGCAATAAGGCAGTGCGACAAATTGCAACGGTGCAATTCTCAGGTTGCCTGAGAATGTCGGGTGCAATGCGAACATGCTGCTGCAATGGAGGCGATCATCGGTCTACCTCCGCTTCACATATTTATTCAATATCAGCAGCAACAGAGGCACTGAGACTTCAGACTGTCGGACGCTAAGTTAACTGGGTCACTCTTGTATCCTTAAACTCATCCCTGGCATCGAAATCTGCAACGTTTCAGATTGTTTAGTTCTCCTTTCCAGTCGATCAGCTTAGGAGGAGGGCAGCCCTGGTACTGTATCAGCTACGATCAATTTGTTCACTTACCTATATGGGCACAGGTTCGGGTGTCTACGGACCCAACACCAGGATCTCTATTGGCATGGGTGACCGGTCCACTGTTTTTCAATCTGAGGTCCACACCATCGAGATCTGGACCCGACATCTTTTGGATAAAAGCCCTAAAGGGGCAAAAATAGCCATTCTTTCAGATAGCCAAGCGGCCATTTTATGTTGAACTTACATGATATTACTGGTCTTTGACTGTATGATTTACCTGTGTACTCTAGGTAGAGCACAAAATTTCATTGTCAATTATTTTGAAAATATTATCCGATTACCTGGTCGACTACATCCAAAATGATCTGAAACGGCAACGTGCCCTGCGCTATTATTCTTCTTGTTTATGTAAAACAAACCCTGACTTTTACAACTTAAAGCACTTTTTCTCAAATTGGGTGTCAATTGGTGTCTATCGGCTGCATATATGTTCCTGAAAGATGAAATATTAGGCCTTAAAATTATGTAATACATTTTTTGTTCCGAACTTTTCCCAGCCTAATAAAGTTCAACAACAGATACAAAATATACACTTGCGGCTAAAAAACACCGGGTTTAATGTTCGATATGATGAATCAAACTTGAACAAGAAAAGCGTTAACTTCGGTTGTCGTCGGTTTTAAGTCGTATTGTAAAACAAAAACGTGGGGCTTAGAATTGGGGCTACCCCAAAAAATGGGCGGTACACTAGTAGATGTGCATAAAGTGACCATCTCCTCCATATCGAATTTCAAGTTGGTATTAACGTTTTTCATACAAATGCATAAAATGAGCTGGTGGTTTGTATGCGAGTACCTCAAAAAATGGGCGGAAAACATCCATTTGTACATGTATATGAAAATCGCACTAAATCGCATTATAATCAAATATTGACTTTAGCAAAGAAGTTTTTCATACAAAAACACAAAAGTGGTCAGTGGGTTTGTTTGGGGGTACCACAGAAAGTGTGTCCATTAATGTATGTGTGAAGCGTCCGTGCACTATAAGCTTTTCAAAAATTGACAAAGTTTCCAGAGGCAGTAAAATTTAAATTTGTAAATATTTCCTTGTAATAGTTTGGCTAGCTTATTTTATGGATTTAAACTGCCGATTAATATAAAAAAGGTAAACTTTTCAAAATTCACCTCTGGGTGAGCGACCTGATTACCCTTGCCTAACCTAGGAACAAATTAATATCATTTGAAACCGTAAAACAAAAAAGAACATTTTAATTTTACATTTATTTGAAAGCATATTTATTTAACTTTTATTTCTTTAAATAAAGTAGATTAGTAAAGTGCATTTGTTAAATGAAATTTAGTTATTGTTGTTGCTCGAACATTATCACCAAGAATTCTAATAATCAATAGTAAATTGTTCTCTTATAAAGCTTTCGTTTAGCTTAGCAGATATTTAAATATTTGTTGATACATTTGTTTGTTTGTTTTGGAAGTTGCTTTAAAGAATTAACGAAATTTGTAAAAAATTATGGTGGATATATAGTGCACGTATTTATAATTTTGAATACATTTATATAAGTTGTTTAAAAACTAAGCGCTACTCGACGACGACGAATATATAGTGCGATTAATATTTTTCTACTACATATTGTTTATCGAAAAAAAAAATTAAATATTCGGTTAAGTTGACGCCAAGGATGATAATGTTTGCGTATCTGAAGTTGCCGCCATTGTCTGTTGTTGTATCCGTTGCTGCTCTAGTGTTGCTGCTTCTGTTGCGTCACTGCTGGCTGACAGGTTAGCGTCAACTTTATGCTGCTTTAACTGTCAATTCTCCATGGACATAGCATTGATGTCATCGTTAATGGCAAGCGTCTGACTAACGAAATCCTGATCGGTGACGACTTCAGCAAGCGATTTACACAGATCGGTGAGCATACGGAGCGGCATATTTAACTGCGCGGCAACTTTGGATAGATGTTGTTGCAAGTTATCGGGTATCTGTAGGGTGTAAAATAAAATCATATTAAAAATATTCATTGAAACAAGTAAAAGATGGTTTTGTTTAGAAGTATAGAATTAATTGAATTGAATTAAAAAATTGAGATTACATAATTTCTTGGTTCTATTAGAAACATAATTTTATTCCATTATTGTTTAAATAAGATTTCGGACATGTGGGCACGGTTGCGGCGGGCTCTGTTTTCACACTCTGGTAGTCCAATTTCGACCACCACTTTTTCGAGTAAAGGGGACCGTATCTCAGCAGTGGTTCGCACAATGTTGTCTTCCAAGTCGACCAAAGTTATTCGTTAAATCGCACGATCTTGGTAGATAATTAACTTGTCCATTTCGAGAAATAACGCGTTCGCCAAATGTCGATTGTTCGATGTGTTGTATGGCATGTGGTTCCATCATGTTGGAACAACATGTCTTCATTAAACATCCCATTCAATTTGGGCACTAAATAATCGCTAATCGTGGCTCTAAAGCATTCGCCGTTGACGGTAATGTTCCCGTCGGTCTCATTTTTTAAAGAAGTAAGGACCAATGATTCCGCCGGCTCATAAAGCAGACCAAACAGTGATTTTGTGTGTGTGTGTGTGTGTGTGTGTGTGTGTGTGTCCACACTTCACTCCAAATGCGGCAATTTGCTAGACATTTATCATTTAGAGTATACGTTGTGCGAAAACAATACATGGTTTAACGAATTAGTCGCTCGAACGGATTATTATGTAGACCGTAAAATGTTCGTACCGCACCGTAACATTCTCGAACCGTGTTTCAACCGTTTTAAAATAAATTTGCAAGGGTTGTTCTGGCTTAAGTCTACTTATGATAAAATGGCAAACAACACTGAACACAAATGACAATAGCTTTAACATATCTGACCAAGTTTTTACACTTTAGTCACTGTTGGAAGAAAATGGAACCTCTAAAAAAAACATCCTGTGTAAGTAGCATAACTTTACCTTTGCCGCCTTGAAAACGCTGAACATAAACTTTAGCTTAATGCGCTGCTCGTTGGGCGCCTCGTAGAAAAGCGTAAAGTGCGCCTCATTTACATTGGTCAATACGGGAAAGTAGATACCCGCAAATACGCGACCTTTGGCATCGCGCGCTAACAATGAATGGAAGTTGTAGACCAAATTGCGACGTACCGTCAAATCGACGGCTGTAGCATATTCTTTATCCACGTAGACAAGTGATGTCTTAAAGTTCATTTGCTCGCCGCGCAATTCACGCTCGGTCCACTCTACGAATTTACGACTTTGCGGATTGAAAGTGTAGCAGTAGTCACGCTGCAATTGTGGCTCCTTGGACTGCACAAACCAACCTGTCATTTAATTAAAAAAAAAAAAACCATTAGTTGTACGTTAAACACCTTACTCTCTCCCTCTCCCATTGATTACTTACCCGTATGCGGATAGCTTTGATCTTCCATAACAGTAACAGCGCGTCCAACGTGATAACCAGGATCAAGTATCATAACACCTTCGCGTCCTGCTATCGATAGCTTCATAGCAACCATAACATGTTCCTTCTCCACATTTGCTTGTACCGAATTTAGGCCGCATTCCTCACTTAACTCAACATAGTATTCCAACTGCTCCACCTGTTCCTCACAGGATACCACATACAAATAGTCGGCCAGCAGCGGAAATAGTTGTATCAAGCGTGCTATAATCTCGAAAGCCAATGAGACGCACATGTGATGACGACGATTGATTGGCAACTCGTAAAACTGGAAAAACGAACGTAGATCCGAACGCTTGGTGCGTTTAAAAGCGTGATAGAAGCCCACAAAGTGATCAACCGTATTATAGTGCGTCTCCACAAGCATATGCTGCAGCGTAGTCTCAACAATAGCGCTCATATCTTCAAATTGCCAGACAGTATCGAATTGTAGCACACACTTTTCAGTAGGCACCCATTCCGGCAGCGGTAATGGCCGTCCAAATGGCCAGGCGCCATTGATTTGATTGTAGGCATCTAAATTGTAGCTATCGGAAGCAGCCCAAACCAAATGCTCGTCATCGTCTTCCTCGTTCGCTGCAGATTCTACTGTTGTTGATGTGGCAACGCCCAGATGTTGTATACGTTGCTCCTTAGCGTGACGGAACTGCTGTGCCTCCAGCAGCTTAGCGATACTAATGTATCGTTCCGATGTTGCAATTAATGTCAAATCACTTTTGTTGCATGTAACCGATTTCGAAGACGACGATGTTGCTGCTGCTGCGCCGCTGCTCTCTCGAGCTCCTGTTGCTGCTGCTGCTGCATTTTTCGAATGGTCCTTAACCTCGTCCCGATCACTGTCCTCATCATCGGTTGACGAGCTACTGCAGCTGCTTCGAGTGCTGCGTGTACTGCTGCAGCTCGAACTACTACTGCTCGTACACTCGTTTGGTTTATCGTGCACAGACTTATCGGCGTTCGTAGTCAATCCAACTCGTACCGAATCTGTCGATAAACCAATATTGGTGGCGCCGGCCTTGCCGGGGGAAACACCCACGGCATTGCCATCGCTACTGATTTGAGCGGCGGTGGCTTTGGCGGAGGCGCCACATTGTACCAGGTCAGTTTCGGCGAGTCAACTTGGCCATTCGGCGCCCCAACGTCCCACTGTTGGCACATAGCCTCTTTCGCAATCATTGATTGATGTATCTAGTTGAATGTTGAATGTTGTTGCTGTTAAATTAGCAATTGCTTTCAATGGGTTGGCTGCTGCTGCTGATGCTGCGGCGTTTGCTGCTCCGCTGTTATGCAGACTATTCCGGTCCTGTGCTCGTTTGAACAGGCCCGGCTCGTCTCCAAATATCAATGGTTGTTTAGAAAGCTCTGTAAGATAAAATACATATTTGTTTTTTTTTTTTAATTTATATCTTTAGACAGCAAAATGATATTTTATCTGCATTATCTTATTTATTTTCGTCGAACTACACTATCTAAATATATTTGCTATTCTACTTACATAATTGTACGTGAGTTTCGTTCTCTCGGCTACCTGCTACTTACATAAAACTATAAGTATCTTTTTAAGTACTAAGTATCTAGAATGACGTCTGCTTGCGCTGCACTAAAGTACTTATGCACTTGACTCTAATGATCTATGGCTTGCAAAAACAAAAAGATTGTAGCAACGTCGCAACGTATTGTTGTACACGCTCGATTACACTCTATACTCGCACCACTAATCAACCGATCCGTACATCCGCCACTTATAGTATTATATTTCATTGTTCGTCTGTCGTAAATTCATAAAGTTAAACAAAAAAAAACCCCAAAAAAACACGCTCATCAAACTAACGTTTGAATAGTCTCAAGTACTTTATTATGTAGGTAGGTATACATGTGCGAGTATACGGGTGTATAGTTTGTGGCTGTGCTGATACTCTTGTTTAAATCGGTATTTTGAATGTTATTATACCCTGCCCCGGAGCACAAACGGGTATACTCCTAGAATTATTTTGTTATTGTACGTAACAGGCAGAAGACTGTGTGGCAGATTAGATTAAGTATAAATATATTTTTCATCAGCATCAAAAGTCGAACCTATAGAGCTCTGTCGGTCTGTTCGTCATTCAAAAGCTTCAAAACTTGAATTTTTAATTTCGCCTGATACATACGCAGTTCAAGTTAAGCAAGGCACGCCAACATTACTGCTATTTATTACTGCAATTAACCATACTCTTCAAATTTGGCGCCATTTAGATTGCGTATCGTAGAACTGATATGATTTTATAGGTCCTCATTAGTTCTATTAGCGTCAATTAGTTATTTTTTGTTTTGTAAAATATTAGCGTACCAGACGTGCGTTACTACGACCCTAAGCGTTTTTTTTTTAAAGTGGAGCTCATTTTTTCGGTGCGCTTTACATACTATATACCGAATCTCATCCATGTACATCAAGAAGTTTAAAACGAACACCCAACCCGATAATTTTGCTGTCAATTGGCTTTCTGCTCGTACAAACTATATTACAAAATAGGCTTAGAAAACAATTATGGAGACAATTCTGCGCATATATCTATAATCTGATTATGTGATTGCAAGAATCTTACTTGTCTTTTTTTTTTCTATAAAGAGCTTATTCAATGTTCGTATGAAGTTAAATTCACAGAAGAGATAACTTTAAGTTGCAATAGTTTCAGCTCCATTAGCAAGAATATGTTATTTGATACCAATGTAAAAGACGTACCGGGATGTTTCGATTAGATTCAAACTTTGCGTATTGTATTGATAATTTCTGGTTATAATATATATTAGCTTGGAACTCTGCTTAATGCCTGCTGTTGGTTTCAAATTTATGGTGCTTTTACTTTAACCAAAATAAGAAAATGTTATTATATGAAATTCTCAATAACATAAAAACCATTTTCTTATTAATTACGAAAAGCTAATTATAAAAGAAACAAATATATGATATTCTGTTCGGTGCACAAATTAATAGTTTAACTGGTATGCTTTCTTTGGAGTAAGGTATGTACAGCATGGTGTTTCGAAATAAACTGCCACCATTTGAAGTGTCTAGCCTTGAGTCTTTTTTATTATTATTGAAAATGCCACACTTACAGGAAACTATTTTCTCTTCAAATCAAATATGATAGGAATTTTTGGTATGAAAGTTATTAAATTATTTTTTGGAATTATTTTCCATCGAATTCGTTAACCAATATTATTTGAAAGAGATAATTTTTCTGCTTGATTCCAAAGTGACGATTCTTTAAAGCAAGTGTTTAGATAATCTGCATGTTTTCACACCTAGGAATAACCGGCAATGTTTGGCGGAAGTCACCAGCAAGTATTATAGCTATTCCTCTCATTAACTTATTTTTTCGTCCCAACTCTTGAAGTGTCACATTTAAAGCTTCCAGTGCCTCATTTGTGCGCCATTATACATTCATCTCATATAAGAACAACACAGGTTTTTAAGACTGTTCGGCTTTCCATTTTAAAAAACGGGGAATACTCGTATAATGCTCATTATACAATAAATGCGTCACCTAATTTGTATTTATTTAAAATATTGTTTAAATTGCTTAGGTCAATGCTCCTTTGGATGCATTGACCGAAAATTTATAGCACACTCTATCTAGACGTGGTGTCTTGTTTATTGTACTCGTACAGTTAGTTATAATGGTAATAAGTAATGTAAGAGAAAGATAAACCGAAACGTAACCCTAGGTATCGACTCCCAGAAACGAGGCTACCTTGATTGGACACATCCATACAAAAACGCAAAAATGAGCGGATGGTTTGTAGGGGGGTTATCCCAAAAAGTGGAGGGCTCATAGTTGATATATACATATGTGTAGAGTCCTTACATAAGAATTCACCATGTCAATTTTTAAGGTATAAAAAAATGTTTTCTTACAAAAAGTAAAAGTGTGGGGGGGGGGGTTGTATGGGAACTGCGGATATTAAAAAATATTTTATTTTAAATATAATTAATAAGAAATTAATTAGTTACAAATAAAACCAAAACAAAAAAAAAGAAAAACTTTTCTTTTCGGCCTTGGAAAGTGTGCATATACAGGTCAAATGACCTTATTATGGGCATAGCATCTGTAAAATTTAACATAACACGTCTGCATTTGGTCAAGCACAATCTAAATGTTCAAGTTTGATGTCTTTAGCTCTTATATTTCCGGAGACATGTTCTCTCATGCATCCAGTCGGACCAAGCTAAATTGACTCAGTTCGATGTTGATCAAGAATATACTTTAAAGGGGCTACCACGCCTCCTTCTGCCTGTTACATACATACGCACAAACTTAATATACCCTTGTTCTTGAGGTAATTTATACTCTTTGCCCTCTACTCTCGACATGCCTTGAAGGGTATGAATCATTCAGTTCTAACGCTATATTCATTATTTAGTTCTAGTTATAAAGTTTCTTTTATTTTTTTTATTTACAGTATTTCTCACTTGGAATTAGTTATGTATGTATGTATGTACATATAATTCGACTTGGTACTTTACATTAATGATAAAAAATGCTCAGCGTATTGTTCACAATATACGTGTATGTATCAACGTATTGTATTGGGCTGTTGCTAAGTGTAGTTCTAGATTGCTATTAAATAGATGGATAGATTGCTATAATAAAAATTCTTATATATTGTATGCACGAGTATATACTAACAAACAAATTCTGTTCTCCGACTCTATAATTCTCACCATCTGGCTGTTTTATTTATTTATTTTCCTATATATTCTATATACAAGTACATACTATACATATGTACATATGTATCTTGAAGATAATTCAATTGCGCAGCGTTAAAAATTTTGTGTTTAAATAAATTACAATTTAATTCACTCTAAAGTCGGATCTTTAACTCACCCATACAACGGCCTAAGCCACAATATCCAGTATGTTTCGGTTTCAATTGCTGCGAATTTAAATTGCGATTTTTATTTTTGCCTTTCTCGAATTGTGCGGCTGAATTACTTTTAATTCAAAATATTTTTCTTTATTTAATTTTTTTCTTTCACAATAAAAATAGTTTCACTTGTTTTACAACAGTTTATTTGCTGTGATTGCTGTCTGTATTGTTTTTTTCTTTGCTATTTAATTTCTTTTTTTCAGGTAGCGTTTGCCAACGTTTTTTTTTTTATATATTTTATTATTTTTTGTTGCGAGTTTGGTTTGTTTATCAAACAGAATAGAAAACAAAACGAAATAATTCACTTTTTGCCTGCTTAAATCAGGTCAGAGTTTTTAATCAATATTGGTGAATTAATCGACATCGAAGTGCTTTTGTATTGCACTGTTTTGTTGTACGAAAAAGTAATTTTATTTTAATCAAAATTCGGTTTGCTTTTAATAATTTAATTTTACTTCGGTTCGGTTAGCTCTCAATCCGCTTGGTCTGCTCACTGTAGTCGCTGTTAGACGACTGATCGTTTTGAACGTTTTTGATCGTTTCTGTTGCTCGTATTTATAGCTGAAACAAAGGCAACAACAACACCGTACGCTAGTTTTACACACACAGCAACACAGTTCTATAAATTCAACAAATATGTTCTGTCTCGTTTATACGCGTACGATCTTCACGAGTTGTTTGGATGTTGATTTTTTTTTTTTTGTTTTCAAATTGTTGTTTTTCTTGATTATTAAAATATGTGTCACTTTTGTTTTGCTATGTTGCTTCGTGGTTTAAGTTTTTATTACTGATTTGCTTTTTATCGTATTTATGTACATACATACATACATATGTACTGCACAATTGTCCGGTTCCACGTTTTAATGTAACTTAACAGAAACAAGAACAAAAAAAGTTCATTCCACTCGACCTTATTGCACTGTAAAGTATATAGAAAACAGAGAAAAAAAATTAGTGATGTGATGTTATTTTATGACGAACAGTTAAATTTTGCGTGCGAGTATAGTATGAGTGTGTGTTTGTATCTTAAACAAATGACTAGTCTTGTTTGCTCTTTTGCTTTGATTTCCATTCATATTATTACTTTCAGAAATGCTGGAATTATTTTCTTTGTCATGTGTTTATTATTATTAGCGCATAAACAGTGCAGTGCAAATAAACAACAATGTTTGCTTTTTGTTGTGAAATACACATACAGTGCGTTTAAAAATTATAATACAAATGTAAATTTATGTACATATGTATGTAAATACTAAGTGTTTTTGAATTGAAACTTTTTTAGCATCGTTGTCATTTGAAAATTCGATGAAACGAAAATTGAATTCGAAAGGTTTATGAAAATAATATAAAAATGAACTCGCAAAGAGACAAACATATTCATAAATAGGATTTAGACTGCTAGAGAATGATATAGATTATTTTGCATGGTGTCTACACTAAGTTCGAAATGGTTTGTGAAAATGTTTGTACTTATGACAATAAAAAAGTGTAGGACATAGTAACGGAAGTGCGAGATGATGATGATCTTGCAGGAAATTGTATAAGAAAATTGTTTAACGCAGGTGATTTTATGTTCACAATTTTTAGATATTACGAATTGGATGCTCTACCCGTTGAGATTTGAAAATTCGATTTTGACAGTGTTAATATTTTTATCTTGTTTTGAACTGTTTTTATTTAAGCCCAATACTGAGAACAATGAAAATTTTTAATGATGAAATTGTTTATTTTCTGCTATGTCAAACAAACGAAAACAGTGTTCCCAAATCAACGTGAAATACTAAAATCAGATATTTATTAGGTGAAAAGTCTACACATTTTGATTTCTTTGGGGTTTTCTGATTTAGATGTTTGTCACCTGTTTTTTGAGTATATAAAGTGTTTTCGGTAGCAAACGTTTTTGTTATCCGAGTATTCGATGAAAAACAGTTCGTGCCGAAATTTATTGACTGTTGTTTGACAACGTTTTTTTATATGAGGTTTTTTTTATATCAAAAATTTTCATTGATCTCAGTATGGAGCTTTAATAAAATATTTTCCAAAAATGACGAAAACTAATGCTCAAAAATGTCGTGAGTGTCGGCAAAAAATAATCTATATATATAAAAGAGGAAGGAAATTTGTGTTCGCACACTTATAACTCGAGAACGGCTGGACCGAAATTTTTTGTGTAATTTTGGTAGATCTGCGAATAGGTCATAAGCTATTTTTATACCCCTAAGTAATAAGGTGGGGTTACCACAAAAAAACAAATTTTTTTATAGGCCGACTACAACTGTCATATGATTTTTCTTATTTTAATTCGTAACATTTATAATTTGTGTCACAGTAAGATTTGTGTTTTTTTTTGTCAAAGATTTGTTTATTTTGTGTAGCAGTACGGTTTGTGTGAGTAAATAACTAAAATAAAAAAAAATCTAGTAAATAATCTGGTGCTGATAAAACAAAAAAAAAAGTTGAATATTTTATTATCAAAAATGCCGCGACCAAGAAGACCTAATCTTTCGCGAAATAGTCGCGCAGCCACTATGCGTCGTACAATTAGAAACCAACCCACAGAAGAAGACCAACAAGTCGAACGGGAAGAGAGACGTATTAGCATGGCCCGACTTCGTGCTTCTCAAACACAAGATCAAGTAAAGGCAGCCCGTGAAACGAATCGGTTATCAATAAGAAATCGTCGAGCTTATCGCACACATCAAGAACAAGATCTTCGATTAGAAAATTTCGAACATCTGCGTCGTAAAAACTATTTGTGTATTATGTTTTAAGCGAAGTTTATTATTAAGTTTTAAGCCAAAATAGCTGCAAATTGTGCAAAACATTTTATTTGTGCACATCTACTCGGTGGTTGGAGAAGGACATTGGCAGAGGGAAGGAGTGGAAGGGGAAAGGAGAAACAAGGGGAAGGGCAGCCGGATAAACGCTAGTTTATTATAAATAAAAATAATAAACCTTTTAATTATCCTAATACTCCTGATACTCTATATTTATCTCATTCCCTTGTAGGATACTTTTCTGAAGTTTCACTTCTGCCGTGTGCGAATTCCATACACACACTTAGTTTTACATGTTCCATTTTTAGGACAAGCATTAAACTGTCATAAATTGATCAGATCTGGCAAGGCTATTGTCATTTGTGCTCATTTTTGTTTGCCATTTTATTATGAAGACTAACTCCAGAACAACGCTTGCAAATTTATTTTGAAAATCGTAATTCAGTTCGGAAATGTTACCGTATGCTAAGTCCGTTTTACGATCGACATAATTGTCCATCCGAGCGACTAATGCGTTTAACCATGCATCGTTTTCGCACCTCTTATACTCTAAATAAAAAGTACTCGACAATTGGATTTACAGAATGCGTCACATCCCAGTCACCCGCGGTACCTATATGCACGAAATCATATTTAAACAATAATGACATAAAATTACTTTCTAATAAAGCCAATTTTCAGTTTAAAATGTAATCTCAGTATTTTAATTCAATTCAAAGTTCGAAAACTCTAAAATAAACACCATATATAATCAAAATGAATCCGATGCTCTCAATTTTAATCGTTTTCACAAGTTCCACTAAGATGAATACAGATTTGTTGTACATAAGAAGGCACCTATAGCACTGGAACCATTGAGTTATAGTTACATAATTATCTACGCTAGCGTTCATAATTTAAATTTATTGAATTATTTTTTTTTTTTAATTTTGCATTTTTATACTTTCCCATATGGAAGGAATAATATTGTATATTAATTTTTTTACAAAAAAACCCAAAAAGTATATGTATTCTTGATCGGCGCGACGTGTCGATCTAGTCATGTACATCTGTCTGTCTAGCTATCTGTGAAGTAGCTCCTCAGCTTAGATCCAATCTTGCTAAGAATTGATACGAAGACTTTCTGGGGTCGGCATTCGTTCACGGCAGGTCCGCGCCGGGCCTCACTGACCGTTTTAATATTTTGTGTAATAAGTAAAACAGCAAAAATTCATCAAAATCGGACGTTCCGTTCTCGAGTTAAGCGCGGTCGTATATATGCCACACTGTTTTATTGTATATACTTATGTATGTATATAGATAAATGCAATATTCGACCTATTTCTTTAACTATATATTTTTAAATTCAACAAACACAACATACACTGGAAACTGACTACACGTTCGTTTGTAATCGCATGCCTTACGCTGATCTTTATATTAAATTTAATGCTTTTTTGTGCATCTATATATGTACTCGTATGTTCATCTTTGCTTGGTAAACATAAAAATATATAAACATATTTTTAATGTATAAATTAATATGAAATACTTATACGAAGCATAAAACCATAAAAAACTAGAAGTGTTGCAATGACAATGTTAGAATTTCTAAAAATATCGATAGGGTAATACTTCCAACGTTTTTCAAAAGAATTTACTAATTCCTAGTAATTGCGAATTACAACAGTGTTATGATTACCAAAAAAAAAAAAAAAATTCCAGTCGAGTGTTTTCGATGGCGAAATAGCATAAACATAATCTTTAATAAATAAATTATCTTTATGATTCTCCGCTCAGATCATAAATTTATGAAAAAAAAAAATGTACGCAACGCAAAAGGTCGCTTATTTTTTCGGAAGAGTGGGACATATGGCTACAGTAGCACTAGAGAATAAAAAGTGTACTTTGTTTGCAAGAAGTCTTAAGTTAATGGAGGAAAACGCAAAGCGACAGATCACCATGACAATGCCAGCTCTCACACATCGAGTCTTACTTTGTCCTCTTTGGAGAAGAAAAACAATTAAATTGACCGGGCATGCACCCAATGACTTCTACTTATTCACGCATGTCAAAGATAAGTGGCGTGGTCAACGTTTTTCATAGCCAGAAGAAGCGTTTGAGACATTCAAATTTGCAGATTTTATAGATTGCATATTTAGAGTGAAAAAAATGCTTTTCGTACATATTTGTTTGTTCTTGGAGAATATTTTGAAAAGCAATAAAATTACTTTCAGTACAAATCCATACAGAGAACGGTTGGACTCGATCTCTTATAAGAAAGTGACGCCGAAATAAATCCATTGTATGTTGCTCTACGATATGTGGCGATGGTACGATTTTGTCACCTGAGTAAAGGTGACAAAATCGTAAAGCTAAGTTGCTAAGCTAGTTGTCTTATAATTTTTCAACGCACTTTAGTAAGTTTTGAAGATTGTAGTATTAAGTTCTACAATGAAGAGCCGAAAAGAGCACTTTGCGTAGTCATAATGGAACAGAGCCAAGAAGATACATACATAGTACATACAAGTTTACCAATTTGTTATTTTGTCTATTATCTGCTTAGAAAATGATACAATTTTAAAGGTCACAATTCCATACACTCCATGCATCTGTTCTCTATCGATTAACTGACAAAATCTACCACTTGGATTTATTCAAAATCTACTAAATGCAACTTGAGTAGAAAATTTCCATGCTAAATATTTAATCAGTCGTGTAAAATACATGTATCTATGTATGTACGTGTACATATGTATGTATAAAATTTAATATATTCGTATGTGTAAATGCGCAATTGATTATGTTTGTTTGTGTTTTCGTAGTTTTATATGTCAGCTACTAGCTCCAATTCGCGCTCAGCGGGCAATTGGGATGGGAGATTGACGTATTTTGTCTATGTGAAAATAACTGCACATTATATGATAACCCTGTTGCTGAGGGCTGTAGATGTAGGAGGTATTTGCTTGATCACGTGTGAAGGTTATACGTACAAACAAGTATTTATATGACAGATTAGTTTGAGCAGTTTCGTATGCCCTGCACCCTAAATATAGAAATATATAAATACATAATAGGGGGGGGTGGTGGTGTTGTGGGGATAGGAATAATAAAAGTCCGGTTAGTTGCTGGAATTTTACTTATTTCTAAAAAGTTCAAAAATGATAGACACTTCAACATTATTTTACGTTTACATTTTGTGCTTCGGAAAATTTCGGGAGAAATGCATCCAGCAGTAAAGCAAGAAATTCGTTATGAGATTCTTTATGGATTTCGTCTTTAACTCAAGCCAGTACATAATTTCTATGAATGAAAAAATTCATATGAAACAAATCTACCGTCTGTTCAAACTTTTTCCAAGTGATTTCGAAGAATCCAGACTGGAGATTTTTCGGTAGAGGACGAGTTTTGAATAGGTCGGCCAAAATCTTCGACCGACTAGAGAAATATGGCGTTGGTAAGGACGAAAACTGATGAAGATGCATGATTTATACAAGCAATGAGGAGCTGTTACTTTTTACATCACGGTATTGCGTCAGCTCACATTACTGGAATAATTTGTCACTTTATAGCTACTTCTGGCTACGAAGATATTCGCTCAGCGCCATATTTGGCACCTTGTAAATTCTGGTTATTTCGAAAAATTAAAAAAAAAATGTAAGGGTAAGAGTAGCAATGCGAACATAATTGATGCAGTTAATATAGAAATGGAGGAGCTACAAAAGCCTGACTGTTTTGACAGGTGGATCTACACTCTAATGAAATTAATGGCGATTAGGTACAGAAAAAGGGACTGATTGACTTGAAAAACGATGCGTTTGAAGTCTTCCTGATTAATGCTGAGCCCAATGGACCTGAATGCGATTTATGGAGAGCTACAAAATATTTAAAACGTCCAGCTCGACATTTAATTCCTATTAAAACGCCGAATGGGGATTGGTGTCACAGCAATCAAGAAAAAGGAACAATTTGCACCGTTCCCGATTTGCATTAGTGCACAAGAAACAGAGGTAGACAGAATGGAAAAAAATAATTAAGTTTAGAAATAAAAACTAAACATATTAATGATTTCGTTTTTTTCTAAGTAACTAACTGGACTTTGTTAGTACATACATACATATATGTCAAGGGCGTTTTAATTCTTAATATTTTATATTTAACCAAATATGAAGAAATAAATATAAAAATTCAACATCTACAGATCGGGTATTGGTTTAGTATGGGGACTACTACCAAAAGTGTGTCAAAGTGTTCATCCCTAAGAAGCCACCATAACGAGTTTAGAGTTGATATTTGTTGTAATAAAACTTTTTCTCTTATAAAATCTTTCAAATAGGCTATGGAACCACCCAGTACAGCGTACAAACCATATAATACGATAGTTTAACTCAACTCTGCTACAACTTAGGTTATAAAATAGTCGGTTATACACATAACACACTTTATACTGAAACTTTATATTGGTTTGTTTGTTGAGGTTTATTTCTACAAAAATTGATAGCTCATGAGATGAGGGCGTGCAAGAGTAAGTGACAAAATGAAATATTCTCGAATATCTAAGAACAAAAACAGAATTACGTCTTATGTAAATTTTAGACTTAATAAAGACAATGAATGCTTTATTATACCTATGTAAATATGATTTTTTTTTTGTTATTTGTTAAAGAATTTGTACGTGCTAGAAAGATATATCAACAGAAAGGGTGAGATTAGCGCGCGACGTACTTGTTTATATTAGACAGACATGCATAAGAACAATTTGTTTATAAAAACAAAATTCTTGCATTTTCATGCACCACTGTCGTCAACTTAGTATATTTTAGTGCCCTATAACCATAGGGTAAAAGTGTATGTTAAGTTTGTATAAACGAATATAGCAGTCTTATGCAGGCGTTACAGACCCTATAAAATAGCTGATATACAATATGTATGTATGCACATTCTTGATCAGCAACAAAACTCGTGTCCACGTTCGCACATTATTTGAGACTTCAAAATATGAAGCCGTAATGAAGCTTCAATATTTAGTTTTCTCTGAAGCATTCCCCCTTCCATAATGGATTTAATAAAAAAAACTTATAATTTCGCTTATACTGGGTGTCTTAAAAGAAAGCTCACATTTGATTTGCTGATTGCGTGAACTGAGGGGCAATGGGGTATGTCAATCGGTAGCCTAGCTTTTGGGAATTTAGTCGACCCTTACTTTTTTGTAAGATGAAAGGGGACGCACAGTTACAGTGAATTCTGAGCGTTATGTGGAGATATTAGACGACTTCTTCGTGCCTGAACTGCAAAAATTTCCTGGTTATAACCAAAGAATATGGTTCCAGCAGGACGGAGCAATTTCACACACGTCCAACAGGTCTCTACCACGTGTTCATGAAATTTTCCTGGTAAATTTATCTCCAGGAGAGGTGACATAAATTGGCCTCCACGAGGTCCCGATTTAGCACCTATTTTGTGAAAATTTCTTTTCTATGTGGTACCATTTCCGAGAAATTTGATATGAAAAACGGTACCTATTTTTCATTTTTTATTATACTGATATACTATTGTCCACAAAAGATTAGAGTTACAAATTTTTTTGCTGGGTTTCCCATCTAATTTTGCTTATAATGTGCAGTTCCGATAACTATAAAATAAAGCATCCATACAAAATAATATTACAAATAAATTCACTTAGACTAAGTACAGCGTATCGCATAGTCGAGCACACTCGACTGCAGTGTTCTTTCGTGATCCACTTTATGTTTATGGCGGGTAACAAAATCTTTTGTGGTTCTATTGTAGTTCGGCAAATGAGGTTTTAAAGAGGTTTTTATAGTGTTTATGATGGCTTTTTGCGTTGTAGCTAAAATGTTTTTCGTCTAAAAATGTTCATGATGATAAAAATGTTGAAAACAAGCCATATAGGCCTAATTAATTTCTTATATAAGGCAAAAAGGAAAAAAAAACTAAACAAAACTATTTTTAGCTAGAAAAAGTGCACGATGGTTTGTGGCAAGAATTACACAGGAATCTCTTATGTCCGAAGGAAATACGGTAACTGAACTTTGGAAGTTTCGAGTGTTCTCGTAGTCAACCTTTGAAAAACTTCCGTTTGCGCATAAAGTCAAAAATATATACATACATATTTATGTTAATTTAACCTCATGAAAATATGTAGTATATTATAAAAACATATTTATATATATATATATATATATATATATATATATATATATATATATATATATATATATATATATATATATATATATATATATATATATATATATATATATATATATAACGAACAAAGCAATTTTGTGAAACTCTAATAAATTTTAATAAGCATTAATTAAAACTGCAAAAAAAACCCAAATCTAAACTGAATTGGTAAAACATTTGGCACAAAAAAATAAAGTAAAAATAAAATAAAAACAAAACAAAGTTCAGGGTTGTATTTGATTATAATAAGAGATTTATTTGTTTGTTTGTGAAATAATAATAGAAAATGCAATTATTATTATTATTATTATTATGATAAGATAATAATCATGGCAAATGCAAAACCGCACGATATCATTGACGTCACGCAATTGAAATGTGTAGCGCACCAAAGAAAGTTATAAAGTAGGCTACAAAACTTTATAAGTCCGCATAAAATTGTATATGTGTATGTAGTATATGTATGTAGGTATGCTGTATTAAAGGCAAATACAATATATAAATATTACATGTCAACAACACATATTACCCCAGTTGAAACTATATATGTATCACTGTGGACGGTAGTCTACGCAAGTGACAAAAGCCCACCTCAGTGTGGCTGTAGCACGAGCACTATATTATACGCACAATATTGAAGTTTTTACTGGTAAGTCCGATCGAAACGTGTTATATGCCATTAAAAAGGCCTTGAAACGTACTTTCAGAAAATTTTATATAATAAAACATATAATATCGGATCACTCTTGTCCGAAATATAGGTGGTTTAAAAATACCCACCCTTAGCGGTATTGGGGCTTGTGGGGGTAGCTATAACCTCAAACTTATTTTTTATTTATGCTTGATGACGAGTGCAACGAGCCCAAGATCACAAAAATCGCGCCACCCACTCAAAAGTTATGAATTTTTGGAAATTTTTGACGAGTTGATGAAATAGTTTGTTTGTGTGTTTGTTTGAATCCTTTGGAAAAGCAAAATTTTATTGATACAGGATTTTAGTACACAAAAAAGTAAGAAACTTTTGTTCTACAACTTTTTTCAAAATGGCGGATTTTGGCGGGAAAAGTTGAAAAAAAAGCTTTAACTTAAATTGGTTACTGTGGCCAAACGGCTTAATATTTTTCAACGTGTAATAGCTCGTTGGAGAGGTCTTTTGAATACCTTCAAATGAATGCTAACATGGTGCTGTACAATATCTACTTAAAAAAATATAGGTCAAATTAAGTTTTGAAAAGTACATTTTGCGATTTTGCCGAAAAATGAAACCAAATTTTCGTGCTCATATTTGGAGTGATTAAGCTTTTGATATATTATACTTTTCTGTGAGCCGCTATAATATTGCAAAAGCTATAATATTGCAAATATCAGAGTGTGCAAAATTGGTTATATTTCCTAATGCGTCATACTAATGGCTGATACTGTTAAGCTGCTGTTACTGCAATCCGTCATACTAATGGCTGTTACTGTTAAGCTGCTGTTACTGTTACGCAACGTTAACATAAACCTGTTATACTCGTATTCACTTTTATTATTTTTGGATTGTTTTCGTATGTATTCATATGTATGTAGATATGCATGCAAGAAATAACATATATATGTACATATGTATGAGTACAAATCGCCAATAAAAGAAATTGGTTATTCAATCTCGCACATTTATTGCCATAAATTGATATGTATGGTAGCAAGGTATAAGTTTCATATAAAGATTTATCTAAGCACTTTATTGATCTTCTCTATTAAAATGACTGATATCAAATAAAAAAACCTCTTGACGAGGTAAAAATCAAGTGACGAAAGCCTACTTGCAACTCACAAAACTACTGATATCAATTATGTGACGATATACTTATATTTTTCATTTCAATGGTTGGAATCGATTGTAATATGTAATTGAGCGATTGTCAAGTTGCTAAACTTTTTAAACTATAAAATACAGCTCTTTTCCTAGGACATCAATTTATTTCTCTACTCAAGAATATTCTTGAAAATTTACCACTACCTCGCAACATGAAAGGTTATGAATCTAAGCGTACCTTGAACTATAATGAGCCTATAGTAGTTGAATAAGGTATACTACGCACCCTTAATACACCCTTGTACCTTTGAGTACACGGGTTAAAAATCCATGGACAAGTAATGTAGTTATATACAGGGTGTCACGTGATACCTTAGTTCAAGAAATGCAATATTTGTTTTTACGGCATTTGCCTAAGTGGTTTTGTTTCCGAGATATACTAGTTTTAAAATAAGTTTTAAATAATATACATATTTTAATTTTAAAAAGTTTTTCATAAGAAATGTTTGAAAAAGTTTCGCAATTATTTAAAAAAAAAAAGCTGAAATTTTCGAAGCCGTCTACGACATGTATTGACGGCCAGAGCCGCTGATAAATGATTAACATGTGAAGCCAATCGATCTTTATATCTGCTGCTGTCTAACTGCTCCATGACTGTTGGTATTCTCAAATCTCGATGCAAAGCTTTATTGCGCATATACCAAGGAGCATCAGTTTTTTTACGCAAGACCTTGTTTTGAAGTACTTGTATTCGGTTGATATTAGTGGCAGCAGCAGTGCCCTCACATAACTGTATTCTATACATCCAGGTAGGCATAATGATTGTTTTGTAAACAAGCAGTTTATTTTCGTAAGTTTAACTTTTTGAGTTTAGCGTAACAAACTGCTGCGGTTTTTTGAATATGCTTGCGCCAGGTGCCACGCCTTTCAAAGTTAAAACCTATGTAGCATACAAGGTCAACTTGAGGTATGACCAAATTTTTGAGCAAAACGGGCGGGCAGTTCCCTTGCCTCAATGTATAAGTGCAGTGCCTAGACTTTTCACTATTGACTTTTATATTCCAGCGGTTGGCCCAACGTTGAAAATCTACAAGGTAGTTTCGTATGTCAGTGGAAGCTTCGTGTGAACAGTTAGAATTTGCAAGTATGGCCGGTTCGTCAGCATATGTAACCAAAAGCATGTTCTAATTTGCTGGAATTGGCATATCAACAGTATACAAAATATAAAGTACAAGACCAAGCACACTGCCTTGTGGTACACCAGCTGCAATGCGGCGGATCCCTGAGCGCACATCTTTCACATCAACTTCAAAAGAAGGAACTGCGATGTAGGCAAAATTGATTTAATTTTGAAGAAAAGGCCTTCCATCCCGACTCTATCAAAGGTTTGCTGTACATCAAGAAAAACAGCCGAGCTATATTGCTTATTTTCATAGGCTTTAAGAATATGTTGGAAAACTCGATGTACCTGTTCTTATTATCGGGAAAGGCACTCTGGACGTCCGAAGCAGGCAACATTCTACCAAAAAAAATTCTTTTAAATTTTTTTGAGAAAGTAGGTAGTAAACTAATCATAGCGCCCTTCCATTGATAGGGGAAATGATGGATGCGAATCATGGTATTGACAAGTAGTACTAAAACCATTATTGCTTTATCAGGAAGCGCCTTTCAATTCCGTCATACCCCAGAGCATTTTAAATCTGCAGATGAACCTCTTGCGGACAGATAGGCTTGATAGACTGCATATTTGTGCAGTTGTCTTGCAGAAAATAAGCACATCATCTAACTCAGATAGATCGAAAGGTGTGAAGCATCCTTCGAGTTCAGCGGCAAATGCTTCAGTTTTCTCCTTATCTGTGCGGTACCAGGAGTTTTTGAAGTTTGTTAAACACAAAAAGAAATAGTTTTCAAAATATTTAAAAGTACATTAAAATTATTCATTATTATTAAACACGCTTATCTCGAAAACGATACCACTTAGGCAAAAAGCAAACATTGCACCTCTTGACCTCGGCTAACAAGTGGCTACGTTTAGTAAAAACTTAACTGGTTACCCTATATGTAGACTTGTAGATATACCCGGCGTTGCTTGGGACATATTTGTAATGCAAAGCGGATTATATTTCTTTCATTCCAATTAATTAGTAATTGTGCAACAACGGGTTTCTTAGATCTTATTGCATTTACAATTTTAATATTATTTTTAATATTAAACTTGTTTTGTTAAAGAACCTCTCTATAAAATGCATTTGCAGATTTGAATCATTAAACAAATTTGCTGAGCTAACTTATAAAAAGGCCCCTGACCCTTTGTTGCCTTTCCACTTGAGCTATAATTTTTCAAAATCGGCAAAAGACGTGTCTATTTTTTGTTGTGTAAAAAATACAAACCAAATTTAAAAACTATCGGATGAAAAAAAAAATGTTCCTCCATGTAACCTTTGAACTCCCTCCCTTTTTTGGGAGCGGGATATGGGTTACTTAAGTAAAATTCCACCTTGGTAAGCGTTTACATCATAAAAGGAAACTACTGTCCAGAATTAAACTTTCTAACATTAACGATTTCCGCTGTGCTTTGATTATGAATGAATGAATCTGTCAGATCAAGCATTCATATAACCTACAGATAGTGAAAACACCAATTTAAGCATTTCTTAATTTCATTTCTCATTTTACTATATAGGCGTGTTATATCGAGATATCTTAGTACAATATATAATTCTATGCATAAGATTACTTGTCCTGACTGACTGAGTCATTCATTCATCATCAAAGCACAGCGGAACCGCTAATGCTGGAGAGCTGGAGAGAATTCGTAAACTCACAACTGCATCATTCGTCCGTTTTTTAATTGTTGCCCTATGTTACTTATGACTCAATTCGAAGTTAATGTTACAATATCGAAACAAGTTCATACGCATTTGGCATTTGATGACGTCATTCGAACGCAATATTAAATTACAATCATGGCCAACCTTCGCAAACTAGCTCAATGCTGCGCAAATGTTCAGCTAACCAAACCCGTCCTGACCCTATACATTCGAACAGAATCACTAAATGCTGACGTCAGGTCAGTACATACACATCGTTGCAATTTTGAATGACTGTTCTAAAGACTGCAAATGGCTTCTACGGTGCCATAAAGACAGAAACCAATGTCGGCCGGAAATGCAAGATGAGTTAAGAGAGATGAAACAAAAATAAAATAACACTCAATATAACTTATGCCTTTAATTATAAATGTGAAAATAAGATTGAGTGAACTAAGTGGCCGATACATACAAATATGCAAGTCTGTTTGCTATTTATCACCCGACGCCATCGCCGCTTCCTCCTGGCACTTGTCATCCACGCATCAAAGCAATTTCGTAAACACTTGTAAGTCCTTTTCGCTTGTAGGCTCTGTAGGGTTCTCAGTGGGAGGCAAGAAAAAATGTTTTACTATCAAAACATTTGGAAAGTCTGGCTGGCTCTGCAAACGCATGCGCAATGTTATTTCCAGTATTCTTGCATCAGTGGAACATTCTCTTACTCAGCTTTATTCTACTGCATCAAAACAACACACTCTTGAAGACCACTTAGTCTTACAGTAGTCGCCAAAATAAACAGAGATCTACGTTATACCCGTACTTCTAATTATGACTAATTTCTAATAATTTGATATTTCCAAGAGAGTTGACTTTAAATAAACATCAATTATATATTTTAATGAACTACAAGGATCGAAAAGATAGAAAAACTAGTGTGAAAGCGCTATGTTCCATTCAAATATTGCATAATAAGCTATTGTTTAATGGATCTTTTTTATGTTCGTAAGAAAAGCAGTTCTCTGTGACTTCATTAACAAACAATGCATTCCTGATCCATACTAAATATTTACTTCTTAATTATAGGTGAAAGTTTTCGAAATCCTTTCGGTATATATTTCTTCTACACTCCGGATCTATAAGTACGCGTATCACGAATAAATTCTCATTAAGTCGTTGCAGGCAGTAAGTTATTGGAATCGCTATACAAGGTTCAAGTAGCAAATTACCTTCAATGTATGCAACAAAACTATTGTAAATTAGTCATCTAATAATTCGTAGCCGATTGGTTAATAAAAAAGTTGATTTATGATATTTCAACGAAGGTTTTTATTACAAAAACTTTCAAGATGAAACTCGGTTTGGACAGTATTAGACATATTCATAGAGTTAATTGTATTTAAATACTGAGATTACATAATATCCAACTGAAAGTTGGCTTTATTAGAATGATAATTTGATGCCATTAGTGTTAAAATACGATTTCGAATACGTGGGCTGTGGTAAATTCTGGAAGCCCAATTGCGACCATTTTTTTTAGAGTATACGGGATGCGAAAACGATCCATGGTTAATCAAATTAGTCGCTCAGATAGACGACCATGTCGACCGTAAAATGAACGTTGCGCACGGTAACATTCCCCAACTGAACCATCATTTTTAAAATAAATTTACATAAGTTGCGAGCGTTGTTCTGCCCTTAGTCTATTCATGATAAAATGGCAACCCAAACTGAGCACAAATGAAAATAGTGTTGCCAGATCTTAAATAAATTAACCGCTAAACCAGTGACATGGAGCAGTCAGAATTTATCGGTTGTTCCGCTCAATAAATTTATTGCGGTCCGGACTCCACAGAGTTCCATAAATAAAAATTATATTATGTATAGGTGAAGAAGCATTATCTTTATATATAAAAATCTTCCGTACGTGTGTACGTGACAGAACTCCTCCTTAACGGCTGGACCAATTTTGTTGAACATTGTGTGTTCATGGTGATTCGAGAATGATTTAGAATCATAGAAGAAAAAAATTTAATATAGAAGGATAAAATGTTATATATGCGATCAAAGAGGGTAGGGACGGCAAAGGGGAGTGTTGGGGAAGAGGTGGAAGGGAAAGAGCCGGAAGAGAAACAGGTGGAAGGAGGAAGTGGGCAGGGGAAGAGTGGCAGGGGAAGAGGGGCAGTGGAAAGGGCAGAGAAATAGGGGAAGGAGAAAGGGAATAGGAGGTAGGGGAAGGGGTGGTACGGAAAGGGGGCAGGGAGAATAAGGGTAGGGGAATGAGAGGAAGGGCATTGGGAAGGCTGGGTAGAGGTAGGACAGGCAGATACCATTTAAGATAAAGGGATGAAATGTTGTATACATGTTAATGAAAGGAGGCAGGGGAATGGGTGGTAGGGTAAGGAGGCATGGGGAAGGAGTGGCAGAGGAAAGGAGAGGCAGGGTGAGAGGCAGACACGCGCCGGGTACCCGCTAGTATATATATGATATATATATATATATATATATATATATATATATATATATATATATATATATATATATATATATATATATATATATATATGATATATATAGAGAGAGAGAGAGAGAGAGAGAGAGAGAGAGAGAGAGAGAGAGAGAGAGAGAGAGAGAGAGAGAGAGAGAGAGAGAGAGAGAGAGAGAGAGAGAGAGAGAGAGAGAGAGAGAGAGAGAGCGCGAGAGAGAGAGAGAGAGAGAGAGAGAGAGAGAGAGAGAGAGAGAGAGAGAGAGAGAGAGAGAGAGAGAGAGAGAGAGAGAGAGAGAGAGAGAGAGAGAGAGAGAGAGAGAGAGAGAGAGAGAGAGAGAGAGAGAGAGCTCTCTCTCTCTCTCTCTCTCTCTCTCTCTCTCTCTCTCTCTCTCTCTCTCTCTCTCTCTCTCTCTCTCTCTCTCTCTCTCTCTCTCTATATATATATATATATATATATATATATATATATATATATATATATATATATATATATATATATATATATATATATATATATATATATATATATATATATATATATATATATATATAACTTACCCACCTAAACGTGTGTGCAAAGCCGTTTTGTCTGGGGAGGTGTTTCCAGTTATTTTTATTTTAAAAAGGTTAATTTGTCTTAAAGTATCGTACCTAGTTGAAGCATAGAGAGGTAATTGGCTATTTAAAAGAACTCGATTGTAACAATTAAGATTATCTCTTACGTTTACACACCGAATCGTCTCTTAAATGACCAGCAATAATTAGCTGTCATTCTGACTTGGCTCCTTTTTTCGAAGCGTGCTTTTCTCGGTGGAACCATTTACCCTATTTGTCGGTAAGTTGACCGAAGAATTTCAAATTACAATTTAGAAAACTTAATTTTTTATAGATATGTTCTATTCCATTTTTAGATAAGCCTTCATTTAGCATCTGAACGAAATTAACACTACTCTTGTAGTGTTAATTTCACCCTTGCTTCAATTTTCCTGAAAAAAAAGTAATGATATTGGTCTTCACTAATTAAATTTTCTTTCTAGTTGGAAAGAATTTCTTAGTCGCTACAATTCACAAAGATAAATAAAATGAATAAGTCTTATTACAATAGTACCCCAAAATATCACCCACGTGAAAACCACCATATTGAATTTTAAGTTCATATTGACTTTTTTTTTTTTTATTAAGTTAACGCACGATTATTGCGTTTGACTTGGCCGAAAATATTGACTTTAATAAATAAGTTTTTCACACAAAATGACAAAAGTAGGCGGTCGGTTAGTATAAAGGCTACCCCAAAAGTGGACGTGGCATATCAATATGGATACTCACAGTGGCGTAGCAAGTACTTTTGGGCCGGTGGCTGACTTTTTATCGGGCCTTCAATTGATATATTGGCGTTTAAAAAACAATAATTGCCAACAAATAATTGCCAAAGAAAAAAAGTGGTTATGGGGGATCATAAGCTCACAATAAGAAGCAAAGAGAAAAAAAATTGAACAATTTAAAAAAAAGAAACACATGATTCTGGAGAACATAATGCCAAAGTAAGGAGGTGAAAAATTTAATTTTAAGAAAAGAAACACATGGTTCCAGGGGCATAAGGCCAAAGGGAGCATAAAAATAAAATGTTAAGAATTTCAAAGAAAAGAAACAGTTTGTTCTGGGGGGCTCTTAAAGACAAAGTGAGGCCCAAAAAAAGATTCATCTGGAATTTTTTTCAGGATCAGCAGTTGAAATTTTGAAAGCTCTCCGTTTCGCGTTCCGACAAATTATCTGCTCCAATGCTTCGATACAATACTTCGCCGTTGTATTAGGCCTTGTGATGATTCTGATGCTGAAAATTTCAGAGTTTACCAAACTTTTTGTACGATATATTTTTGTAAAATTTATTTCCTTAAAAAATATATATAATTTTTCTCAATTTTACATTTAAAAAATATGAAAACAGCAATTTATTAATTTTATATAAATATTTTCACAAATTCTTGCTTAGTTTCTGTAGAAAAGTGAAGCAAATTCGGCAACTCCAACCAATGCAGAACAGATTCTATAAATGCAAAGTTTTCAGTAGTTCAGAAGTTTGTGGGTGTAAAATGAAAGGTGCTAGAAATGCTTTTGGTGAAGACATGACATTATATTTATAACAAAAAACTATGTTTTCATTTACAAAACTAGGTACGTAACCGTGCCCAACAGCCCTTAGCTTAGCACTAATTGTGCTAGTGCTTTAGACAATAAACAAAATGGAACTTAGGAAACAAACCTTCTGATCAAAAAAATACCCGCAATTTCTCATTTAAGCGAACCTCGCTTCAGATATTGTGAAATAAATCTTTTCTCATGGTTGATAACTGTCAGACATTCTATCA
Organism: Leucophenga montana; assembly: GCA_035044765.1. Lineage (NCBI taxonomy): Eukaryota > Metazoa > Arthropoda > Insecta > Diptera > Drosophilidae > Leucophenga > Leucophenga montana. The sequence goes on from JAWNNQ010001139.1 coordinate 194,150, forward strand.
GATGGTTCTTGCGAAATAACTAGATAAAGAAGTTAATGAATGCTTGCTGCGTTTTGCGAATTTTGAAGTTTTTCTTTTTGCGATGTTTTTCTAAAATTGTGCGTTACCAAGAAATTTTCATGCTACTTTCCGTAGGCTTTCATAACTAAAGAAAGCCTACGGAAAGTCGACAATGCCAAAAATGCAGGCATACGAGTGGTACAAAGAATTAAAACCGGGTACCATTGTGGTTGATGATTTGCCTCTTTCTGGGCATCCTACAACTCTTCAACTGAACAAAACGAAAAAAAAAAAATATAATTGAAAATCGTTAGGGAGATATCAGTCAACCTTCGTGTATCGTTTGAAATCGATTCAGAGCATTATGCGATATTTTGGGCATGAGATTGCCTAATTTTTGCACATATCCTACTTTTGTACGTGACTATTTAGCCAAAATCAAGCTTAATGGCATCCCGTAAGCTCCGTATTGATCTGTGGGTGTGTGATTTTTTTCTGCTACCACGACTCAAGTAACCACTCCACGAAAAGCATTTTAACCCAATTGAAAATTCGCAAAACGCTCTGAATGTTATTCCAAAAATATAACTATGAATAGTGTTTCGAAAATTGGAAGAAACGTTGGAATAGTACTATGAGTATTTCAAAGCATAATTAAACTGTTTTCGTTTTATTGACAATTTTATTTCTTGTACTTTTTGATCAGAAAGTATGTACCTAGTACTTCTCTGACAGCTCTCATAGGAACTTGTATACTGGATGTTATACATTGTAGAATTTATTGCTGTGCTAATATTTCATGACGCGACTGTACGTCTGACTCTGCTTTGTCTGCACACATCTACCAATTTTTATTGCCATATTCTATGCGACTGAGCTGAGTGCTTTTGTTGTTGTTGTTTTTTGTTATTGTTATGGCCATTTCTCGCACTTTTAATAACTAAAGTAGTTGTTGTCCGTATGTCTGTCTATATGTGTCTATATGTATGTCTGAATGTGTATGCTTGTCTGGAACTAATCCATGTGAATGATGTAAAATCAATAATTTGGCTATAAAGCAGAAAGGAAGATAAATATTTCTATGTACTAACCTGCAACTACCTTTGTCCTTTTTTTTTTTTTATTCGTATATAGTATTCTGTTACTGCTTACAACTTTTTACTCCAATTATATGAACCGTTGTAGAAAAATAAAATCAATATTATCATTTTATCGTACATCATATTGAAATTAGACGCGTTCATGGCTTAGATTTATTTAAACAATGAAACAAATCGTTTATTATATTTCTTAGATTTCAGATTTATAATTCGAATTATTTGGATATTTAAACTTTTTGTTTTTAGTTTTTGTGTCGCTTGCGTTTTTGTAGCATCATTAAATGAGGATTTATACTTTGCTAATGTTATTTGGTATTTTGGACGAAATTACAATTTTGAAGCTGTTACGAAATACGCTGTATTTTATATAGTATATACTATGTACATTTGTTAGACACAATAAATGAGATATTTATATTTATAAAACGCGACAAAAATTCAATTCAACTATAAATCGAAATTAAAATGTAAAATAGTCTTCTTTTATTCTTATGCAAAGAACCGAAAAACCGGAAGAAAAACGAAAACAAAACACCGAGAAACGAATTTGAAAATTCAAAAATTTCACTGGGTTTCTTTGTTTTCAAATTGCATGCAATAGTCGATTTTTCAATGCACAATGTCTGCTAAAAATGTCAGTTAAAAAAAAACACCGCGGGGCGGGTTTAACTCGAATCGAGAGTTCGCCGATAGCAAGTTTCGCGTCCTGTGGTTCAATGAAAACTGCAGAAGAACAAACGAGACTACAAAGAAGAAAACTGCGAACTGGAACTGGAATTTTGCAGCTGTGCAGAAAACGTGACGTGAAAAATGGTGGTTTATTGTATGAGAGTGGGTGCATGAATATGAGTGGGTGGCATGAATATGTGTAAGATTTTTTGGATTCGAAACCCCGCAGAGAGTTTCATGATGACTAAACTACAATCTTTGCAACGCCGTAAAGGCAACCTCGGAGACCCCATAAAGTATAGGGTGTTTTTTAGAGATTCCATTTTCCAACATGATTTATAATTGTCATAAATTCGTCAGTTTTTGTCATTTGTGCTCAGTTTGGTGCGCCATTTTATCATGAAAGACTAACGCCAGAACAACGCTTGCAACTTGTGTAAATTTCTTTCAAAAATTTTAGATCAATTCGAGAATGTTACCGTCCATTTTATGGTCGACATAATCCTCCAACCGAGTGCCTAATTTGATAAACCATACATGTTTTCGCTCTAAATAAAATAAAAATTTTTGTGTAATTGTGAAATTACATATTAAGCGCACCAGAAAGAAATACTGCGCATCAACGCCACGTGATGATGCGATATTGCAACAATTTCTAGAATGAAATTATTAATTAATTGACAACACTAATTGTATTTTGTTCAACGTTCATGCAATTATAAATGTTCTTTGCTAAAAATTATTGATTGTCGTCGTCATTGCAAAATGTTACATTTTTATTTTTTTCAAATTGCGCGCCAAATAAAATGCGCCCAGGCCAAGGCCATTTTTATGTTAGAAAGAGTAAGCGGGAAAGCGTTTTGCCTTGCAGCACTGACAGCACTTCACAAAATTGGGAGCCTCTAATTATTTAATATTTCAATGTGTGAGGTGAGCTTAACAAAATTTGTTTGCGCTCGGTCGTATTGTCGATTGTATTGTTTGCTGTTACAATTTGCTGTTTTCGGAAATTTGTTGACAGTGTGTTTGACACAAGAAATAATATTTTTATTGGTGCATTGTTTCGTTTTTTTTTTTTCATAATTTTGTTAAAGACAAATTCGTTTAAAAGAAGTTATATACTTTAAAAGTTAAAAACAAAAAAAAAATATTTGACTGCGGTAAGCAGCGCGCACGTTGGTGAAGAAAAATTTGCAATACTGCAAAAGTGAAAGCGCGTTTAAGGTTTTTTGGTTGGTTGATTTTTAAGTGCAGTAATAAAAAAAGACGAAAAAAAAAACTTTTTTATTGCATATTTGGCTGTTTGAGCTCTATGTGAAAGAATTTGCTAGTACTGTCAGCAGGCAACACGGCAACATCGAAAGAAAACGTGCTGCGCTATCACATCTTGAATTTTGCGTTTATAAACTATTTCGTCTTGTTTATAAAATGTACATATTCTCAACAAGCAAAATAAAATTTTTGTTTGTTTTGTATATATGTATGTATGTGTAGCTTCGTCTGTTTTCGCGTGTAACGGTTGTTTCTTATTAGAATTGGCATAAATCGTTGCCAGCATGGTGGAATAATCTACAGTTGCCGAATTTGGTCTTGCTGCCTGCACCCACTGTTTGTTCTTCTAGGCTTATTTGTTTGGATTTGGCAGAATACCAACAACAAAAAATGGCTGCAGCTTAACTTTTGTATTTATTGTGTTCTCTCATTATTTTTATTGCAGAGCTCGCGAACCGTAAAAATGCCTGACAATCAAGAGGAGTTGAGTTATATCGCCAGCGTTGTTCGCGCACTTGTTAATTCCCGCAAGCCCCCTGTCGAGTTTAGATATGTTATAAAGGACTATTTCGATGTGGAGGGAGAACAGTTGCCATTCCGTCGGCTGGGCTATAATACACCGGCCGATTTGGTGAACGATATCGGCGAATTTATGCTGCGTACTTTGAATGGCACAGTAAGTAATAGTAATATACATATTTAATTTTATTATAGTTTCCTAGGTTGGACGGATTGCAAATAAAGTAGACAAACAAAGTAACTATAGCAAATTGTTAACCCTTAACTGCGCCCATGTTTGCGCTCTCTTATTGTGAATCAATTGGCAACGTGTACCATATGAGCTTTTCGTTTTAATACACTGGGAACATGTCACAATCGGTCTGTTGTAAAATTTGTGACGTGGTTAAAATGTAGCCAAAGTTTGTACTGCGCATAGTTACTTAAATATGTGGCACTACAACCATTATATTGATGTTTGACGCATGTAAGACGCCCACCAGTCGCTATAGTTTATAGGTGCCAAATGTTATTAATACCAAGTTTGCGGAGGTCGTCGCAGACTTGGTCTTTCCAATGCATGCTCAATCGCTGTCTCGGACATTGTTCTGAGTTTCGTATCCGAGGCTTCCTATCCGTCTTCACTGGTAACATGTTTTTTTGCGATGGCTGGAACCAAACCAAGTACACCACACCCTTCATTAAGAGGGGTGCCTTCCAACAATTTGCTAACGTCAGAACTTATGTTCAAAGGCTAACCAGTTGACATGTGTTTAACGAACGTTTGTGAGCTGTTTGGGCCATTTGCAAAAGAATAGTTTATGGCCGTACTAAAGTGAATGAGAATCAATAATGTGGACTTCTGAATGTGACCCCATCGCCCATCAGTTAAGCCGCTTCGGAAATTGCTTGGACCAATAGTAAAAAAAACTTTAGTTTGAGTATATATGTATGTATATACAATATATAGGGACATGGGTAGATCAATACTTTTAATGCGTTACAAACTTGTGAACAAACTGATAATACCATTCCGCATTATGTGTGAATGATATAGAAACTAATCAAACGACCTACACATACATACATACATATGTATTTGTAAGCGTTTAAACGCCAATTATTTAGAAAACTAATGTACAAATAGTAGGTTTGTATGGGGTCTACCCTAAAAAGTAAAGCGACCTTTAAAAACAAACCACCATACACATTTTCAAACTGATATTAACTCAATTAAAATAGTTTTCCATTCAAAAATACATAAGTGGACGGTGGGTTTATATGGGGGCTACTCCAATAGTACATTTTAATATTTCGATCAAGCAAGCAGCCATCCATAATAAGTCTTCATAACGAATTTCAAACTTATACTGAGGATACACACTTTGAGAATGGTATCAAAATATCACGTTTATTATACTTAATTATGGATTAACTATTTCGAGCATTCAAAAATCTCAATATTGTTTCGTATTTGAAAACTCTTTGCAACAACATTACCAGAAACTGACGAAGTCCTCTTCAGAACAATGAATTTTGTATTAGAATTAAAATGCATATAATAAATGTTATTATACCCCTCACACAGAGTTTGAATAGAAAGCATCGGCGACCTCATAAAGTATATATAATCGATCTATCCAGAAGCAACTCAAGTTCAAAAATGAAGGCGATTTATCTAGAAGGTATAGCTCCCATTAAAAAACGCAGAAATTTGTAAACAAAATACATAATGTGAATCCAAACAATAATAGTAGAAATTGTATAAACTCTATACTTATATCAGCAAATAGAGACATCGATAGCACAACCGTCTAGCGTGCAGCGTAACATTTCAGACAATACAATTTTATTTTTTTTTTAAATTTTAACATGATTGAATTTATTATTCAGTTATTTATCGCACAAACTATAAACAATTTAGTAAACTGTGATACTTGGTACAACTTTCGATCCCCTGCTTAGATACTCGGCTCACTCCACCAACACAAATTATCGTCTTATTACAAGAAACAAATTGCTGAACATGCTTGCGGGGTCTTCTTTAGTTAAGGACAAAGAGACAATCATTACCGCCTACAAATCTATTGAACGATCTGTCCTAAATTATGATGCTCCTGTCTGGACCCCGTACCTCGGTAAAAATCAATGGCAATGCCTGCAGAGTCAGAACAGTGCTCTGAGACTACTACTAATTATATACAAATGACTACTTGCATGAAGAAGCGTTGACGCTTTCCGTTCACCAATATATTGAATCGAAACAGTTCTTATTAGGTACGTATGCTAGCAATCATCCCAATCATGTCACCCTCACGAGAACTGTTCCAACTAGTATTCGAGATGACATCAAAAGTTACAGAACGCGTACGAGTATATCTTGATTCGCACGTCAAGATTATATAGAAGAGCGCATTTATATAAACGGTAACGCTCAATTGTACTTGGTGGCAGGCCGCACTCTATTGATGAGAGTGAAAAGTGCCTCACTCTTACCACCAGGATTAAATTAGCACAGTTAAGATCCAGATGGAGGAACTTGTTTTAGTGTTACAAGAAGCGGATTGACACTATGATTGCTGTCATGAATGCCTTCAATCGCCATACAACATGACCACCTGTTTAACTGTCCGTCCCGTCCGACGCAATTGAGCCCCGTGGATCTATTTATACTTCCAATTGAGATAGCCTTGTTTCTGGGATTTGGTACTTAGGGTTATGTTTCAGCGTTGTCGAGCAAGAAGAGGGGCAAGTGTGAAGAGTATAAAATCTTCGGTTGCATTTCTTGTTTTTCATTTGAATAATTTCAATTAACCGACATAACTTGGCGCAGTAGCTCAATTGCATGACAGCGAAAATGGAGTAAGCTCTCATTCAATGTATTATATTAACATATTAACAAAAATACCCAATATAAACTGTTTTGTGTAGCGTATAAAAGCTTTCCATTGTTATTCTCAACTGCTTCTTCTAAAGCTTTAGTACGTTTTGTATTCTCAACGGGTGCGGACGGACTATCTATCTACGCCACGCATGGCGAAGCATTTTGCTGTTTATTGCTGAGCTGTGCTGTTTTCTTTCCTACTCCTCATCCAGCAGAGCGAGTGTGCCAAATACGTAAACAATGCCATCTATTTGCTTAAGTTCATATTATTAATTTCTTGGTTAGCTCTGATTAAGCTAAAAAAAAATTCTTCAGTTTGTGCAACAGAAATTACGAGAAAAACGAATTGTGACAACGAAAAAAAAATTTCATTTAAACGAATGTATTGTGCATGCGTATCTCTCTGTATGTGCTGTTATATCTATGCATGAATATGTTTGTGTGTATGTATGTATGGTGTATCTGTGTGTGTTCAATAAAAGATTGGGTGGTGAAAGTGAAGCAAAAGTTTTTTGGCCTGTCCGATTGCTGTGGCTGCGGCTGCACTTGAACTTTTCTTATAATATGTATAAAAATAAATAAATTAAAAAAAAATTGCATATTTGTGAACACAGCGCAAAGTGAAACTTTATAATGTAATACAATATATGCTGATCCTCAACACTGTATAATATAATATATAATTTACCTTTCATCCATAGGTCTACATTACGGCTAAATACAATGAAAAAACTGAACACATTGCGTCTATGGTACGCAATCAAAAACGTAGCAAATCAGCATCTTTAAACGCACAACGTCCTCTACCAAAGAACTCGTTTCGTCCGTCAAACGGTGGTTCCGGCTTTTTTCACTTTAATCGTGCGCCACAACTGACACGTTTTACCAATGGTTTAAGTCGTATAAACAATAGTTCATATAATAATCCAAATTTGGCCAGAAATAGCAGTAGTTACCACGCACAAACACCATCCCCCACCTTACGTTCGAATATAGATGAGGAGTTACGTACGAAAAATGCACAACTGCAACGTCAGGAAGAACAATTGAAGCGTAAACAAGAGGAAATTGAAAAAAATCAGAAAGAATTTGAGACACATACTAAAAAGACTGAGGCGGAGCTTGAAAAACGACAACGCAATATTGAGAAACAGTTGGAACAATATAAACAAGAGCAGTTGCAACAAGAGGAAGAACGAAAAGTTCAAATTGTGGAATTGGTTGCGCAACGTATAAAGGAACTGCAGGTCGTTAAAGAAAAAGAAGAAGAGGAAAAGAAGAAGGAGCAGGAGCAACAGCAACTTATAAAACGTCAGCGGCAAGTATTATACGTGTATACAAGCCGGTTCCGGTTCTCACTTTCGGAAAGATTGTGCGAAAGTGAGAAACGCTAACGAATTTGATAAAATGGTAAATTTTTCTGATATGGAACGATATCGCGATTTGAATGTATAGACTATCGCTAAGCTGAAACAAGAAAGAACGCTGTACTCGACATCCAGATTCCCTGTATCTTGATGTCGCTCCTTATATGATTATTTTCTTTAGTGATCCGAATTGGTTTTATGGGCTAACCATAACAAGTGCGTAACGTAGTATCTGGGCCAGAGCCCCATGACAAGCAAGTGGTTACTGTGAATCAGGCTCGATCAGCCTGTAACGCTAACTAAGACTCAGTGTCAGAGCTAGAACGTCTGAGGGCCATCCTAAATAAAATAGGCACTGCGACACAAAATGATATCTTTTTTACCCTAGATAGGATATGGTTAAGTTAATTTATCTAGGATCTTCTACGTCTCGTTAATGAAACAGGGAATAGCCTTAGACGTTTCTGATCTCAACAGATATATTATACGCTATATTTTATTAGAATTGATGAATTATTATTAAAATAAAAAATATTTATACAAAAACTCGAAAATGGGGGCAGGTTTGCAAGGGAACACACATTAATGTGATTCGATCTGGGATGTTTTGTACGGATTGGCGTAAGATTCTCAAGTTATGGCATTTCTAGCGTAATAAACAACAAAACCAAACAAAAAAATTCATACAGAAATGTAGGCAAAATTGCATGAGGGTTACCCGTTTAAGTGGGTTTGGCATTTTCACCTTCTACTGGTTATCTGAAGAGATAAAGTAGAGTCTAAATATCCAAACTTGAAGTAAATATAAATATGTTTGTTTATAAAGACGGTCAAACGCACATATCTATATCGGCTCGTCTTCCGTTTTCTAATCAAGAATATATTTAATTCATAGGGTCTGCCACGCCTCAATCTGCCTGTTACATAAATTTGTACAAACTTAATATATCTTTTTACCCTATGGGAACTGGATATAAAAATTTAAACCGACTAGCTGGCGTATTTTATTATTCCAATCATTTCTCCGTTACAAACAGATTTCTAAAGTTACATTCGATAAATACTAACATTATTGAGTTAATCTCTAGAACGATGAACGGATTCTCATGTGACTTACAGACATTTTGTTATTTATACCGATTTCAGCAGAATTCAATAGTGTTCATCACAATTTGTTGGTTTTTAAATTACATAATATTAGTTTCCCTGTTTGCTTTATTCAGTTGTGAAGCTTTTAAATCCAATGTTTATTAATAATCTTCCATCAGTTATTAAATACGTGAGTGTGCTGATGTATGCGGACGACACGTTTAACTTTACCTTCATCTTAACTCGTCCTCGCAGTGTGATTTACCGCAAGGCGATTTCTACCGCATTTTCGATATTTGGTGCAACTAAAACAAACTGTATTTAAATGTGATAAGTACAAGTTTATATCCTTCCATAGGCATAACTTGCTCGCCCTATTCGTGAGTACGGTTGTATTGTTTGGAATCGATTCAGTAACATTTATTGATTTTTGCCCTTAGAGGTTTTAATTGAAATCCTTCGCTCATCCTTCTATCCTTTACGATTTGTCTAAAGTTACTTGACTGACCAACGTTAGGTCTAATGTTCGTTAATAAAATTATATCCGGAGAACCATAACTGTGGTTAATTAATGTCCCCTCTAAATCTAATAGGCATTGTGTGCCACTTAAATTAAAAATCTGTGTTTCGAGAGATAATCAAATTGGCATTGATCAAGTGCAATTAACATTATTCAAGGCAAGTGAATTCAATTCGTGAAAAATTTACCATTTTATCGATTTCACTTTCGCTAAATTTCCCCGAAAGTGAAAACTGGAAAAAGTCTGTTAGTTTAGATACATTTAATTCAATTTATTACATAAATGAATTTATTTAGCAGCATCAAACGTGAAGAAGAGCAATCGTTGAAGCAGCAGAACAGTTCTAGTGACGACAACGAAAGTTTAGACGACTTCAAAACTAAAAATACGATAGAACTACCAATGAGTAATCAGTGTACTAATAATAAAAATAGCAATAATTACGATCTACGTGAAAAGTTAAATGCTAAATTTAAAGTTCAAAAAGAGAAGCTAATGGAAGATCAATTGAATAAACAGCAGCAACTGCAGCAGAAAGTTGCAAATTTGACACTTTCAACCGATGAAATGCATCCAACGAAACCAATGCGTCCTATATTAGGTCAAGCAAATGGCGGTCAACAACAGCAACGGCATTATACTAACCAACAGTATGCGCCGTTAACACCGCCGCATCAGCAACAGCATCCAATGCAGAAAAATGCTTTTATTGGTGCCGGTTACTCTGGAAGAAACAATGGTGAGCGCGTCATTGTGTCGTCTGTGCAAAATAGACTGAAAGCTTACGTTGCAAATTGTCCACCAGTTTTAACGCCGCCAAATACGCCGGATCAGCAGCATCAGCATCCGTCAGCTTTGAATGATGAGGTAGTTTGCGTTTAATCTTTTATTATTATTATTAACACTTGCTTTGATTTTCAGCTTAATATATCCGTTAATGCGGTGTATCGTTTCAATCCGAATGTGGATCCAATTAGCGCAATTGAACAATATTGCCGTGCACGCAATTATTCTCCACCGGAATACAAGATCTTTGAAACAAAAAATTTGTTTCATGCACGCGTCAAAATAAAAGATCAAATGTACTCCACATACCCTATTGAACTGCCGGATAAGGATGCAGCTAAAGTTCTTGTCGCTGAAATAGCCATTGAGAAGCTGAAAGAATTTGAATCGAGCAACTTTTTACCGGCTTGTAAGTTTAGTGAAGTTGAACTTGAGCAGCAACTGTACGATAAACTGTTATATCATCCTCATGGTGTTATAACTAAAAATATGGACCAGTGGTTCGAGAACATATTCGGCCAACGTTTGCCACGCCAGTGGTGGTCGGTCGTTGAAAATTCAAAGAAATTCAAGGTGGAGAATTGCTTGGGTAATAACGCAATTATATTTGCATCAACAGAGAAAACCCCAAAAGTAGCAGCAAGAGACATGTGTAAATCGCCAATACTGCAATCCGTTGGCAGTGGTGGTGACGTTATATCGAATATGATTCCTTGCATCAAATTGCCATGGCACAACGAAGAATGGAGTTTGTTAATTACGCATTGCAGATCAACGGTGGAATTGTGGGCGCGGATTTTCGGCGACGAATATAGCGAAATTTTCAAGCAGCTAACGTCTGATTTGAATAAATTTATGGCAAGAACAACGCCTATACGTCCTCAGACAGTGCAGCTACATCATTTTTATGTTGTTTGCACCTCCAATCGTTGGCATCGCGTACGTGTTGAGAAGTTAAACAATGAAGAGGGTACTGCGTATTGTTTCTTTGCCGATTTCGGTGACTCCGATTCGTTTGCTATCAATGAACTGTTTGTCTGTCAGCCACAATTTATGTTACTGCCACCACAGGCGGTTTGCTTTTCGCTTTACGCACTTGAAGATTGCGCTGATCATCCGCATGCAGGTCGAATGTTGGACGCTGCACTGGCACAAAAGTCTGTGGTTGCAAAGATTTGTACCAAGGAGAGTGATTATAAAGCAGACGATGGCTGTGCACAGGGTCGCTTAGTTTTTGGATGCAACACCACACGTTGCGCACAAATTCAAGTCGTCTTATTCGATACTTCACTGCCGGACGAAGACATTAATCTCAATCAGCTGCTGGCACAGCAAATCTGCGATGAAACGCCGTCACCACAGCTGCAGCTTGAGCTAAAGAGCAATCCAGTGATGGTATCGCATGTCAGTGATAACGGTGATCTGTTTTTAATTATACCAAATGACGACTGGAAATACGTGCAGCGTCTTATTTCAATTATCGTTAGCTCAAAATTCAAGCCGGGCAATCACCAGGCTACGAATTCGGATCTGAGTAGGGACAATATCTTTCTGATTTGTGACAACACTAGCAATCCATGCGGCAGTACCATGTGGTATCGCGGTATGTTGACGGAAAAGCCGCATAATTTAATGGACGAAGCATTCGATATCTACTATGTTGACGATGGCCGCATGCGCAGCACACACATTTCGAAAATTTTTCGACTCGAATCGTTAAGCATGGCACTGAGCAAGTTTCCACCACAGGCCGTACGTGTGCAGCTGCACGATATACCGTCGGTGACGATCAACATAGTAGCCCGTATGCGCGGTTTGCTACCACTTCAATGCGAGGCGCTGGTAAAAAAAATAAAATGATGTCATCAATTTTTGATGTACCTACTGATTTAAAAACTTATTTTATTGCAGGTCAAGGTCAATAAAATTGAAAACGATATACCAATCGTGACGATCTTTACACGTGGTCAAACTGGCGCTTATTGTGCTGTAAATGATACGTTACGTATCGAACATGAGTTGGAGACGTAAGCATAATAAAAATGATAGCAAAAAATTGTGTGTGTCTAATCGAAAAAAGTTCTTAATAGCGACCAAGTCTAACACAGCAAGTCATTACATTCCGGTGCAGGCGCCACAAACGGCAAAATCATGGCATAATTTAACTAGATATACATAACATACATCTGTACAATTCATACTAATCAAAAACATTTTCTCATTAAAATATTAAAATCAAAACTAAATTTCTGCTTGTCTCTATTTACATGTGTATACAACATACACGTATAACCAGCATCACATTATTAACATATGTATATTCACTTAATAAAGTTTCTTAAAAATTATATACACATTACACATTTTTCATACAATAGCACAGACACAAAGTTCAGCGGAGCAGAAGGCGATGCCGCTAAAAGCGTTAATAGCGTTTCACAACAAAACAGCATCACATTACGAGTACGCTCTGATTCTCACAGCTCAAACAAATCTAATAACTCAGTGGTCAGTGGTAGCAGTTTGAAACACCAACAATTGACACCTAATAAATCCCAGTACGTGCCAAATTCGCCACAGAAACTTTCAGGTTGTGAGCCGCTACGGTTGCCAATGTTAAAAGAATTCGAAGCTATACCAGCAGTGAATGCATATTTCGAAGTGCGTGTATCGTTTTCATCTAATCCAACATTTTTTGTGGTAAATTGTTAATACAATTTTTATGTAAGAAATCTGTTGTAAATCATAGCATTTATAGGTGCAACCCTACAAGGAGTATCCTTCGCTAAGCAAATTAATGCGCCAACTGCAGGAGCATTGCGAGACTAGCGAATATGTGCCGGCGAATACTGTTACAATGGGTCATGCCTATGCGACAAAAAATTCAACGGATGGTTTTTATCATCGGTGTGTGTAGGAAAAACATGTATAATTATACTCTTCACATATAGTGTCTTACAAGAAAATACCTTAAAGTAGTATATGCATACACATATTTGTGATTAGCATGACAAGTCAAGTCGATGTAGCAATGTCCGTCTGTGTCTGTGCGTTCCTGCCTGCCCTAATCCCTCAGTCTTTCAAAAATAGTGGCTTGACAGTTGGTATGGAGACTTTTTATAACCAGAAGCAACACAAGTTCAAAAATGTGCGCGATTTATTCACTAGAAGTTATAGCTTCACTTACAAAAACACTGGATTTAATTTGTTGCATCGAACATTTGAATTAAAGCAATTATTAATAATAATTGCTTTCAAATTGTTCAACTACATACAAAAGGTGTATCAATTAATAATATTGTATAAGTAAAAATTTTGAACTACATATATAGTTCAATTGTCTAAGTTCAACACCCGCTCGATCCATATTTTCTTCAAATTTTAATTTAGTTTTTTTCTAATAACTTCATGCGCAACAAAATTATCCACAATCCTTTACAACCGTCAAAAAAGCGAATAAATTTTATTATATTAAAATAATTTAAATCTAAGCATCCGTTCAAAAATTAAAAAACTAAAGTGAAACACACCAGCGTTGCCGAGCAAGAAGTCCAAGGGTGAAGAGTATTAAGTTTCGGTTTCACCGAAGATAATATTTTTTTCTTGTTTTATATATACATTTTTTAATATACATATGTGTACATATTTGAACTTCTAACAGTGTTGTTGCATTGCAAAGCTTTGGCGAGACTTTGCGCGTAAAGTACGCAGATTTCGGTGATGAGGCAGTCGTACGCAGCAGTGAACTAAAAGAATTGACGCAGGCGTTGCGACAACTACCTAAAATGGCTGTACATGCAAAATTACATGGTGTGCTCTCTTAAATTATTTTAAATTTCTGTACATTGTAATGTTGAATATCACAAAATATGCCTTTTTTCAGGTATCAAGAGCACGCAAGTCGAGTGGTCGAAGGAGGACAGCGTGCGTTTCCGTGGTCTTACACTCGGTAAGAAGTTCATAGCGATTGTGCACAAAGTTTCCTACGATGATCCCATAGCGCAGAAGGCTGCGCTACTTAGTCTAGAACTGATTGATACGTCAACTTCTGACGATGTCAGCATACTTGAGCTGTTCCTAAATGAAAACAAAGGCAAGGGCGTTTGATGAAAACTTGAAGAAACCAGCAGAACTCTTATTTACATACATACTTTTAAAAAGAGTGTAGTTAGATGAAATTATTTTTCAGTTAAATTCATTGTTAACAGAGCAAATAATTGATATTATTTTAGAATGTTTATACTCGACTTAGCTTTTAGGACACGTTGAACGTGCAAACGACTTGTAAACTTTGATTTCATATTTACATAAGTATAATTTTAATTTGTGTTGAAACTTAACGAAATTATCATTCCATTGATTTTAAAAATTATGTGTGCTTTAGCGTCACTTGTAGTATGGACGTTACGATCTGTTTTTAAATCATAATTTACAGAAATCGAAAATTACGTAAAATTATTAATTGTAAACGTGCATATATGTATGTATGTATGTGTATTCGTATGTATGTATTTATTCTATATATATATATATTATTTTACATTTACTATGACGTGTGCAAGCAATAAATATGTATTGACAAGCGTACTTGATACTTAATAAATTTTTACAAACTCCATTTGCTGCTGTGCTCAACCGACCTAACGCGTAAAAGGATGCACTTGCATAGCTGACTTGATGTTTGTCTTGAGTCCTGCAGGCGCTTTGCCCATTTGATTGACACTGCCAGGACTGACAGCCTGGCCATGTGGTGAGGGTCCGCGTATAGCAGGTGGCACCATCATGCCACCGGGTCCGGCCATTGGCACATTCATAGGCATACCCATTTTTATTAGTCCCTTGCCCATACCAACAGCCGCAACAAGTAGTTGCGTATCTGCCATAGAACTAGTCTGTTGTATGCCTGCGCGGGAGTTCGATTCAATTTCCCATTCTTCACGCGCTTTGCTTACCATATCGACCACATGCGAGACGACCTTGTTATACTGTGTCACCTGTTTCATTGCTGCCTCGGGCGTAAGATTGGCAGCCTTCTGTTCATTTTGTAGCATTTTTTGCTCAGTAATTGGATCGGGACGTGTTCGTAGATAGTCCGGTACTATGTCGTGCGAGAAGACAGGTACACGATTCTCAGTAAGCTGCACCAATGCTTCATCGCGATCCATTGAGACAATAAGCGGTAGCACGGTACGATTACGCAGCGGTGGACATTGATCCTTGGCAAGTATTTTTGTCAGTCCAGTTAAGTGACTCGAAATCAATGCGAAGTTGTCCAGGAATGTAGGCCAGTTGATTGTTTCGTGCTCTACCTCTAGTTTTTGTATCATATTACCAACCGCAATGCGTAAATCGTTTAGACGCATAAGTACAGCGTCGAGTGTCATCTCGAGATGTTTCTCTTCACGTTGCATTTTAATATTTTTTGTTTATATTTCTTATGCGGCGAAACAAACTCAACTATACATAATTTTATGAGATTGGCAAAATAGTAATTAACCAATCACTGCCAAGAAAAATTTAACGACAGTTATTTCTTTTCAACACTGGCAACAGATGAGCTTACTAGGCGTGTCTAGACACTAGTTAATGCATTTGAAATGTTAATATTATTTTCTTATAATTTTCATAAGTAATTCTTTACCTATTTTCTTTTTCTATTGCTTCTTTGTTATTTTTTGTTTATAACTGAGCAGTGTTGTTAAGATCATTATGTTGCATGTTTAACTTTTGCTCAACACTGTTAAGGCGCCCAGTTGCTGTTTACGTTCTTCACTCGCGCATCGTTTGAAGTAGAGATGTCGATATCCAAAAAACACGTGTTGGGCTTTGCTCCGGATGGAAAACTCTTTGCATTGGTTGACCACCAAGGTGTATTGCGCATCTGGAGTGCAGAAACCAGCGAGCTAAAGCAGGAGTACACACCAAACTTGCAATTGTCCGGACCATGCACCTCGCTCACGTGGGTTACTGTATCGTCAGTGGCAAGTGCGGCAGCTCAAGTAAAAAAGGTACAAACATACATATATAGATGAGTAGAGCAATAAAATGTCAGCCGGCATATTAACATGATTTTACTTTAATACGAACAGAAGCCACGAAAATCAAATGAGCCAAACAAGGCGGCTACACTATATCTGGCACTCGGCACTGCAAAGGGACACGTTGCGCTCTATTCATATGCAGAGGGCAAGGTAATAATATTAATGAAACTATTATGAATAAGATAAACAGAAATAAATATATATATATACTTAAAGATTACACGCACACTCAAAGGCGAAGGTCACGTCGGTCGTGTAACGGATATTGTCTATGATAATGTTGGCAATCTGTACACCATTGGTCTTGATTGTCAGATTATTGTTTGGTCGTTGCGTCAAGAGAAACGAATCGCTGCCTGGCATGTTGGACCGGAAAAGCCGAAGAGTATTGCTTATGCGCCAATATCTAAATGCCTTGTGGTTGGCGCGCGTCAAATCAAAGTATATTCGATAGAACAGCAAGAATTGGTGCAATCTTTTACGGGCCATACTTCCGAAGTGAATACCATGTGCACGTTTGCCGTAAACGACAGCTTAGAATATGCAGTGACAACTTCGAAAATGGAACGTGTAATATGCCTATGGAAAATCGGTAAAAAGGGTCGCAATAAGACAGCGGCATGCACGTTACTCATGGAGAACGTGGCCAACTGTTTAACTTGCCAGATACAGACTGATGGTACATTGCGTTTGGCTAGTGTAACGAGTAGCGGTGTAATACACATTTATCTACTGCCGTTGAATAGCATTTCGAGTGAGAAGCCAGTAAAACCCAAAGTAACATTGGAAGTTGCATCCGATAGCACGTCGGTGGTGGAACCAATACCAGCTTTAGCTGCACACTTTCAATACGATGTAAACCGTCCGCATGAAATACTTTTCGGATATGGCAGTCAACGTATTTTGGTTTTCGAGCGTCTCACGCCCAATTACAATGAAAAAATGAATGTCTTGGTGCGGGCTGATCCGAACAAACTATACGCTCTAAACAGCGGTAAAAATTCAACTGGCATAGCATCAGAATCAGCACTAAAAACTGCAACACCGGTTATTAAATACAATGAGGTCGAGTATCAGAATGCGTTGCCGCTTTCAAAGAAGAAACTGAAGAACGAAGTGCCTATGGAGTCGCGCCTGCAAAACTTAAATCTAGGCAGTGACAAACCAACTGCAATACAATCGCAGAGCAAGGTACAACTGCTAGTGCAAGCGCTGCACAGCAAAGATGCCAAGTAGGTACATGCGAAGTAGCCTTAAAAACTCTAACTAATAAAACGTCTTCTTTTAATGTAGACTGCTGCACTCTGTGCTGTCCACGAAGGATGACAAAACAATCGAATTGACACTACAACGCCTGCCGGTGCAGTATGTCGGCACGCTGGTCAATGAATTGACTTTGCTTATGGAAATGAAACGCGAAAAGTGAGTTCATTGTATTATTTTTTCACACATCTCTAACCTATTTTCATTGAAACTAGTGTCGACTTTGCTGTACTTTGGCTAAAAATGCTGACAAACATTCATTCAAGCCAATTGCTGGCCATTGGTGATGATTTACATAGTAAATTCGGAGCATGTCTAGGTTTAATTGAATACCGTGCGAATTGCCTAAAGGAAGTTTCTAAGTAAGTATACAAATATTGTTCAACATAGAAACAAAACTTCAATATATTTTCGACCTACATTGCCACCAACAAAACGCTTTCCCTTCCAATCCTGCACAGAATATTAAATACTATCAGTCAGCCCACACTCATAACTGTGCACCCGAACGATGAATATTAATCTGGGAACTCCTCCACCAATAGCAGCAGAGACGGAGACTAGCATTTTTGAGTGATGGCTTTAATACCCACTGCAGAACCGCAAACTCTTTCACACATATTGAACAGCCAAATTTAAAGTAGACCTAGCAAACTGACCAAGATATACTTCTGCCTTCCTTTAACATAGTAGTTACCTTACAGTAACAATATAAACAAAGAGACAGTCAATGTCAGCATAATAATTCGACAAAACGCTTATCTCTCTATACCTCATATTGTTTGGAACCTTGTCAGTAATTGTAAAGTAGCCTGGTGCAATACTTTAAACACTTAAAAACTTCAAAAACAAATACTTATCCATATCAATAAGGGTCCTAATATTATTAACTATAGAAAATCTACGAGGACTTTTCAACCGAGAACTAGAGTTAGCTGACCCTTACCCGTTGTAAATATTCCCTCTATCCCTACCACAGAAAACTGGTAAAATATACAAAGTTTCTGTGGAATTAATCCGTGCCATACCATTCACTTCATTAAAACCTTTCGAACGACCATTACTTCCAAGTAACACATTTTTTTTTACCAATTTCACCGTCCTAACAAAATTACCAATTCCTTTAAACATTACATATACTACAAACCAAAGCTACCAAATATGTACAAAACAGAATAACTTATCCAAACATAGACCCGATCTCTTATCCTGATATGTTGACACACACCCACTCAATTTTCGACTCCGTTCTACCCAATCACTACAATTTAATTAAAATCATCCCTATCAACTAGCCAAATACAGATAAACCCTCATTAGCTCCATTTTTTTATCTCATGCCTAGCCAAACCTTTCGATAATTGCAATCAGTGATTCAGTAGTAACACTATACTAACTTAAACTTTGGAAGATTGTCCTCAACAATCTCACACGTCATGAACTTTGTGACCAATAGAATCATCACAGTCTGCCAAGACTGTTACTATTCTAAAATACAAACGGCATTTCCCATAGATCTTCTTTATCTGTTGTTGTTTTCTTATAACCTTTAACAAACTCAACAACACAATAGCCATGCAAAAAATATTTGATTTAGGGAAAAATATAACTCTACTCGACATAGACTCTCTATTCACCGACATAATGTGGTGCTGCGAATCCGGAGTCAGACTATTAGTACCGAAATTCAAACACCTACACATATGCAGAAAACAATGCTGTAAATTCTTAATATATACCAATTGAAAATGTCAATTAGTTCATATTCAAGGGATGACATTCAACAAACACCACAACTGTCTTTCAAGCCACAGATTCAACTGTAAGCAACTTAGCCTCGACTCTATTAAAAACGTAATCATAATGTTTAAAGCGACTTCGGTCTCTTATTGGTTCTGTTTCTAAAGCTTAGCTCAACAAAATCCGATCACACTGCCGTCACACGTCACACTCATCCAAGGCACGTTTAGATCTAAACCCATCAATAACATACTGCTTGAATCCAAAATTATGTCATTGGATATCTAATACCAACTTGGACAATAGCGAATTCCAGAGACTCACCTATAAAACTACCCTATTACTATTAAACTTGTGCTACCAATAAAACTGTCTATACCTCTGAATGACTCGCTTCCTCCTTGGGAATTTAATTATTTCTCTATTAATACCTCTCTTCATTCTTTGCCTGAGCAGCTCAGCAAACTACACTTGCTTTTTTAAGCATCTTTTTCTAATTCTCTAAAATTTCCAAAAATCATAAACTTTTCTGTAAACTGACGATTCCAAATCTCAACGGTTCCAAATTCTCTGCAATACTCCATGCAATTAACATCATAAAAACAAAAAACCGTTAGTGTATTTGATCGGACTCACTATATGCAATAGAAGCTACCCAGAACCCAACCAACAACATATATTACCCGAAAACCATTCGGAAACTACTAGCATCCTGCTTTCCAATGATGCTATTAGATTTGATCCCAGGACAATGTAATGTTCTATGCAACGTAACTGCTGTCTCAGCAACAAAAGGTGCACCCAATTAATGCATGTTTTCCATTATACAATTACGTACAACACAACACACAAACACACTTTTTGGCAGTACAATGATGGGTAATAATATGGTTCATATTATTTTTTCAAGCTCGGTTCGTATACTCTGTCAAACAAATTACATATTAAACATGTGTTTCGACGATTTTGGAATATTTCAACCCCAAGGGGGGAAACGGTGTTGAAAGTTTTATTTGGTACTTTTCTATTCCAAGGTCTTTGAACTCAATTTATGTATGGAAAAATTCTATCCAGACCGAAGCCAGATTATTCTGCTAGTTGTATATAGAAGTTGTTAGTAGTGTAATTAGTTAAGCTTAAGGCGTATTGCTTCGTCCTGAACTTCTAATAATAACAATGTTCAATTTTGTTTATTCTTTATTTAACAAAAAATTATGCATTCTGTATTTTAGATTGAGTGGGCGCATAAATTTACTGATTCGGATGATCAAACGAAATTCAGATGGCGATCAATTGAACGAGGAAAATGCTCTTGTGGTAGAGGATAATGGTGAGTGTAGACAACTAAAATTTTTTGGTAGCAATGTTTAAATTTTGTAAATCAAATCATTGCAGATACACCCGAACCTTTGGACGAGTCCGTCTTTAGTTACAAGGATACGCTCAACGAAAACTGGAGTGAGGGTGATGATGAATTGAATGACGAAAATTCGGAAGATGCAAACAAAATTACTTTTAATGATGTAGAAGACGACGATATTGAAGATGCAGATGATAGTGGAGACGCAGATAGTGATGATGACGAAGAAATGGAGCTTGATGTTTAGAAAAACCTTCGTATTTAGCTACACAACTTACATATATAGCGTAAAGTCTCTAGTTTAATATATGAGTAAATATGTAGTAATAAAAACACAATTTGTTTTTTACATTTAACATGCATGTATATTTTCCTGTGTATTTTGATATTTTGGTTCGACACGTACACTTAATAACAACTAATTCAAAGCCAATAACAGTGAGATTTCTTTTGAATTTTTGCTAAGGAACATCCTGATTTAAAACAACTACATTAATTCATTTTTGTCCAATTGTTGTCTCTTCAGATAAACAGTAATTTTAGTTTTCACTACTTCTTCAAATTTAAGCATTCCGAAAACATTGCACATATTTTTTTTCTATTTCAAACTACATATATCAACATATCGTATATTGTTTCTTTTCTACTTTCATCATATCTTTAAACCCAGTTGGACTTTATAAAATTAATTAAACCATTTGTGGAGGCATCATGCGATGTGATTTGTTCGCAATTATCCAGTTCGGGCTCAATAGCCTTGGCCAATTGTTTTCCCAATTCAACACCCCACTGATCAAATGAATTGATGTCCCAGATAATACCCTGAGTGAAGATTTTGTGCTCGTACATGGCTGTAAAATATTTAAGATATATTAAAGTAGTTTATATAGGTACATAATTTATACTATTCAATTAATAAAAATGAACAGACTTAAAAGGTTTTTAATGAAAAATTTAACTGTCTGTTGTAATGCCGGCTAACACAATTTCCTTTCTGTTTGTTGTGCAATAACTGACAGTTAAATTTTAACCGGACATTGAAAAACTCACACTCCTACCAAATACTTACCGACTAGTGCTCCAAGCGTAAACGGTGAGATCTTCTTTACGACAATCGAATTTGTGGGCCGATTTCCTTTAAACACTTTGTGCGGCAGGATCTTTTGTAGTTCATTACCGTTCAAACCGGCAGCTTCCAATTCCTGACGTGCTTGATCCGGTGATTTTCCCTGCATCAGAGCCTCGGTTTGTGCCAAAAAATTGGCCAACAAAATTTTGTGATGTTTACCGTTGGAAATAGGATTGTGTGTTTGCGCCGGTGCTATAAAATCACAAGGAATCAAACGTGTGCCCTGATGTATGAGCTGATAGAATGCATGCTGGCCATTTGTGCCGGGCTCGCCCCAAACAATAGGACCTGTAATCAGTTATAATTGTAATTTTATACATTTGTACATGTAAAAAATAATTACAAAGTTACCTGTGTTGTAGTCAACCGTCTTGCCTTGCTTGGTTACGAACTTGCCGTTGCTCTCCATATCACCCTGCTGGAAATAAGCAGCAAATCGGTGCATATACTGATCGTATGGCAGAAGAGCATGTGTCTCTGCTTTAAAGAAGTTAGAGTACCAAATGCCAAGCAGCGCCAGTATAACAGGTGCCTAATATTAAAAGTACAAACAATTGATATATTATAGCTAATATATGTACGTTGATAATGCTAACAAACACACATTTTTCTCGAATGGCGCCGTTCTAAAGTGATTATCCATGAAGTGAGCTCCCTCCAATAGCTGCTCGAAATTTTCAAAGCCAATGGACAAACAAATCGAAAGACCAATGGCCGACCAGAGCGAGTAGCGACCACCAACCCAATCCCAAAAGCCAAACATATTAGCACTGTCAATACCGAACGCTTCAACCTTGGGTTTGTTGGTGGATAATGCAACAAAGTGCTTTGCCACTGCCGAATCCTACAAAAATAAAATAAAATTTGTTAATTTTACAATTATGCGTTATGCAGTTTAAACTTACATCCTTAGCATGCTCCAACAACCAGGTCTTAGCCGATGTTGCATTAGTAATAGTCTCCTGTGTAGTAAAAGTCTTCGAGGCAATAATGAAAAGAGTTGTCTCGTAGTTCACCTTCTTCAGTATTTCCGCCATATGTGTACCATCAATATTGGACACAAAATGCGATTGTAGACCCTTGCCATATGACTTCAGCGCCTCAGTAACCATCAGCGGGCCGAGATCTGAGCCACCAATACCGATGTTAACAACATCGGTTATCTGTTTGCCAGTGCAACCGCGCCAGACACCCGACAACACCTTATTGGTAAACTCTTTCATATGCGTTAGGACTGCACGCACATCGGGCATAACGTCCTTGTCATCCACCTTGATGGGATTATCGCTGCGATTACGCAACGCAACATGTAGCACTGCACGATTTTCAGTGATATTAATGTGCTCTCCGCTGAACATAGCATCACGCGCTTTGCCCACATTACGTGCCTTTGCCAGATCCAGAAGCAGCGGCCAGACATCATCGTCAATGCGGTTCTTTGAGTAGTCCAGCAGAATTTCACCATCATTGGGTGTAGACAAGCGCAAGCTAGAAGGAGAAAAATTTATATTGTAAAAAATCCAATACTGTATACTACTAATCATCAGTCGTATTCGAAGAGGGTTTAGAAAGTTTTACATGTGAGAAGGTTTCTTATGCTATTGGGAAAGCCAATCATCCCAGACGGCGTCTTTCATCTTCACTACCCCTAGGATTTGCGATCCTCTGCTCAGAGCTCAGATTATCGGCTAACGCTACCAAGACGAATAATGACCTAAAACCCAGAAACAAAGTGGTGAAAATGCTTGATACCAAAAAACTCATGAAGACCACCTGCATTAAGAAGCGATGATGCTTTCCGTTTAACAATATATTGTAATGAATTGCTATTGAAACTGTTCTTATTAGGTACTTATAGGAGCAATTGTGTTACTCTCACGAGAGCTGTTCCATTTGAGATGGCATCAGACTTTTCAAAACGAGTAGAACTCGAATCGCTGTGCAAGATCATATAGAGGGGTGCATTTATATATATCTGGTAGGGCTCAATTGCACAAAGATGCAGTTGAAGAGTCAATAAACTCTCTCAGGGACACATTTTGCTTGACGAGAGCGAAAATGTCTCCCTCGTAACACCAGGACTAAATTATGAGAATTAAGGTTCGGATGGAGCAACATGCTCGAGTGGTACAGGGAAAGAATCTGGATCAGCAGCAAAAATTGTCATTTATAATGATATAAAATTATCATGACATAAAATTATTTATCATGGTATAAAATTAAAATTATATATATATATATACAGCGCAAAAATGCTGGTATAACAAAAATGAATCAGCAGTTTAATTAATGCAATTAAATTGACCTCAGTTATGCAGTAAATGTCAACTTGATAAAAATGAAGTACATACCATCCATATGTATATACATACGTAAGTATATGTAGAGAGAGGTACGCATAAAGGTAAAAGTTGTGACCTTAGACAAGGACAGCGCTAACGTAATTCTCGTTTGCAGTTGTTATTTAGGGTGAATACATAGACATATGTAGTGGGTGTCTGCTGACGTATGCAATATCAATCATTACGACGTTCCTCAACGTAAATGATTTTGATTTATCGTAACATTTAAGATTGAAATCAATAAATATCATAGTTGGAAGGAAGGCTTGTTTCATCTAGTAGCGCAACAAAGTTCAAGCTTGAAGCATGACGAGATTATTGAATGCATAAGATAAGCAAATCATTTAATTTTTAAAATAGATACATATTTTCACATGTACATATGTATACACACTTTACTGTAGGTATTTCGTATGAGGACATTTTGCAGCCGATTGTGAAACCACAGCGCAACTGGATACACAACAAATGAAACCCCTAACCCCTTCTTTAAGCTATTTATGCTACACAACAAAACTACAAAATTTTCACTTTAAAACATCTCTTCCCACATCAAATGGCCACCGGTAATTAAATAATCGCACAAAACTCACTTGAACTTTTGGAAACGCTTTGGATCGTTCACAAACAATTGCTTGATCTCAAGGTTCTTTCCATTGTTGTCGTAGAACTCCTGTAATTTTTTGTAAGCGGCATCATCGGTTAAATTTGGTAGTGCTCCTGCCATTTTCACTTTTGACTTTTATAATAATAAAATTTGAGTTTTGTTGCAGTTGCTGTTGTTTTTATATTCAAAAAATTTGGTCGCACTCCGGTTTTCCTTGTATTTTAACACCTTTTATAAAAGCTGGCTCTTTCACAAAATGCGCTCCTTATCTATTTTCCAGTTAAAAAGTAGAATTCCATGCACCGTTCGTTTGGCAATTTTGTGAAGGACAGCCAGAGGACAAACTAATTCGATAACAAATTGGGAAGCAACCGAAACATCTGTCAATAGCAACTGTCTTCGATAACAAAGCTCCGATAACATGTGGTTGACATATTCAAGGGCGTAACCGGCTATTCACAAAGGGAGTTGAATTATCGGTTTATTTTTATACTCTTTACACAGTGCATGATAAGACGAGTCGATGTAGCCATTCCGTCTGTGTGTCCGTAAGTGGTTTGAAAGTTATTATGAAGGCTTTTTATTACCAGAAGCAACACCAGATTAAAAATGACTGCAATTTATCCACTATAATTACAACTCTCATATAAAATAACTTCTTTGATATTGGATAACTAGATACACAATGTGGTTCCAATTAATAATAACAGATATTGTACAATTTGAGTACTTACATCAGTAAATAAATGAAGCATCCATAGCTTAATTATTGCAGGTTTACTTGAATTTTTTTCAAACTCATACAAAATATGTTCGGAAAATCTTTGAATAACCCATATAAGGCATACAAATAAATTACTCGCTGATAATATACAGATACAGTTGTAAATGAAGGATTTGTTCTTTGTTGAATTTTTTTTTTTTTTTTTTGTCTTAAGTTAATAATGTCGGTTGCAACAGCCCGCATTTTCTGTCTACCTGTCTACCCTTGAATTCATCGGTATTTTCTAGAAGATGATACGATATTTTGAAATTATATTTTTTCATGATAATACCCATTTCGTACTGATTATCCCTGTCTAATCGATAATTAGAATACTATGAAAAGAGCTGAAAGCTGCCAATTTAAAGATACGGATGTATTCCACTACCAATACTTTAGGTTAATACTTTTAGAGCATTACTAGTAGAGTGCCTTTATATTATTTATTTACATTTCCACGCAAAACATAAAAAATAGAAAGATTGAAAAGACGAGAGAATATCATGAAATAGAAAGATATTCATGAAAAGTTTTCGTAATAAATCGTTTTTATGCATTTTTTATTTAAATTATCTAGAATAATTTTCATGATAAAGACCATCGTATAAACGAGACAAATTTATTTGAGCTGTGTTATCAATTTGGTTGGTATATAAATTAATGAACTAATACCTTTTATTTAGACTGGTGTAGCCTATCGAATGAGGTGGTCAAGTTGAATTGACGTTAATTTCAATTTTAATTTGTAATGCATCAGCATTGTAAGAAATGAAGAAATTGAGGTTTGTCCATTAATAATTTTGATGATTTAATATAATTTTATAATAAGGACAGATCGCGAATAAAAAAATTGTATCTAAATCTTTTTAACAACCAATCGAACCTCAGATCACAATACGTCTGAATCCTAGTCATTATTGAAAACAGTTCAGAAAAATTAAATTAATTGTTTTGTATGCAAGAGTTTTTAAACTTATTTGTACCGGAAATTGACCACAAACTGGAAAAATGGAAACGTGTGATAACTTCGTAAGAATGTTTGACTTTGCTTAACCGCAAACCGCACTAGTTTTGATCCATTTCGTAACCGTGGGCGAACACGACTCCATTCAATAACACCAGAGACCAAGCGGCAGTCGAAATAATACATTTCTGTGGGGTATCGGCGCGACATTGTTCCAATTTTAGTCCGTCCATCAGGCTTTCATGTCTGTTTTCAATGGCTGTCGAGCATATACTTAAAGATGCAGATTGCTCACAATTTGACTTTAGTCTAATTATATATTATGGTACTTGTCAGAAAAAACTTCGAGCGCTTCCTCTTAGATTTTGAATGAACTTTTTAGCCTAGACCCGTACATAAAAATTTGATTCGGTAAATTTTTTTGTTGATCTGTTTGTAAGTTACTTATCCGACCGATTTTAATGAAATTTATAAGGAATATAGGACGAGACAGGAATATCATACGCTATGTTAGGACCCGAAAATAAACGGTACCAAGCACACAAACTCAATATATATAACAAACTAGTGAAGGATGAAGAATGGCACTATGTACATAAATGAAGGGCCCTGAGAGAAAAAAGTTCAACTGGAAAAATGAGCGGAGCCTATGTTATACTCAAAAGGTATTACAGGTTTTGAAATAAAAGCAAATAATTTTTATAAAAGTGGAACCCATTTTATATTCATGAAACAAAAATGTGATGTAACGGCTTGATGGGTTTTGTTATATGAGATATTGTAAGTTGCATGTTGATTGATTGAGAAGATTTTAAATTTATTTACTATTACTGTATATGCTACCACTGACACTATAAAAAAATATGATACCTAATTAGACACCCGCATGAATATAAAGATACGCCATACGCCTTAAATCCATCAAGACTTTTGGGCAACTTAACTTTAACTTTTCTTACTCACAAGATGAATCTAATGGCACCTAATATGCCAACATCTACAGGGCGTTCAACTTTCATTTTCATTTGCTATTTATTACATAGTAATAATTAATCAAAGTTTAAATTAAGCGCCAACATCCGGTCATCAGCCCGTATAAAAAAGACTCCATATTGTATTCCATTCACAGTGCCAGATATAGTATAGCGCACACCTCTGGCAGCGCTGCAAACGAGTTTCTCTCTTGCATACCATACTAACTGGCTACGAGCCCGACCCTCGCACTTACTAAATCACCACATATAAAAATGAATTTATACTGGCCGGCCTAATGGCAGGTATATGAGTGCGAGCGGGACAAAGTATGGCAACTCTTCAGGAAACAACCTTGCCACATCTTGAATACAAAAACGAAAGCAACAAAAAAAAAAGTTACACTACCACAATAAAAAACAAACTTCTCAAACAGAGGATATATTAGTGTAAATATTAGTGATTTGTAAAATAATAAACAAGTTCGCAGTGTGAGAATGAAGTGAACACTTTAAACCGTAAAAACTGCGACTTTACGCGCGCGTCGGAAGTGACGCCTAACTGGCTTAACACGTAACCTTGTGAATGCGTGCGTATCACGGTAGCTTTTTTGTCCATCCATTATTAGCTCGCTGGCTGGGCTAAGAAATGACAGAAAATTATTTATATATTGTATAGTTTGCGCGAAATTGAATGTAAATGCTAACTAAAACCGTGAGCGACGACGTCGGGCACGTCTAAAAACAATCTCGCGCACCCACACACACATGCACATACGAATATCCGCACAACAATAATACGGATTAATCGGAGTGCAGTACAATGGATGCAACAGATGCAACAACTAATTGTAACAGCCATCACACAGCATCGACGGTGATAGAAACGACGACAACAACATCCGCCGGAGCTGTGCACAGCGAAAACAACAGCAGTCAAACGGAACAACCACAGACAAAGCGACAGAAAATCGAGAAAATCAAATCAAATAGTAGCAATCGACATGCTAAATCAGCAATAGGAGTATGCACAGCTGTAACGGCGAAGACACCACCGGCGGATATCATCGATAAACGAGAACAGGCGTTCTTAGATGCCAATGGCAACAATAATAAAGCAACACACAACAATAACCACAGCCATCACTTGTGTTCTTCGCTTTCCTCGGCTTCTTCGCATTCTACATCCGAACCAAGTACTACCAACAACTCACCCACAACGACACCATGCAGTTCACGCGCCACTTCTTACGCGCAATTGCTGAATGTACAAAATTTAGTCAACAATATCTTGCCACATATAAAGCCAACGTCCGGTATCATAACGACAGCGTCAGCCAATTCCAGTGATGTTGCAACGCAAGTAGATAACTGCCTGTCCAACGATGAAGTGGACCGTGTTGCTACGCTGCCCGATCTACTTACTATGGCGCAGAACCAGTTGAATCCGGTGGTGTTGCCTGCGGTTTGTACTTCTGTTGCAGATATGCGCGAGTTTGAGCAGTCGTTGACGAAACAATGTCTATGTGGTGTCTCGGAACGAACGCTACAAAAACCCTTTCAATCACACTGTTCACTTGATGCCAATGGGCAGGAACGCATTGCCAATTTGAATGAATGGCCCACCAATAAGTTGCTGCAGTTCTTATCGAATCTTCAACTGCTTTTTGACATCTATCTAAAGCAGAATTCAAAGGGTTTCATTTGTGCGCGCATTATGGACGTTTGCGATGCACTAATACGAAACGATCACAATCTCATTGATGAGATCATAGTATTGGCTGGTTACAACAATGCATACGTGCAGTTTTTGGCCGGACGCGTGCTGGCGGCATTTCTCGTAATAGCAAAACAGGAACTTAACGATGATTGGTTGCGTAAAATTGTTGATATACTCTTCAATTTTGAGCGTTTAGATCAGTTGGCAGTACAACACATACATTTCAGCTTAGATATAATCAAGCGCATTGTGGAGTGGAAGGATGTTGAATTACATCCACTGGAGGATGAGACAGCACCGACGGCGACGCCACCACCTACAGCTGGAGCTGCAGCGGCGGCATCGTCAGCTATGGATATGGCAGTCATGCCGGAATTGAATAGTTTCGGTTTTATGCACTTTCCCGCACAGCAACCAACTTTAGAAAATAACTACTTTGCGGTGCACTACCGTGGCGCTGATAACAATGATCAAAATCTCACTGATGATGATATTGACGACGATGAGGAGGACACTGTAAATTCCAGTCGTCAATTGCATCAGCGGATGAACGAATTAAGCGAACTGTATGGTTTCAATGCTGCCTATACTGCACAAAACCAACCAATTGCTTCGTCACAGCAGCAGCAACATCAACAGCACACACATTCATCTACATTCCTGCGTAACGGTTGCCACATTGTTACACTTACCGATTCAGAGAGCTTCGATACGACGCATTTAAAGTGTATCACTATACAAAAATTGGAAAATAAATGGCCGGCGTTGGTAAAGAATATGTCGGCACTTATGTCTGCTGCTGCCGCTGGGAGTCAATTAAATCACGCTGAACAAGCGGAACACTGCATACTAAATTTTCTACAGTTGTGGGAGAACATCATCTCAGTGAAAGCAAATCTTTCAATAGACGAAACGCGCCCCTTCTATGCGCAACTGGATAAGTTTGAGTTACTACTCAATCAAAATCTCTCGTGCACCGTATACAAACAGATGCTCTGCCTATTCAACGAAGCTCTCTGTTATGGCTCAACACTGGCGCTACAGGATATGTTGCCGGATGAGACGTGTCAGCTGGCGCATCAAATTGTACGGCACGTAAAAGATTTTAGCATACTCGAATCACTGCCGCGTCGTCAGCCGGAAAATATTGTAAGCTTAATTGGATTTCAGCGGCATCCTATTGCCTTTGCAGCAGGTACACTACAAACACATGCATCACATGCAGCAACATTAGATACAACTGGTAATGATGTTGATGTTGCTGCGATCGAAATGGATAAGACCATATTACAGAAGATGGTGTTGCTGGTGCTAAAGTCGATTGCTGTTACTGTTAAGGAAATACGCAGCGATTCATCGGACTCATCATTGGATTCCAGCGATTATGATGCGTATCACGATATGTTGCTTATTGAACGCTCAATACGCGATGTGCTTAGCAAATTGGAGTCATTTATCAAGCATACGCTCGAATTTCATCCAGAGTGTCATTTTAGTAAAATACTAATACATCTGTTCGACGATCAAGATGATCACCTAATTGAGTCAATGGTCTGCACACTAGACGTAACGTCGGGCATATCGTTTCGTAACAACGCTTTTCCCGAACTGGTCGCTATGCTGAATCCTGTATATACGTTTCTCGAGTTCCTCAAGATGACTTCGAATAGCTCCGATCTGCTACTCGATTTGCTAGTTAGCAATGAGACTTGCTTTTTGCTTTATCTTTTACGCTTTCTCAAGTACATACGCATGAATTGGACAATGTTTGTGCAAAGTTGTCATGACTTTGGCATGGGCGCCAGCACGCTGGACGAGGCAATGGGCGTACTAATACGACTGCGACTACAGATAACGCGTTTAGTGACGCGGCAATTGTATCCGTATGATATTTCACCGGTGCTGCGACTACTGGAGAGTTGCGAAAGCCTCTACGAAGGTAATGAACTGAGTTAGTTGTTTTCTATCATCATGCTACGAATGTTAGATTATCGTTTTCTAGGTAATTCCCTGCTGTACTCTATTAGTACTATTTGTTCTTGGCAATAATTGTAGAAAATTCGAAAGCGCTTTGTAAAAAAATGCTTTTAGATATTATTTAAAAGTATCACTTCTCTCATAGAAAAGGATTTCGTTTATAAATTTTTTAACAATTGAGGGCTAAACGTTTGTTCAAAAGCAATTAATCAAATTCCGAAAAATACTTTTCTGAACACTTTTCGTTTACATTTGGCACAATAGTTTAAATTTGGCTTCAAACAAAAGGCAGAAAATTTTCTCAACATTTTGCAATTCTATACAAAATAATTTCCTATTTGTAGTCTAACTAACATACATACGTAATTTATTTATATACATATAAAAAAGAAATGCAACAATTAATTTAAACAAATTGCCTTAAATATAATAAAATCTACTAATTATAAAAAATCGAAATTATTCATAATTAAAATAAAATTAGCGCTTAACTAAAAAAAAAAAACTAAAAAAAAACTCCATAGTTCTTAAGATTGTTTTAAATCTTGCCGTTTGATAATTTTTAATAGACTTTTTTTCTTGTTATTTAAAATAAATAACAAAATTATAAATAATTTTTTTATCACAAAAGAAGTTAAAATACAATACATGTTTAAATAGCTAAAATAATTTTATAAAATATAAAAATAAAAACCCATTAAGTGTACTTAATAATAATTTAAACAAACAATTTCATCTAGTTAATAAATAAAACTCTATGTAAATATAAAATAATTGAGTACTAATAAGCGCGTAGTACATATCAATTAATCATACACAAGCATCTTTATTATAAATAGTTTTTTTTTTATTTAAGTAAAGAAGTAAAATATGTGTGCTTACTAAAATTTCTAATGCAAATGAATTAGCTTATACTACAAGAAATCGAAATGAATAAATTACAATAATTTTTTTTACATTTATAAAAAACAAATGAAATTTGCTTGTTTGATCTTCGAATAAGTATTTTGGATTTAGTCTTTTGATTTACCATATGCTTATTGTTTCCGATAATTTGTATTTAATTTGTTAAGCCTGAGTGCTAGTGTACCATCACTTTTAAACTTTATTATGTAGTATATTCTGTAGAAATGTGTTTTCAAATAATTGCTTTAAACACAAACTCCTGCTATAATATTGTAGTATACACAACCCTGTACGTCGGCCGGGTACCAGCCCCTGCCTATTGAACGGGAACGCATTTGACTGTCGAATTTAACACGACAATACCGTGACCGAGCGAGCGGTGCAATGTAGCAGCCCCTTCTCCCAGTCATGCACCAGTCCCCAAAGACTAGCCACTTTATCAGCCACCGGGATTGAAGAATGGTGCCAGTTATGAATAGAAATGAAAAAAACTATAAATCACCAGGTTTATGTGTTGGGTGCCTGTTAGCCGAAGTAGCTAAGATGGTCAGACTTTGCACTTCATCGTCTTTTAGTTCATTAGTGAACTAGCCACTTACCACTCCGAAAAGACTAGCCAAGCACCAGTCCTAAGAGACTAGCCACACCTCAGTCGCAATGGATTCATCCCTTTGGTAGTCTTTTTTACCTCGTGAAGTAATGCGAATTTGAGTCTGTGTCCGGGAAAAAGCGCTGCATTGCTTCTGTCGATATCGCAGTGTTAAATTCGGTGAATAGGCAGTGGGTGGTTACCCGCCTCTGGTGGCGGGTGAAATCACTAGTCCCTCACTAGCGCGACAGGGATATGCATACATTCAATTACATCTGTACTATCTATATAAAGTGTCTTTAGTTAGTGATATGTATTACCATCTAGTTCCTACGGTAGAGTCACTGTGAAAATGTTCGGGAAAAAGTTTTCCCATAAATAATTGAACAAAATAATATTCGTATATATAATATTCCTATATAATAATATTGCTTTAATCGGTAACTACATAATTTTTGGTCACCGACAGATGTCTGATCAGAAGATATAGAACAACGTTGTGCCTGAGTTTTGAGATTATCTTATTATGTAAGTATATTTTATTATTACCAACCGCAGCTTAAGAGACTGGGTAAACGGAAAATGAAATGGATATGAAAAACGTTAACTTCGGTGGAATAAAAGCTTTAATACCCTTTACACGATTTTAGAAATCGTACGAATGTTGGTATCACTAATTCGATTCACACACAATGTTTTTATCAGTTTATCAGAAAGTTTATAACGCATTAAAGGAGGCGTCATAAACTCCATAAAGTATTGTATATACGTATGTACATATATCAGCTCGTTTAAGAGTGTAGATCTAGCTATGTCCGTCTGGTAGTAGCGCATTTTTTGTACGTTTTGTCGTGCTGATCATGAATATATTTAATTTATGGGGTATTCGAACCATCCTTTAAGGCGTAACAATCATTGTGACTGAATTAAAATACTATTCACACTCTGTGAAGCGTACAGCAAGTCAGATAAGTATCTGAAACACTGATCAAAGAAAATATGTAACAATTCATTCTCCTCTCCACGATGAGACGATTTGGTATACCCTGTGTGTTGATGATGCTACCTACTACTTATACCAGGTTTACATTATATGACATACGAAATATATCATATATATGAAGCCAGATCATTATATCAAAGGAGTGCTTCCACTAGCGCCATGTAAAATAGTTGGCATAATAGGTTTCATATGCATAACAACACAATATGCCGGCACATATGACGACAGCTAGTGGAAACGCTTGTTGTCATATTGTGGTACCACACTGTTGCAATATTTGACACATCGTCAATTTTGGGTCAATGTGCTCTTTCTTGACTCATGAAACCAACGAAACTACTAAGTTTTATCAACTATGTGCGAATGGACCTATGTATGTATGTATATATAAATAGGCAAGTGCAAAACGTTCACACCCTTTTTAAACCCCTTTAAACCTAACACAGTCGCTTAATTTTTTTTTTTTTTTTTTTTTTTTGACAGGTTGTGAAGAGTTGTCGGCCCTTCGGCCTCTCTCAGTTTTCTCAATTTGTTAAAAATGTACAATAACGCCATAGAAATACGCAACAGACGGACGGTTATACTTAACGCTCTTAGAATTATCAAATGGTACTGAACTGTTTTGTATTGTCGCTATAAAGGTTGAAGCAGGCATCACGTTCATACATGGCAAGCGGAATATCGAAGACAAGAATATCTACGATGTTCTTGTTTCAACAATTTCTAAAATATAAGCTTCAGCGCGTATCGTTTTGTAACAAAAAACGAGCTTTATGGATAATCATATAGATAATTGGCTTCATACGGTATGAAGCCTGTGGAAACCTAGCATTACTCAATTTTAAAGATGTTCGTGTTACACAGAAATATCCTTCGCATCAAAATCTCTAAAATTCATTCAGAAAACTAAATTTTATTAATGAAATTTGGAGATTAGAAGCGAAATAAATTTATATGTTCCATCCAATAGTTTAGAAATCGGTATGCAGGCTCATATTGCTTGGTAATTGACGGATATAAAACAAAACCATATTTTGTTACTGTATCATCTAGATCTTCTGTATCATCTGGAAAAATTAACTAATATGAAACTCAATTTGGAATTAACTGCACGTTTGGCGTAATGTTGTGTCACGTCCATTTAAACAGATGACCTTCATACAAACACTGCCCTTTTTATGGGTACAACATTCGAGATATATTCGTAACTCTTAATCTATATACATATACATATGTTTATATGGTAAATATAGCGGAAATTACCTCGGTATAATTGGTATATTAATTTATTTTTCGTGTGAAGAGTATTAAAGCTTCGATTCCAGCGAAAATATTATAATCTTTTCAATTTGATTCAATACTATGTGTCTTTTGAGTATTTTAAGAAGTCATATCTTAAGTTCAAATAAAATGGATTGCTTTCCGAAAAATGATTTTAAATATTTGCACGCTTGGGCGTTGTAAATTCGTTTTAACTGTACTGGATGGTTCGTTGTAATTTCATTGCATTCCAATTAATGTCTGTTGATCATGCGTACGCGACGCTTAGTTTCCGGAATCCCGTCCGGTAGAGCATCTGTAGCACCGAGACCACTAATGACAGAAATGCGACGTGTCAGCGGTCGATTTGGATTTGGACTGCCTGGTGGTGCAATTTGAACGGCCTGGTAGTTTATGGTCACAGGAACCGAACAACGACGATTTCGATTGAAATTTGTTGGTACGCTGCTAAGTAAAGTTGGAGGTTCTAAAATGATATTAATAGGATTAACACTGAATATGTAGTGTGCCATAGTTTACCCAAATGCTGTAACTTGATCAATTCATTGCTTGTTTTGAATGGTATGGCTACAACTGCTGCTGGAGCAATGGGTCGAGTCTGCTGATCGAGTGAGGTATATTTGCGTAAATTTGCCAGAATTTCTGTTTTCAACAACGGCGGCTCATCTTGTTCAGGTATAATACGCTTATAACGATCGACTGATATAGAACGTCCATCCAACATACGCTGTCTGCGTCGCAGTGGTGAATCTTTATGAAAAAAAAAATAAATTTAATGAAATTAAAATACGAATATGAAACTTTTTAAATAATTCGGGTAGATAGACGTAGATACATACATACATACATACGTAGATAGAGTAGCTCAACACATAGAAAACAAGAAAAATAGAGAAGGTAGCAGAGCAACACCGAAATGAAACACATAAAAAACATTTTTCTGGCTTTTATTTATATTCAATATAGAGACGATTACATTACGATTAGTCAACTAAATACAATTTCATTTACTAATTGATATTTTTTTCAGGTATATAAAATGTATATAATAGACAGTTCAGTAAATACAACAAACATACACGCAGTATTTTAGATAGAGGCTTTCAATCGAATTAGTTATGTTGTAAAATTCATAAAAAGATTTATTTCATATATGAATTTCATATATGCATGTATGAAAAATATTTAATATATTTTTGATAATTATTTAGCAGTTAAAGTTTGATTTTAATTTAGGTATTTATTTCAGACAAAAGTACACAAAACAATACTTGTAGATACGATATACTATATTTATAGGTAGTGTGTTTGTTAAAATGCTGCTACGTCTATATTTTGTAGTTTAATTAATAAATATCTTTGTTGGCAATCGAGTTGTAATTGGTCGAAAAGTTTTATCAACTCTTTGTATATTTCCCTATTTATTCAATTTGTGCAAGAAAAATGACTTTAAAATTCTTTAATAGTTTGGTAAATTCTAGTAAAAGGTGTAATTGCTATTTAAAAAGACTTAAATATAATTTTTTTCTTTTTTTTTCAAGATAACAGACTTTTGTAAATTAACACATGTATATTAGAGTAGGTCAATTTATATGGGTTGAAAAAAATTGAAAAATCGTAGGGTCGAAAAGTAATATACGGTTGACATCGGTTTTAAACCTATGATTTCTATTGCAAACTTGCTTAGAACTGGTCGTAGGCTACTTTCCGCCGCTAAAATTT
Organism: Leucophenga montana; assembly: GCA_035044765.1. Classification (NCBI taxonomy): domain Eukaryota; kingdom Metazoa; phylum Arthropoda; class Insecta; order Diptera; family Drosophilidae; genus Leucophenga; species Leucophenga montana. The sequence goes on from JAWNNQ010001139.1 coordinate 230,714, forward strand.
TTGTCAATAAAATTTACCCACCCTAGTGTACATACCTTTGTTTATATATAAGTATTTTTAAAAGTATTGTGACTTTCTTTTAATGTGTTCTCAGAATTAAAAGTAACTAAAATTAACTATATACAAAAAGGCAAGCGCAAAAACTTCACACCCTTTCTAACCCTCTTAAACACATGATATTCGCTTCATTTTTATACCATTCACACATAGTGTGAAATGGTATTATCAGTTTGTCTGAAAGTTTGTAACGCATTAAAGGAGACATCGTAGAACCCGGAAAGTATATATATTCTTGATCAGCTCGAGGAGATGAGTCGATCTAGCCATGTCAATCTGTCTGCCTGTCCGTCTGTATGTTGTTGCGCATTTTTTGGGGACCAATTTTATTGCTATCCAGTTGAAATTTTGCACATACATTTCTTTTTATTGCAGTTTAATAGAGTGTCACGATTGACCCGCCACGCCCACTTTTTACATAGAAACCTACTGCCCGTTTTTGACTTTTTGTATGAAAACTTTTTTGCGATATGGTGCCATTTTATAGACAGCCGCTTAACATACATAGACTATTAGACGTAGCCCGCCCACTTTCTGGGGTAGTCCTAATACAAACCCACCGTGCAATTTTGTGTTTTTTATGAAAAAAATCCTTCATTTAAATGAATATTAGCTTGAAATTTTATTTGGTGGGTTTTAGTGGACAACCGCTTCATATACATATACAAATGGGCGTATCCCACCCCACTTTTTGAGGTAGTCCCATATAAACCCACAGCTCACTTTTATGCACCTGTATGGAAAACGTCAATATCAACTAGAAATCCGATATGGTGGCATCTTACACATCTACTACATCGCTTCATACACATCTACTAGTGGGCGTGTACCGCCCACTTTTTGGGGTAGTATCTATTTAAACCCCCACTTTTATGTTTTACAATACTATTAAAAATTTCGTGTGAATGGTATATATATATATATATATATATATATATATAAATTTATATATATATATATATATATATATATATATATATATATATATATATATATATATATATATATATATATATATATATATATATATATATATATATATATATATATATATATATATATATATATATATATATATATATATATATATATATATATATATATATATATATATATATATATATATATATATATATATATATATATATATATATATATATATATATATAGATATATATAGATATATATGAGATACAGCCTGGTGACATGCGGATAGACATACAGACGGGCGGACGGACGGGCGGACGGCGGAGTCTTAGTAATAGGGTTCCGTTTTACCCTTTGGTACGGAACTCTAAAAAGTAGTCTTCCCGACCTCATTCTTCAAACATACATCTTACGATGCTGATCAAGACTATATATAAAGTTACTGGAAACTGCCATGCATCCTTCTGCCTGTTACAAACATTTGCGCAAACTTAGTATACCCTTGCCTCACCAAGGTAGGTTATAATTAATGCGAGTGTCCCGCCTACTTTTATCGTTAGCTCCCATTTAAGTTTTTGTATGTACTAAAAACTTTAATATTACAGTCAATATTAATTTTATATGGTAACTTTTATTAGACTGTCGCTTTACATATACATATACAGGGTGAGCCATCTATATGCGCCATGACAAATCCTCCGCCCACTTTGTTGCTTTCTTAATTGTTGAGATGATTACTTAAAACACGGAATGAAATACATTTTTAGGTACGTGTGAGAAGTGTTAATATTTTATAATATAAATTACAATAAAGAGATAGTGTAAAGAAATATTTCACTGTGAGTAATTTCGAACTTTAGTACAGTGCAGAAGTGAAGCCTTGTGAATCGTTGTTAAAAATATATTGTATAAAAAATGCGAACTCCAAAAGAACACACAACTTTTTTTACAAATTTGGTGCGTGAAACAAATGCATAAATTATATTGAAAAAATAGTGTTTAATACGTGTGTAGAAAGTACAATAATTCTATACTAAAAAAACAATTTGTAAAGCTCGTTTATAGTAGTATGTGAAACAATTGTTGTATTTTAAATCAATATAGATGTGAATTTAATATGATTTAGAAGTCAGACGTTTTAATTGGATACACATTTTTAAATTCAAGAAGTATCTTTTTTTTTAACTCTCATAGTTTTGAATTTCCATTTAAACAATTCGGACAGATCAAAGCAATACACTCATATATCATTAAACAAAAAATAGTTCTATTTGAATAAAATAGTTATACGATAGCACTTATACCTAACAGATACCGTATTCAACGCTTTTCTTTGACAGTTCGTTGAGATACATGCGGCTTATAGATCCACATCTACATATATATTATAGTATACTACTTATTTACAAATATACCGATTGTGTATCGGTGAAGGTTTCTGCTATTGACATGCCAACTTGTACGAGCAAGTTATTTAAAATTTGGCAAATTTTTCGATAAAATACCTTTGGAAGCGCGTCGATCTTGCTTATGAGCCTGTGCATACGACTGCAGTGAACAGCGACGCAAACGTTTATCGCCTTTATTTTGCTGAAATTATATTACATTTTTAGATAGTACTAACTTTAGATCTACTTAGTATATAGTCAAGCGTAAACTTACAGTTTTGTAATGCTGATTAATATCAGAAGCGGCCTTCAATAGTAAATAGATGAAGACCAATGCAAATAGATAGATAATTGGTTCGGCGGTTGAGTTGCGCTTTTGTGCATCCTTCTTTTTAGCGGCTGCATCGTTTGCACTTGCTTTCGAGTGTTTTAACTTGCTAGATTTGCTATTCACCTTCATCTGTCCATTGTTTGCCGCCCAAACGTTTCGGCTACCATTTGACTGAAGTTTAGCAATTTTCTCAGTTTGATTTTGCATTTGTTCACGTTCTCCAGTACGCTCAGTAGTAGTTTTCTGCGGTAAGTCAATTTGTTTCACAAATATAGCAAGATCATAACAAATGTCTTTGTGTTCGAGTAGTTTATCTAGAATTGTTGCCTTTCGTCTATAGTCGATGACTTCTTTTTCCATAATACTTTTCTGGCACTCATTGTCGTTGAATGTCCTTGAGTCCTTATCGATATAGTAGTTGCGTTGCAGTGCAGCAGCCGTTAAATATAATGTGAAAAGTACCAAAACGACGCCCACTGGTACCACATGTCGATTGTTGTTCTTCATGCGGTGTGCTAGTTTGGCATAATTTATGGATTCGCTATCAACTGCGATAGAGTCGAGTTCGATCTTCTCAACTTCAGTTTCTCTAGAACTATCCATTGTATTCTGTGTTTATCTGTAATAAATTAAATGTTTAATAACTTTTGAAACAAAATTATGAAGGACTTTACTGTTGTGTTGAGCGCTGTATATTGAATTCTTCACTTGACTAAACACAGATATAGTATATACATATGCACATAAAACACTACTATGACAAAGCGACAAATTCAATCAGGTGTATAATTAACTCGTGTAGAAAAATCGATAGAGCTATTTGAGCGCGCTTAACTATTTACTTATTTGTGCATCAATCAAAGTGCTTCGATGAAAATTAAAGCAATATTTATGGTTCTTTTTTTAAATTTTTGAACTTACAATTTTATTCTAGTTATTACATATGCATGTATATATATATATATATATATATGCATATATATACTGATATGAAAAAGTAATGTTCGGATTGTAATAAAAACCGAAATTACTTTTGTTTACGAATCACAATCTTCACGTTTTTAATAATATGTATTTGTTTTAAACTTTAATTTATATACATATTTTATAAATAACGCAAAATTAGAAGCTCACATCTTTGTTTTGATGCGATTCAATCGGCGCTGATTTTTTCTATGCATCTGTTGACGTTCTTGCAACATGACCAAGCAAGGAGCAGCGCTCATATGATTTGAAATAGAACCCTGTGGAAAATGTTTGTGTATAATCACACTGGTCTACGAAATGAAAAACAAAAAATATGTACATTTAATGCAACTATGCTCTTATATTTTGGCCCGCTAAACATGAAAATCGCATTAAAAAACAATTTTATGAATATGTTTTTTAGTTATGAGTTTTTAGATTTATTTTTACGGAGTTCGATTCACATTTAGAGTTGAGCGATAATTAACTACCTGTGATTCAATCACGGCGACTGAAAAATCACTAATATCAGTTGCTACTCGATATTGTACATGTCAGTGATTGAATATTAGCCCAGTCATCGTAGTTAAAAATAGGGGTTAACCTCGGAATGAGAGATAATAAGCTGTAAATTGGTATAAACCTTTGTTTTGGCATTCTGATATGTTGCCTCAAAAGTCTCATATAATATCGTGTACGCGTCTTAAGATATTCAAGGTCAAAGGTCGCGAAAATCGGTTTTTCGTGAATATCTCGATTCTTATACCTTAAATGAGATTTGCTCCTATTATAAAAGTTGTAGAGTATAAAATGTTTCAACTCTTTTTTCATACGACTACCCGTTTTTGAGATAGAGCGTAAAGAGTGCGCAGCGCACAGTCATACTATATGGTCTAATGCAAGGTCAAACCTTAGTTACGGTTAATCGTATGTTGTATAAAGTTAATTTTTTACTAAAAAAATATTATTATTAAATAATGGCTATTATTTATGTACTTATTATTAATTATTTATAATCGTATAACCGTATGAAAAAAAAAACTTGAAACAAAAGTTGTAGATAATGTTATACTCTACAACTTTTATAATAGGTGCAAATCTCATTTAAGGTATAGGAAGCGAGATATTAGCGAAAACCCGATTTTCGCGACCTTTGACCTTGAATATCTTAAGACGCGAACACGATATTATATAAGACTTTTGAGACAACATATAGAACGCCAAAACAAAGGTTTATACCAATTTACAGCTTATTATATTTCATTCCGAGGTGAAACTCTATTATGACTGGGATATATCATTTATTTCTTACTAGTACTACTGTGATTCACGGCGTATGAGTAATATATCATGCAAGTAGAGTTAGCAGTACAACATTTTTTTTTTTGCTTTTCATTTTTACAGCGATCGCAGTAGCAGTTGAAAATAACGGTGATTTGAAAGTAGCACTCACGATAAATCAATCACTGCAACTCAAAAATCACTAACTAGCTCATCTCTACTTCACATGTAAGACCACATCTCAAGTAAGAAAGTTATTCAATCTCCAAGAATTGTTTCCAATTGGTTCAGTACAGGGGTCGGAGCTCGAAGTGTTACCAAATAAAAATTCAGTAATTTTTCAGTATATCGTAAAATCATTTCATGTTTTAAAAAAATATGTTCGATGTAGCCATCTTTAGCGCGGATAATGTGCTACGATAGTATTTTGTCCCATTCCCAATGGTTTCTACCGAATTGTTTACGAGCCCAAGGTAACAAAGCATCGTTTAAAATCTTTGCACGGTAGATTTGTTGATCTAACTTTAATGAAAACGATTGTGAGCGTCATGTGGCAGTTCGCTAGTCTAAATTGTCTTTTGATTAGCATTTTAACCATACACGAGCGTTTTGTTTGTTTACATATTGCTAAACCGTACAAATTTTTTCATCAGAAATGAACACATTTCAAGCTCGCCAAAAACGTGCCAGTTTTTTAACACCTTCGATATTGCTATGTTTTTCGCCAAGCAATATCTTGCGCTTTGCCGTGGATTACGTTGAATTTTGGCCTTCACCTTTCTAACCATTTCTCCCGATGTAGCTGTTTTTGGGTGGTCACCTCCATGGAGTTGTTTGATGCTACCATTATCATTGTAACGTTTAATGGTCGATATACAAACATTTTGTTCCGAATTCCAGCCAAATTCAAAGCAATAACACTGTTGCGTTTGAATTCCAGTTCTGTAACTTTTTTAACTGCAACGTAAAACGATATGATTGTAAACAACATAACAGACTGCCGCTTGACAAAACAAGAGCGCGCTGTCATTAGCCGTTTAATTGCTACAGCAGCGTGAAGTTGGTAACACTTCGAGCGTCAACCCCTGAAGAATACGTTTTCGAGTTAGGTGTTTCACATGTTAGGCCATATCTCAAGTTAGACAGTAATTCAATCTTCAACAACTGTTTTCCAATCGTTTCAGTAGTTTAAGTGTTATGGGCCAAAATATATGAGAAATATATATGCATTTTAGCTGGCTCAGGCTAGTTATTACACTGAGTAATATTTTTGGCATATTTTTGTCACTGCAAAGAGAGAATAATAACAACTTTTTGGTTACACATAGGGAATGGGAATACAACTGAAATTTATATCGGTTTTGGTTCCGGTACGTATCGAAACATATGTTTCGGTATATGATTCTGTACCAGTTCTAATTTATTTCGGTATTCGGTTCTTGGATTTAAATTTCGATATTCCGATACATACAAACATACTTAAATTTGTATTCTTTTTCATTCAATTCAATTTCTTTTGAGTTGCAATCAGTTCTATAATAGTACTGTAGTCTAATTAATTAAGTGATATGATACGTAAATGGCGTTGCATTCTAAAAAATAGAACCTATAAATGATTCTGTAAAGAGTCAGACCCTGAGAATGGAGTCGTTCATGGATATTGTTAAACATCAAATACCAAGGACCCTTGGTGATTTTTCTCAGAGTAAGAATTTGGTACCGTTGCAGTATAGTGATGTACGATGAAGCTGCCGTGCACCACTGATGTACACTAAATGTCCATACTGGCTTAAGTATTGCTTTATAAAGGCTTATTTTGTTGTTTAGGCTCATGCGATGAGTTTTTATGACTAGACGTTTTCTTTCGGCTGAAATGTGGGGTTCCCACTTCAACTTTTTTCCAAATATTTTCAACGCTTAAGTATTGTTACGTCGTTAAAATGAATTCGGGCATCTGAGCCTGAACATTCAGTATTCTCTAATATTCCATTTAATCCTAGTAGCCTAATTCACTACTGCGTCTTCAGAATTGTTGCAAAAAGAGAAAGGAATAAGCCGTTGCTAGAAATGGCCAGCGATAGATTCAGATTTCTCTTGATTACTATTAGCACCAATTGGCGTTGGTAGTTTCGATTGGAACTAGGCTTCGAGTGGGTCGATTTAAATATACCATGGTCCGGTCCTCCACGAATTGCATTCCAATCCATGAGGTTCAATATTTTTAAGAAATTCTCCAATGCACCATTGTTTAAGGTCGATGAGCCTAGATTTTAGTTTCATTGCAGCTCTGCGTTTTATCTCTCGGCTATAGCGTTTGGTTGCAGATTTTAGGCAACCGCATTTTTTCGGGGATCAACTATCTAAGAGCTAAAATTATTTTAAATCTACTCATTGAAAACTATTATTTAATACAATAATAAAAATGAACGAAACCAATTAAATTAACTTTTTTTATACAAATATTGTAATATTACAAAAAAAAAAGTAAAATTTTAATACCGTCGCACAATCTTCATCAATACATTGTTTTCTTCTTTAAATAAGAAACTATTTTTTAAATTTAAAAATAACAATTTCAAAAGGAAAAAAAAAATTAAAAATTACAGGAGAAAAAAACGTGGGTTTAGGCATGGTGGGCGTGGCTCCCATAAATTTGATCTGAGTTTGGATAATTGAATTTACACTTTCGATGTAAACCAGTGTAACTAATACACTTTCAAACATATTTTACAAATATTGACTTATTTTTTTTAAATAAAGCCCAGTTAAATAAAATATCATACTAAACATTAAACTTATTAAATAGATGCAACGATTTCAATGCTGCGTGAACTAGTGGAAAAACTTGAAGATAGATTAGTTAGTTGATCCAGTATATCTGAAAGAGCAGAGAAAAACAAACAATAAACATTTTAATATTCTAAATTAAATATTTCAAGTCATCTAAATCATACATACCACTTATATGCACAGTGACTGTTTGATTTTGCAAGGTTTTGTAGAGTTTTTCGCTTTCGGCAATATTTTGACGTTTAAACATGGTCGTACGCAGACTTTCCTCTGCAAAATTTTAATTATCATTATATTTATAAAATTTAAAATATATAATTCTAACATACTTCTGCGCAAATTGCCATTCTGTATTGTCATCGTCGAATTTTGACATTGTAAGTTTTCCGCTGCTGCTGTTTTGAGTACAGGAGCAGCAGCATATTTATCTTGCCCGTCAAATTTCGAATAGTTAACACGTAATGAATCAGTGGCTGCCCGTATACGTCGTTTGCTTGCTGTTGCCTTATTAGCATAAAGTATAGTCGAAATCGAAGGATTAATTCCTGCGGATTCAAGTAAATGTTCATTTTCGCTTAATTCATCGGACATAATAAAAGTAGAATCTTTTCTATTATTTTGTTGTTCATTTTTTGCGTTCACGTTTAGCGCTTCATGTAATTTGCGCACTTTATTGCGTAGTATTTTAAACCGTTTGATTACACGCTGTGGCTCCACCTGATCCGCACAGTTTAATATAGCTTGACACTCGTCTAGTATCATGCAATACTGTTCAAAGTACTCTCGCCTTTCAGGATGCTCCGCTACATTCAAATTTATCTTATTAACACTTAATTTAAAATGTTCCTGCAGGAATTGACCCATTAGTATCATTTCTTGTAGCTTCTTTTTATGTAACTCTTTGTTTCTCATGCAATCAATACAATCGGTCAACATTTCGAGATAAGTTCCAATAAAAGCGGAACTATCGATGATCTCTTGCAAAACGCACTTAAAACTTTCGACCTCCTCATTGAAATGTTCCTCCAGTATTTCAGAATGTAAATCCGATAACGCACATGACTGTATTGAAGGCAACAGAGAGCATGCCAAAGATTCAAACGATGCCAAGCAACTACGTACAATTGTTTTTACTGAAATATAAACAAAAAACATTCTTTAAGGCAAGGACGTCTAGACAAAACCGAAGTATACAACATAGTATAACACCTTACACGCCAACTACAAATTATTCTTCATTTCGATTTTAACCACTAAATAATGTTTTTGCATAAGCAAAGTAATTGGTTATTTCTGTGAATAAATTAAACAATTCAATAAATGAACTTTAGCGAACAAAAAATCAAAAAATTCCAAAAAATACTTAACACAATCCGCAATAAAATCCTGTCTCATATTGGCCATCTATTTATAGTTTTACAGATAACAGTTAATTTCAGATATAATCAAGTCAGTGGCATAGATAAGGTTGTGGGATGATTCCCCCACGGGTGTTCATGCCGCTCATTAGGAATTGATGCCCCATGTAAAAAGAAAAACATAGGAAAACTATCTTCCATTAGCCATTGTCAATTTCGAAAAATTGCATCACCCATTTATGCTCTGGCTTTCCCATCGAGGTTGAAACATTTAAAGATATATACAGAGGATATAGCACAATTATATTAAAAGTTGTATCATCGGTTCTATATGCTCGATAATGTGCACAAGGTACTTCATCATGGAAGGGATATTATCTTTATTACTCCAATTGTCCAAGGGAAAATACCAATCGAGGTTTGATAAACGCTTGCTTGTATAAACAGATCCGTAAATAGCATCTTTGCGAAAGAGATAGCATAAAACTTTTCGGAAGACTTTCAAAAAGTCGCACAGATGCATGAAGAAGAAATATATAATGGTTCACATAATTCAGATATTGATAAATTGTTTTATAACCATATTTATGACAGGTTCTTGAAAGAAAAGAATTACCAGCTATAGCCACGTGGGCGAATACATTTTAAAGGGGCTGCCAATGAAAACGGGCGTGGCATATCAACTTGACGATTTGAAGTATACATCTGTTCAGTACGATTTCTTAAAATTAGAGTTACGTAGCGTGATTCATATAATCCTATAGGCAGACAGAGAAAGGAATGGAAAGAGGAACAAAAAAGTGGGCAGAGAGTCAGACAGGTAGTATATCGATTTGGACAATATCTGAATATGTTTTCGAGATTGATTCCAGCATGCCTTATATCGTATTTCGATCGGTTGAAAATTGTAGGGGTTCTTAAGATTTTGTTTCTATTGTATTATAGGTACGAGTGACCTTCTACTGAATTCATCATACTGATTTAATTTTTCCTTTCTCTTCTTTCTCTTGATTTGACTTCGGCAAGCGGAATTTGGAGTACTAAATGAGCCCAGCTCTTCCGTAAACCAATTTTATAGGCTATAGGTTTTATTCATCCGATCTTGACTTATGTTTATGACATATTTTATCTTGATTAGAGGAAGATCTTCACACAATATTTGATGCTTGAAAAATGATGGCTAGGTTTGCTCCGTACTTACACTTCATATATTTTCTCTGACCAGGTCTTAAGAGATTTTAGGTGTTCAAATTTGTTGCCTTTGCTCAAGGCATTGTTACGGACAAGGTGACGCATGTGATATGTGGCTAATTGTATCCATATATTGTACTTTTTGATAGTTCCAAAAATAACAATAATCGTTTTTAGCCTATGGATATAGAGTTAAAATGGATATATATAAAACATGGAAAAACGTTAACTTCGGTGGAATTGTAACTTTAATACTCTACACACTTTACACGCGGCAACGCTGGTGGTTTACTTTAGTTTCTAAATTTTTGAATGATCAATTTAAAAAATTTTAATATATTAAATTTTATTCTTAATTATGCTTCGCCTTTTTGACTGTTGTGGATGGGATAGTGGGTTGTTGATAATTTTCTTGCGTTGAACCCAGGTCATCTGGAATGTTAGGCCGTACGCTGTACAATTGAGCTGCCGATGCCTCATACATTTCCTGATATAGGTAAACAATTTATACAATACTAGTACGGCCCACCCGTCTCTCCTTCCCCACCTTCCACATGCTCCTTCTTATTGAAACAAAAAAAAAAAAAAATGGAAGGAAAATCTAAAAAATCAAAAAAAAATTCTGTTTATCCAATCGCCACGAAACTTCACCAGATTACCCACGGGACTATTTTGAATATTGCCACAATTTGATGAAAATCGGTTGAGCTGTTTCGGAGTCTATAGGGAACATACATTCATACTTTCATTTTTATATACATATATAGAAGAAGATCATATTTATTGAATTCATATTTTGTATGTAGAGTTGACCAATTAAAAAACAATTATTTTAACATTAATAATTGTTTGAACTCAAACATGTTCGATACAATAAAATAATTATCGCAGAAAGTATTTTTCCTGGAGAGCTATACCTTCTAGTTAATAAATCGCGAGTATTTTTGAACTTGTGTTACTTCAGGTTAAAAAGGTCTCCGACCAACTGTACCAACTTTCCAACCAATATTTAAAGTTTGAGGGAATAGCGTGGACATTCACCCACAAACAGACGAACAGAGCTAGATCGACTCGTCTTGCCATGCTATTCACTAATATATGGGTCTCCGATGCTTCCTTTAAAGCGTTGCAAAATTTGTGACTAAATAATATACTATTGATACAATATTCAAATTCACACTCTGTGTGAAGTGTATAAAAATATTAACTTACTTTTTATATTTGGTGCAAAAGCTATAGCAAAAACGCCTATTTGCAGGCTCCGATCGATATTAACATCAAAATCAGCAATACACTCATCGACTGTGACATCATTCGCGGACGTGGCATTCCTTATAACTCTGCGCAAACGTTGAACTGAGAACTTTTCAAAATCAAGAAAGCAAGTATAAACTAAACGCAACAATGCTTCATTCGTGCTGACCTCTAGCTGATAGAGCGCATTCTCCAAAGACATGGCCTTTAACTTTCGATTGCAATCATTCAACTTAAAATCCGAACGATTCAATTCGCAATACTCTTGAAAGGCGCTGCATTCCGTTAATACCTTATCACAGCGCGCGCCTAAAGCCTTTTTGTCATGATCGAGTGCAACATTTGCAAATGCCAACGTGTGACTCAGTACCAAGTTAACAATGCTGCGTATCTGTTTACTTTTGAACATGATTTCAGCATTATGTTCGGCAACATTAATAAAACTGCTGTCATTGCTTCCGCTGGTATTTTTCTCACCACAATATGTGACAAAAGGTGACAAGTAATCAAGTAGCAAGTCCATTAGTTGCACAATTGTTTGTTCTTCTAACGCGCGTTGCGTGATGCTTGTATTGGAGTTGAAGTTGAACGAAATATTAACGCGCAGGCGTTCCATGCAAAATTGTATACGATTAAGAAAGTGTTGACGTGCAGACTATAAAATAAAAAGATTTGATACTTATTATGTTTTTTTTTTTATTTAATATAGGGCCATTACCGATATTGCTGCGCCGCTTACTTCCTCTGCTTTGATTGTGCGCTCCAGCTGTCTTATACAGCAGACAATTTGTGCTAGACACAGAAATATCATTCCAAATTGATCATTGTTATCTATAGCAGACTTGTCCACTTCTTGTGCAATGTATTTGTGCAGCACATTTGCAAAATGCAGAAATTCAGCACAAAATTGCTACACAATGTATAGAAACAGAACAAATAAAAAAAAAATAACTACGTTTTTTTGCACGCTACTCACATTTAACCAGTGTATATTGCTGTTCTGCACACTAGTGTAACCTTTATTCAACAATTTGTGACACTTGCACAGTTGTAGTTTTAAAGCATAAATCTTGTTTTCCATTTCAACTTTTAGTGAACTAGAATGAAGCAGAAAAACTCGCGCACGTCCGCTAAATTCAAATGAAGAATTTTGCCATTCACCTGTCTACGCTAGACATTTTACAGTGTTTCTGGTATTTGTTTATCAAATAAGAAAACATCTTCACGATGTAAGAATTAAGTTACGAGAGCCTACTTGCGAGTCAAAAAACTTCTGATATACTTTTTTTGTGACCAAAAATTATTGTATTTCATTTGTTTTGTTGGAATTGATTGTAATACAATTAATTGAGCGTTCAGCATGTTTCCAATATATTTATGCTATAAATTCAGTTTTTCTTTTAGGACTTCAAAATTGTTTATATTCTCAATTGAAAGCATATTCTCAACAATTCACCACTGCATTGCAATATAATTGACGAAAAATTAATATTATATTAGAGTAATAAACGATATAGTCCATACAAAAACTTGTATAGTTGGTAGATAAGAATTTCTTACAAGGATATTTTCTTGTTTCGAGTTTTAGGTTTTAGTAGTCGTGTTTTAGTCTTAAGCGTATTATTTTTATTTAAAATATTTCCATTTTAATTTTTGATGATACAATAAAGAAAGGATTTAAATAAAATATAACTTACTATTTACAATATTACATAACATGCGCATCTTATAAGTGACACTATAAAAAATATTATTGGCTATTTTATTTACCTAACTTAGAAATAAAGATAAGTGATGGAAGAATTTAATGTGCATGAAATCTCGTATTATGCCAGTAGAAAATGAAATTATATTTACGATTACGATATTATTATGACCGCCAACGAAGTCTGCCCAAACTCGTATTATGCCAGTAGAAAATGAAAATATATTTACGATTACGATATTATTATGACCGCCAACGAAGTATGCCCCTACACGTCTGAAACATTTGGGTAGCTACCTCTGACATTCAATTATGATCGAAAAAAATAGTTAAATTGTTTTTCTGTAGCTTGGTATTTTATTTACCTTTAATATTGTGCTACATTTATATTTATGAACTCAGAATTTTAACCTCTTTCAATACGAAAGAAAAAAATTTCAGAGACACCCACTTTTTTTGGATGTAACATCCGTCATACTTTTTTGGATGTAACATCCGTTATACTGTTTTTGTTCATATAAAATGCAGCCTAAGTCTGGCCCGAACATTAGTAACGAACTGATTGACATCTCACTCATCGAAATCGGATGTGTAGTTTATTCGTTACGATGGTACATACGTAAATATATAAGTACATAGATTGCTAAAAACATAAAATGGGGTCAGGTTTGTACGGGGATACCCCTTAAAGTGGGGTAAGTACGTTCATTTCATAATGGAAAGGAGAGCCGGACGAATAGGTATATATATATAACAACTTATATACAACGGCCCTCCCCTTCCCCCTGCCACTACTTTCTTGCTTTTATGTTTTTATATTTTTTCACATTTTGTGAATGTACGTTTTAAACCCTTTTTATAGGTATATAACAGATCTCGATCGGACTTATGAATAAAAACTTCGTTATTGCGTGTATAATATAGTATTCGTGCTACAGCTACACAAAGATGGGCTTTCGTCACTTGCGTGGACTACCGTCCACAGTGATAATCTTCTACTAGTTTCTTGTTAACATTTTTTAGTAGCGGTTACACTGACCACCATCGCGACTCTTTCGTGTCGACGACCAAAATTTAGCAGCAAAACAAATGCAATTTAGCTTAAAATTGAAAAGAAATTCGAAAAATAGACCAAGTAGTAGAACAGCTTAAACAAGTTGTAAAATAAAATAAAAATTAGTCGTAACGACGAGTGATTAGTAAGTGCAATTACGCGTAGAAAAAAAATGAGTTCAACGAACGCAATCGGTCGAAAAGAATCCGAAAGGAATAAACTGATACAGGAAAAATGCCAAACTTTGCTTACGCAGATGCTGCGGGATGAGGACAATAAATACTGTGTCGACTGCGATGCGAAAGGTATCCTTACACACATATGTACACTTATATATGTTCAATAGTATAAAATTTGTGGAATTGTCAAACTAAAATGCATTACGTTTAATGCAAAATGCATCGATGAGCAGATAAAACTCCGCGCTGATTAGCAGTATGTGTGTGTGGCTGAGTGTTGATTGGATGGGGGGCGTAGTTGCGCAGGGCAGCCGTCTCTATCTGTTAGTGGCATGAATATGTCGTCGTTGCCCAATACGTGGTCATATTATTGAAAGCTTCTAAAACATTTTTGCGTTTGTTATAAATTGAGTATAATACGGACAACGTGTTGAAAAAGTGAAAAAAATGGGCATTGAAAGTTATAGATTTCACTTTCGATGCTCGTTTTGCTTCTTTCTTTTTTTTTTACACAACTCATACATTGTTTCTCGTTGCTTTTGTACCAGCCAATTGCCAACTGCTTTGAATTGTATTTGTCGTCGTCGTTGTCAGGGTTTGTTATCTTTTCACACACCCTACACTTAAGTCTTGTCTTTATATTATCATTCATATAAAACTAGTGTCTCTCAAAAATCTAGAAAGACTGAATAGAGTAACGTTATACTGGTACCCGGATTCACTCAGTAAGGAGGAGGCGAAAAAATTTGCGAGAAAGAGCGCAGCCAGTCAACTTATTGGCCTGGAACCTTTGGGCGATCTGGGTCCAGGCACACTTAAAATACTAATGAAAAAATAAGAATATACAACCAGCGAAGAATTCTGGAAAAACTGAGGGTATTGTTCACGGTAAGACTGTTAGACCCATATTATGAGGCTTCTATTGAGTTTCGGAAAAACCACACAAAATAGGCATAAAAAGTGACAGTACATGCAGATTCTGTTTAGAGAACGAGGAGACAAGGCAACATATTGGGTGTTTGAATAATTTCGTCGCGTTTTGTTTTTCTTGAAAATTTAAGAATTTATGTGCAAAATAGTTACAAATACATTATTCAAAGTATTGTCCATCGCTAGTTACTACTTTTTCCCATCTTTCTAGCAGCATACGGATTCTTCACCGGAAGAACGACTCGTATTTAGAAGCAATCAAAGAATCAATCCTATTTTTTGTTTTCCCGTAATTACAACAGTGCTGCACAGTCATTCAAAAATTATTCGATCGGAACAAGTGGTAATCGAAAGAATCAATGTATGGTGAATTAAGCGGGTGGGGTATGACTTTTCATTTGAACGCTTTCAACTTGATTTTAAATGTTTTGCAACATAGGGCCGATAATGGTCGTGCTGAAAAATCAATTTATCGTGTCTGCTCGAATCGCGGACGTTTTTTTCTCAATACTCTGCTCAAACGCATCAATTGTTGTTGGTAGTTATCCCCCGTGATGGTTTCATTGGGTTTGTCTAGCTTATAATGGAAGTGCTAGGGCTTAACTCATGACTTTTTGTGTTTTGGAGTTTAAAAGGGGATCCAATTTTCTTAGGCAGTCACAATGCGACACAAAACCCCTCGCTTTAAAGTAAGTAGAACTAAGGCAAAAAGTTAGACATATTCAATCAAGTATATACTAAAAACGACGTTTAATGATAGTAGCTTTATGGGGTAATACTCTTTGGAAAGTGGATTATTGGAAATGCACTAATCACGTCATCTGATTGGAAACACTTCAGACTAGTTCAAAAATATAATATTTTGGAATATGGACGAGCATTGGCAAATACGAAGTTTAAATATCTGCAGGATTACCTGCTGAAAGATAGGAATGTATAAACACTAAATCCGAAGAACCATTTAGCCTTTTTGCGGGATATGAGACCGGGTGAAGCTTTATATGTATTACACTACTGTAAGAGCACAATAGAAATAGATTGGTCGCATGGCCAACTACCCTATAACAAATATAGTAGCTCTTAAAACTAGTTGCATTATATACGAACATCTTCAGTTATTCCATTGTTTATGCGGTCTGTAATACTAACCACAGTAATTGTATATAATATTGATTTGTTCAAGTATGTAGTTATTGGCTACATTAAATAAAAAACTATATACATAAGTAGGTAGGTGTATACATTTTATGCACGTTGCTAATTTTTAACCTCTTTACGTTTGCAGGGCCGCGATGGGCGTCGTGGAATCTCGGTGTATTTTTATGCATACGTTGCGCCGGCATACATCGTAACCTTGGCGTACACATATCACGCGTCAAATCGGTAAATCTGGACGCTTGGACGCCGGAACAGGTTATATCGCTGCAGCAGATGGGTAATTCACGTGCGCGTGCCGTATACGAAGCTCAATTGCCGGATGGTTTTCGTCGTCCACAAACAGATACGGCACTTGAGTCGTTTATACGTGCGAAGTACGAGCATAAGAAATATTTGGCACGCGAATGGGTACCGCCATCACACCCAAAGGTAGACTGGGCAAAGGAAATTGACGAAGAACTTGAAAGGCAGAAACGCAAAAAGAAAGCAGCACATGTAAACAGCGCTCTGGGTATTGGTAGCGGTATATTAACTGGTGGCAATAGCAGTAGCGGTGACAAGAAAACGAATCATAATAGTAGTACAGCAAAAAGTTCGCCACTACCAGCACCATTACCCAAGCCTAAGCCGCATCAAGCCGGAAGTAGCCCTAAAACAACGCAACGTGTGTCTACAAGTTCCACCGGCGGCGAGAGTGATTTGCTTGGACTCTCTTCGCCAACAAAACCGGTTAGTGCAGGTAACGTCGGCAGCTTAGGTTTGATTTCAGTAGCACAGGACTTGAATAACGATAGTTTTAGCAGTTTCCTAAGTGCCACCACTACAACTACACTACCAAACTCCACGAATGCCAATGGCAAAATCGATAACTCCTCGACAAACAGTGGCACGCAACAAAACTCTTTGGCGCAGGAAGAACAAGACTTTTTCAACCAAGGTTCACTCGGCGGTTGCGGCGCTAGTGATAGAGATAAATCAGGGAAACTTTCAAAGGATAGTATACTCGCGCTATATGGCACACAACAGACAACACACAATCCGACACAAATGGGTTTCGGTGGCTTTACTGGCATGGCGCCGGGCTATATGCCACAACAACAACCACAACAGCACCAGTTTATGACGCCGCCGAACTCCGTTAGCATGTACAATGCACCCGTAATGACTGCACCGAATGCATTTAGTGCACCGGCAATGAATATGGGAAACGTATCAACTGTCAGCGCTTTCGGACACTTTCCACCCAGCAATGCACTTGGTGGTTTTGGTTCGCTGGGTCCGACTGGTAGTACACCTGGTGCAAATAGCAACATCAATCTTATGCAGACAAATCAAAGTCTTCTGAGCGGTATGTCACCCTTTGGTATGTCATCAACTGCTAACGCCGCCGGAGGCATAGCAATACAGTCCCAAATGACTACTGGTATGGGACATATGTTGGGTATGAATTCATCTGGAGCCATGCAACAACCGCTGAGCTCACTGGGTGCGAGCGCTGGCATTGGAGCCGCAACTACTTTTCAAACACCAAACGCTATGAATTCAGGAGCAACTGCAAATCTTAATCAACAATTTGGTAATTTGAATATTGGCAACGTTTGGCAATAAATTATTTTTCGTGTAGTCATGTCTTGTGAGTCTGCCTAATTTTTGTTGACTAGTAATTGTATTCCATGTCCATGTGTAATGTCTACCTATGAAAAATGAAGATAACTTGCCAATTCAGTTGTACGCAATAAGTACGAGTATTTGAATTATTTTTGTATGTAGCAATCCAATATTGGTTTCACATATGTATATCTTTCGTATTGC
This sequence comes from Leucophenga montana, assembly GCA_035044765.1. Lineage (NCBI taxonomy): Eukaryota > Metazoa > Arthropoda > Insecta > Diptera > Drosophilidae > Leucophenga > Leucophenga montana. The sequence continues at coordinate 249,095 of JAWNNQ010001139.1, forward strand.
TCCTAATATCATTAAGATCACTAAATCTTCGTATTTTACAAATAGAGAATGTATAATTCGGCCACAGTTTTTGAAAAACTAAACTTGGCTTCATATTGCAGTTCGGGCAATTATATATAAATAAAAAAAAATTAATAAACATTACTGATTTAAACATATTGATTTTGACAAGACGAATTTTATAAATGCGTTTTAAAATATTAATATACCCATTAATGCTTTGGTCAAAACTTTGCTGTACAGTTACTTAATTATTGTAATTTCGTTTTAACAAATCAATAATCTTATAAAATATTCTCCCTCCCTGTTCTCAATTTAATTCCGAACAATTTGATCGGCATCGATTTAACTAAAGTGGTAAATTTTCTTACTTTCAGAAGGATTTTACTATTTGATTTCACTTCACATTAATAATATGAATTTCATAGTACCAATTTCCAATGAAATCAAATCGCAAAATACTTCTAAAAGTGTCAAATCGATCGAATTATGCAGATCGAAATCAAGAACAGTTGCGTTTAATTCATATTACGTAGATTACTTTCTATTTAAATGGTTTTATTTTTACCCTTAGTTTTTCTAAAAATATTAAGGTTGTCAAAATGTTCTCAATAAGTTTTAGTTTTTTTTTTTTAATTTCGCTATTCAAATCGGTTTTAAATCGCATTTTACGCATAGTGTCATGGTCGGAATACTTTAAAAACGAATGACATTTCCTTTTTTTCTTTGGAGTATCAAGCTTCCAAATAAGAAAATATTACTAAAAATATAAAATCTAAAGTTATATTGACGTATTTCATTCAAAAACACTTCCTTTATGTGTGTACTGCTATATAGTTTGGGAACAGTGTACATACATCAATATGATAATCCAATGAAGTGCGTCAGTTGTCAAAGACTTGTTTCCGAAGAATTTGGTCAATAGAATTGCAGAATTAAACAGATAGAGAATACTTAAATGAATAGTATTTAAAAAAAGATGACAGTTTATGTGAAATATTTTTTAAACTGAACAATGATTATACAATTAGTTAATAAAAATAAGTTAATATCGATGCAAAAATACATTCAAGAATATGTGTACAATAAAAATAAAATAAAATGATTTAAAGATTTGATGCAATCTTTTCCTAAATAATTCAGTTTGGGTGTCCAACTCTGTATGACATACTGTATAGTGCAACAGTAAAGGTTATACATGGGAAAATGGTATAAAGAACTAGAATGGAACTCTCAAGGTCAACACAATCGTGGTCGACCAAGTAACATCTGGATTAGGTTAGAAAAACCGTATACGAATCCGATGGCCTCTCATAGAGTCAAATAAAATGCATAGCAATGAATCGTAAACAGTGACAAGAGTTCGTAGGCGCCATATGCTCTAATTCTTAAATCTTGTAGTCTATAATGAAAATAATGCACCACACGGTTACTTTTTGTGGATGTATTGAAGTGGTTATGTTGCTGTGCAGTAACGTTAATAAAAGTTATATATTACGTCACTATTGGAAACTCCTATACATACATATATTCTTGATAAACTCAATTCGAAGAACCGTTATAGCCAATTTCGACTTTCGGCATAGAGATCTATGAAACTATAAAAGCTATAAATTCAACATTTTTCTTTTGAGGTGTTAATATTTAATGGGTTTGAAGAAATTTATCTTTAATTTTCATTGTAGCTTTTCTTTCCCAACGTAAGAAACACTGCATAAATTCCGCATTTTTTAAAGACAGTACCTAGTTTAACGAATTTTTGTGTATGTAGTGTAAATCATATTAAAAAATATATCGAATAGCTCCAGATCGGACCAGTAAAAGGGTCCAATTTTACGTTTTTGTATAAAATTTGTTTGGTTTTGTTCTTAATTAAGCTAGACGTGCTAAATTTGGTATATATTACATCAATCCTTACAAACCACTTTAAGGGGTAGCCACTTGCAAAACTGCCCCCCCATTTTTAAGTTTTTGTATGAAAATGTTTTTATTTTTATATAATTTAAAAATATACATCCCGCATATCTAAAAATCGAACTACTAAAGAATATAAATCTATGGTTTACAATGGCACAATCGACTGCAGCGTTCTTTAGTGGTTTCATTAATTCAATATACATAGTACGCATGTGGTTCTACGCGAGATACTTCTGATAGATATTATTGAAAATATCATTAGTTTTACTTAAAACTTGAAATTATTAGAAAAAATTTAATTGAAAATGTAATGAAATTTGTTATTGAGAGGTTTTGAACCCAGGTCGTGTGTAATGATAGTCAGCACGCTAGACCGTTGAGCTATCAAGTCCTTTATTCATAACTGATACAATTGAATAATTTATACAATATCATTATTATTTGGATTCCCCTTTTTTATATAGTTGACCAATTTAAAAATCATTATTATTTTAACATTAAAAATTGATTCAATTGATACAAGAAAATAAATACTTTTTGTATGGGAGCTATACTTTCTAGTTGATAAATCGCCGTTATTTTTTAACTAATATTGAGGGAATATGGGGGGAGAAACGCACAGATGGACAGACGGACATGGCTAGATTAACTCGTCATTGTGATCACGAATAAATATATACATAGTTTATGGATTCTCCGATGCTTCCTTCAGGGCGTTGCAAAATTTGTGTCTCAATTATAAAACTTTTTACACTCTGTGTGATGAGTATAACAAAACAAAACATATGAAGACTACAATGTGGCAATCATTGGTTTAAATTTATTAATATCACTCTGTTAAAGTCTTAAATTGTCACAATCGCCACTAACTGCAACAGAATAAACAAAAGAAATTGGTAACATCAGAACCGGAGTTACAAAAGTGTTCCTACGTCTCCATTAATTTTGTAAAAAAAAAAATAAATGCTATGCGAGAAATAAAATTAGCCGTGCTAGTTCTTGAAAACGGGCGAGATTACACTATATATGAAGATGGAAGAAACACACTGGATAAATTTAATCTTTGGAAATCAATAGAAATAATAGAACACATATAGTCCAACACCTCGACTACAGCTTTTGTTTTTATCTGTCAAACTTTATTGTCAAACATAAATTGTACATCTAAATATTTTAATAAGTAAAAAATTACTCAACGGCCAAAAGTATCGAAAATTTATTTATATATGTACTTGTTTATTCGTACGACCACCACGTCAAGCAAAAACAAAATTAATACGTAAAAAATAAATCAAATCAGAATTGTTTTAATATACAACAAAAAAGATAAACAATAGTTTAAGTATGAGTGGAAGTGTCGACGAAGCGGTTTCTACAAAAAACGCGTTGGATAGCAGCAGCGCCAATGCTGAAATTTCAGATGAAACAGCTGGCGCGGCACCAACTCCTTCGAAGGAAACAAAAACTTTGGACCCGGTTACGACTGATCAGCCAATTGAGATGAGCACAAAAGAAGCCTATTTTGCCAGTTTGAATGCGTGGGCGAAACAGGCTGCAATATCACAAAACGCAATGGCTATGTTTCCATTCTATCTACTGAACAGTTATCCACAGTTCTTTCAGAATCAGCTGGGTGGGAACGTAAACAGTAGTGCTAGTGCAGCTTTCGGCGGTGGTATTGGTCTAAATTTTCCGCACGCTGCAGTTTCAGCCGCAACAGCAACAAACAACCTTAATACGCCAAACAACATAGGTGCCAACAATAATGCAGCGACAAGATTACTTGGTGGTGTCGGTGTAAGAAATGCACGCATAGCAACGTTTCGCGTTTTGGATGAACAAACTCAGGCAAATATTATCAACAGTACCGGTGGCTATGATTATGTTGTGGCTCCATTTTGGAAACGTGCCATTGCCGAAACAATCGATTGGCTTATTCTACTACTCATCAAAGTTATTGTGACATTTACAATTATGAATGTTTTTGATTTGGACATGGGTTTTGAGATTAGCAAGGATGTTGTGCGCAAAGCACTAGAGGATGACGAGCCGTATGCAAGCATATTGGAAGTTTCAATGGATTTCATAACGCTTTCGTCGGATCTACTGTTGATTGAATTGCTAACAAAGTTTCTGGTATGCTGTTATGAAGCCTTCTGGACTACATTCTATAATGGCGCAACACCGGGCAAGGCTATTATGAAAATTAGGATACTCTACGTGGAGGCGGTGTTACCCCTACAAGCGCCACCACCACCACAATTCATTTTCCAGCCACAGCGTGAACCGGTACGTGCATTGTTGTTTCCAGCAGAAACACCAGGTCTGAAACGTGCATTTATACGCGCTGTGGCTAAGAATCTGGTTATGACACTGCTTTTTCCGATTTGTGTGATTATGGTGTTTTTCAAGAACAACCGAACTGCATATGATATAGTTACCAAAACTATTGTGGTGGAAGCTAATCCTAATGCAACTCTGCGGCGTCAACAGCAGCAGCAATAATAGTTCATATACATATACTACGCCAAAATGCAAATACATACATATATTAGATGTTTAAAATTGTTTATGTAGCATTATTCATTTAGTTAAATATACATATGGTACGTACATAATTAAGAGAGATGTACTCCTATTTAAAACGATAACAGGTGTTTTGTAATCCATTTGCTTAAATGTTTTTATTTAACATTAACGTTCTATTTAACATTAACGTTTTTCAGCGTCTGTGCCACAACGGTACCTTTGCCGGGCACATGTAGCACAGCGCTTTTGTAACACGCAACAAATGCATCATTAGTTTTTAAGTCAGGCGCACATGTTTCGAATATTTTCTTCTTCGGATTAAGTTGAGCGTCGGGCTGGCGCGTGTAGCCTTCGCAGTGCACCAGATCTCCAGGCACCGCGCCTGCCGGCGGACTAAGTACCTCAACTTTCTCGGGTGTCGAAGCGCACATGACCATAGCCTCAGATGTAACGCCACGCATTTTAGCTGGTTTTAAATTGCACAGCACAACGACCATACGATTTTTCATCTCTTCCAATGGCACAAATTTTACCAATCCTGAGACAACTGTACGCGGCTGGGCCTCTCCGCAATCAATCTTCTCTAGGTAAAGACTGTCGGCATCAGGATGGCGACCCACTTCGATGATCTTGCCTACACGCAGATCCAAGCGGCCAATGTCAATGGGTAACTCTGTAACTGTAGGGGCAGCTGCAGCTTTCTCAACAACAGGTTTCTCCTTCTTTGCTTTCTTCTCTTTAGTTAATGGTTTTTCTTTAGTATCTACCGCTGTTGCTGCAGCAGTGACTTCTGCCTGAGCAGGTATCGCAGTAGTGCACAGGCCACGTGCTCCAGTAGGTATTGCAATCTGCTTTTTGCCATTGCGTGTCTCCAACTGTATCAGCTGCAACCGTGCTGCCTCCACCTTCTTGACCAGTTCAGCGTTCTCCAACAAAAGTACCTTTTTCTTGCGTGCTACTATCTCCTTTCGCATAACAAATAACTATAAAAACGATGAAAAAGTGCTAATTATTGATTTGATTTCCGTAAAAAGTGTGCCGCCCTACCTCAGATTTTAACGAGTCAATAACGGATTTGGCACGATTGTTATTCTCGCATATTGTCTCCAAATTCGCCATTTTTAAATAACTTGTTGACTGCGTTGCTCTTTTCAATTTGATCAATGCTGAAAAAATAATTGCCCTGCTTTGAGATGCCATTTTGCCAATCACGATTTGTCAATCACATGTTCATACAATAGATGCTCATAAAAGAAAAAATAACAAAAAGCAACAAAGCGAATAAAAAATATTTAAAATCGAAAAAAAGAAAAAAAAAAAAAAAAGGAATACGAGAGATATACAATAAAGCGCTTTGTAATTTATAACTAAATGGATTATGTTTATTGCGGTGCCGATGCAATCGGTCCGCCAGATGAAATTGATATTCTGAGTAAGTTTGGGTCGTTTGGATGTTGGTCACCATGGCTTCTTTGTCTGTTTTGGCTTTGAATAACATCAACGGTTTATTTTTTGTATTTAATGCACTGCGTTCATTTTGCGTGCAGACGTTTATGATTCTGGGCCAACACGCGCTGCACGTCACTATTCACCTAATTTCAATGGTTTCAACATAGGTACAACGGATCCTGATTACTTGGAGTTGGTGCCAATACTCGCCGATGGCGGTGAAAATTATGGTGTCTCTGCCATTGCTTTTGACGATTATGAGGAGTTGCTGTGGATGGGTAATCAGGGGGTAAGCAAGTGTTCACGTTTCTACTCAAGATTTGAATAAACTCACCAGTTGCAATTAGGGTCACATAACGTCGTATTATGCGGGCACTTTGCAAAAATACACATCTTTCCAAGTGCATGCATCAGATATCGTACGCCAGATTATTACCATTGATTCGGGCATACTAGCGCTGACGCAAACCTCGCTGAGACATCAGATCCGACGTGGCATTCCGAAATTTTCACACAAGTAATTACAGCATCACAAATTTGTACAGCCATTTTATTGTATACTTTACTTAAATGTAGATCGAAGAATATGATTGAAATGGTCTGTATGCTGCAGTTGTCACCACATCGTTTGGTCATGGCCGGATTACAGGAAGAAATGATTGATTTTGATTTACGCAGCTTAAAAGAAACGAAATTGGTATGTTCCTTCTATTGCTGCAATTTAAATTAAATAAATTTTTATTTTTACTCTATACCAATCGAACAGGAACATGTCGGTTCCGCCGGCTGTACGGTGCTGCGCAAGAATTCGAGGTTTCTCTTTGCTGGCGATCAATTTGGAACGGTTACACTACGCGATCTAAATACACTAAACGTTGAGCACACTATTAAAACGCATACAAGCAGTCTCTCAGATTTCGACGTGCAGGGCAATTATCTTATTTCGTGCGGGTATAGCGGTCGACAAGGAAACCTCTCAGTCGATCGCTTTCTAATGGTATACGATTTGCGTATGCTGCGTTTAATATCTCCTATTCAGGTGTTAATTGATCCCCAAATGCTTAAATTTTTACCATCGCTGACGTCCCGTTTAGCCGTTGTCTCCATTTACGGTCAATTGCAGCTCGTTGACACAGTGGAGTTAAGTGAACCGCGCGTTTCTATGTATCAGATCAATACGAACGGTAGTCAGTGTCTTAGTTTCGACATCAGCTCGTCGTCGCAAGCAATGGCATTCGGTGATCAGTCGGGCCATATCAATTCTATTGCTTCGATTCAGACGCCACAACCGCAGTTTAACAATTATTCACGCACCACAGAATTTGCCGATCCGGTGACACAGCTGCCGATGGTACCGCTGACTGATACGACGTTTCCGCTTTCATCGATAATGCTGCCACATCTGAACACTGGAACGCGTTGGTTTTCCGATTGGCCCGAGGAACTAATGCGCTACGAATATCATCGACCGAAACCAATCGATGCCGAAGTGCTGAACGGCATGAAGATGCACGGTCCAATTGGCTATTCTTTAAATCCCCGTAATGCACGTCGCAATCAAATACCTTATGTCATTGAGTTGTGTGGCGGTGCCACGACAAACAGTACAAATGGAATAGCAAGTACTGCGAAGGCTGACAACGGTGTCAAGATAATTCCACGAAGATATCGCAAGGTCGACCTGAAATATTCAAAACTTGGTACCCAGGATTTCGACTTCGAGCAGCACAATCAAACTTGTTTCGCGGGACTCGAGGCTACGCTGCCCAATTCATACTGCAATGCAATGCTGCAGGTTACCTTTGAATATTTTATGTCGTTAAATCTACATACAAACATCCAATTCTCATTGTTTTGCATTCTAGATATTATATTTCATTGAGCCATTGCGTCACAAACTAATCACCCACACTTGCGCTAAGGAGTTCTGTCTATCGTGCGAGTTAGGATTTCTTTTTCACATGTTGGACAACAGCTCCGGTAACCTCGATAGATCTAGTAAGAAGAAATAATGCATTCTAAATCTTGTTTGTATTTGTAGCTTCGACGCCTTGTCAAGCGAGTAATTTCTTGCGTTCGTTTCGCACGGTACCAGAGGCGTCTGCATTGGGTTTAATACTTTCTGATCGCTCTTCAAATGTAAATTTGATCAGTCTTATACAGGTATGTTTTATATACACTTACCACTATATAAAGATCCTCCAACAGTTCGGGGGATTTTCTTTAAAGTCAAAAACAAAAAAAAAAAAACTTATGTGACGGTTACCCGTTTATCGGTCGTGGCCGTACATAAGAAGTCGCAAAAGTCGTCATAGATCAAATTAAACAGTTTTATTTCGTTTTCTTTTTATGCACTGGGTCGGGAACCCCGTAAAGTATGAGTTGTAGTTAATACCAAATAGTTGTAGTTAATACCAAGTTTGCAGAGATTTTCGTGGATTTAGTATTTCCGACGCATCATCGGTATCTCTACCGGACGTTATCCACCATTTAATTTGAAGTTCCCTCATGTAAATCTTTTGTTGTCCATCCGGATAAGTTGACCAGACCAGTGCAGCCGTGGGAATTTTATTAGTTATGTCATCAATCATGCAGATAGTGGTTCATGTGGCTCGTAAGCTAGTCGCTAACTCTAATATTTCCAAAAATCATACGAAGAATCTTTCTCTCGAACCAGACCCAACGAGTTTTCAATTTGGTTTGGATCCACTATTCTGTACTATTCCAGTCGACAAAAAGTACTTCGGCTTGTCCACATTGTCTGTTAGACCCTTGAGACGTGACAGGCCAGCCACTCGGCTACAGGTATGAAACTGGAGACGATACCGCAAAGTTTCCTAACAGTTTCAAACAGCTAGGTAGTTTTTTGCACCATCCATATACAGGGTCCAGGCATTCCATTTGCATATCCTTAAATCGAGGTCCTGAAATCGTTTGCGGGGGTTGTCATCAAATGGGGATCGTATCCGAGGCTACCCAGGGGATACATGACTAACTAAAAATTTAGTTTATACAGTTAAATATTGTGTCCGTTTACTAAAGGTTCCAATGATTCCCAATCAATTTCTCTCATAAATGTTTCTCTTAAGCGCATTTTGTGTGTTTTAATTCCATTGAAAAAATGAAGATAAAAGTGTCAATTGCACAAACTTGGTGAATTTAGTCTGCAAATTTATATGTGTGAAGCGCGTTGAACGGTTAAATTGCAAACACTTTATTTTTTGTTGTAATTCTTTTTGATCTTTTCATCATAGAATTGGAATCGTTTTATATTGCATCAAATGCATTACGAAGTCTTGGAATCAGATAAGAATAGCATGCATAGCAGCTTTATATATCCACCTTCAGCATATGGTAAGACGTAACTTAAACATAATTCTATTAAAACAAAATTCTTAAAATACATGATGTAGTACATGTCTTTCCAGGCGAGAATGTATTATCCGCATCCGAAAGTGCAACAACTGGCGATATTTTTGAGATAATAAACGAAAGAAGCGGTAAAAATATAAAATATAATTGTTCCATGGAATTTTTATAGATTGTTTTATTTAATACTCAGACGACACTAGCAAAGAGGACGACCGTGAGCGTAGCAAAATCAACGAGGAAACTGAGATCAGCAAGATATTTGGTACAAAACAGATGTGCATAAACCGCTGTCTTAAGTGCAATGAGGAAGTAAGTCCAATTGATATGTTAGAGTTAATTGTCCTTTTAATAATTTATGTTTTAACACTACAAATATTTACAGAAATCTAAACAAAACACTCTGTTAGCATGTAATCTTTCATACCCGACACACTTAAAAGATACCGAACAGCAGCACCATTTTGGGAGCATACTGAAAAGGTCACTTGGCTCGGAGAAGAATATACAAGCGTTTTGCGAAAAGTGCAAAAAATTTTCACCCACAAAGCAGATTGTTAAGGTAGTCTATCTCGTTATAGATTGAAAAGACATACATGCATAGGTATATACATAAAATTATTTTATATATTTATACACAGGCCACAAGTCTACCGCAAATACTGACTGTCAATTGTGGACTGAACAACGAGAAGGATATTAATTTCTTAAAACGCCAGCTCAATCGTAGTGCAAATGCATCCAACACTAACATATCTGCTCCCACAGATAGTCCTGTTACTTTGAACACCACCAAACCATGTCGATATGGTGTAAACTGTTCGCGTAGTGATTGTCACTTTGTGCATCCTGACCGGTAATTAAACTATTTAGAAGAAATAGTTTGAATTTAATCGCATGCTTAACAACTTCCTTTGTAGGAAATCACCATCACATGTTAATCAAATGACTGCCAATAACTCGCCAAGTGGACGTCAGAATGCTTGGTTTCCCTTGTCTTTCACCATGTCTATTAACGATTCCGGAGAACTCGAAGTACATACTGAGTTACCTGTTATGAAAGCGGACTTAGTAAATACAGCATTAATATAATTTTGAAGACATAATTTTTGAAAATTTTTTTCAGGAACTCTCGAAGCGCACTTCAAGTAGTGAATCCTCAAATTCAAGTACTGATTTTGCTAAGGATATACAAGCAGAAGGTAATATAAATATAACCGCTGTATCTATAATATTTTAGTCTTGCAATGGTATTGTAAAACATTTAATGCAGCTTTCAGCACAAAGCAAGATTATGCACTACACGCTGTTGTCTGTCAAATCGATGATGGTACACAAAAGAATCTGGTGTCACTGATTAATGTGAATCGTAAATATCATACCATGAAGATGGCTAAAGCTGCTGGAGATTGCGAAGAGCAACAGCAGTGGTACATATTTAACGATTTCAGGCATGTACACTGTTATTTATTCTGCTATCATTCAAACCTACATTTTGTATATTTTTTTTTTTTTTTTAGTATCTCACCCGTTTCAACGCAGGAATCCGTATGGTTTACACTAGACTGGAAAGTACCTTGCGTTTTGTTCTACAGCAGTTTGCCTAATGATGACTTTATTCTCGAAGATTTGGCAACAGGCGATTTTAATACAACACCACAAAATCTATCCATGAACCCCCCCACTTTATTGCCGCAACCGTTGTACAATCCATTTTTACAAGTAATAGAGTTGCATAAAAGTAACAAACGTCAATGAGAAATATTTGTAATTTTTTGCGCGCTTCTTCCAGGACATACTGAATCCCAACCAAATCGTTGCAAGCGGCAATCTGCCAACGTCGCCCGATGTGTCGGTGGCGGTGCTGAAGCCATTGCAAGCGAATGAGATGCCACAGGCAGGTGATCTGGTCGCTATGGATGCTGAGTTTGTCACATTGAATCCCGAAGAGAATGAAATTCGACCCGATGGCAAGACAGCAACCATAAAACCATGTCACATGAGTGTGGCTCGTATTTCATGTATACGCGGGTGAGTTCATTCGCTCCGAATAGTGCACTAAAACACGCACACGCGCATTAGCTGTTCTATGCTTTGATAAATTGGCATCAAATCCTTGCTAGAACACAACTAATTCGTATGGGTGCTTAATAATGCAAGATTTGGTGAGAGAACGACAATAATAACTGATAAATCGATTTTTTATACACTACAGTCAAGGTCCCGATGAGGGTATTCCATTTATGGATGACTATATATCAACACAGGAGAAAGTTGTTGACTATCTAACACAGTTTTCTGGTATTAAACCAGGAGATTTGGATGCAAACTTTAGCAGTAAACGTCTGACTGCGCTTAAGTACTCTTATCAGAAACTTAAGTATCTGGTTGATGTAGGCGTTATATTTGTGGGCCATGGACTGAAAAATGATTTCCGGTATTAGAAAAAGACAATTATTACATGACAAAGCCTTTTAATTATGTTCAATTATGTTATTTTTGTTTATTTTGCAGAGTAATCAACATTTATGTACCGTCAGATCAAATAATTGACACTGTACATCTATTTCACTTACCACATCATCGTATGGTTTCATTGAGATTTCTGGCTTGGCACTTTTTGCGTAAGTATACAACATGTGTTTAATGCTACATTAGCAGTAACATTTATTGCTTTCATTGTTATTAATTGGTAGTATGCTCTGTGACCGTTTTAGATCTGTTGTGGTCATTGCAGATATAAGATCTTTAGTTCCTGCATGGGCCTAGCAGTCGTTTATGCAATCTTATGCACCTACAGTTGTCCCAAAACCTGTTTCTGGCTTCGTTCTTTTCCTTCTTTACTAGCATTATGAGTGTATCTGGTCATAATCCGCAAAAGACTCTGGAGCATTGCTGTCCACTTTCTTGCCAAGTTATCTGGCTCCTCGTTCCCAAATATACCCGCGTGATCAGATATCAAGTCTTACTCTGGTATGCTTGTTTAGTCTTTCTATGGTGTTTAATTTTTCTAAGTTGTCCGAGACTAACTGTACCCCCTAGTTAAGTTGAATTGGACACATCTTTCTATTTCATAGATTCATGCTTGATTATAAAATTGCCTAACGATCCGAAGTAGCTTGGGCGAGACTCCCGCACCAGTTTCATCCTCCGTCTGTCAGAAGAATGTTTTGTAGTATGAATGTCGTTGACAGAATGGCGTTGTTTGCCTGTTGTTCAATATGAAGGTGCAGCGGCATTAGATTTAGAAGCACAGCTAGTGTGGCGCTAGAACAGGCTCTTCTCATAGTTACGCATGCTAACCTCTCAATCCTATTCAGATGATTGCTGGCTAGTGTTAGTTTAGCCCTGCCTGTGTGCCCATACAATAGTACCATACAATAGTATCATCGTAAGATAAATTCATACATGGCAACGTTGGTCGAAAGTTATACCAAAGTGTTTGAACTCGAATTAGTTGATTGATGGTAGCAAAAGGAATAATTGTCGTTTTAGCTGAGATGATGCTCAGTCCGTAAGTCTAATGGTTGTACCATTCAGCTTGCAAAAGTAGGATCTGGTAGGATTTAGAGTGCCCCTACAACTTCTTTTCTGAAGTATCTTTAGTATACCTAATTTTTTTTGGTTGGAAATTCGATGATATGCATCAATGATTGTAGCCCTCTACCAATAATTCCAAGCTTAGTGGTGAGTTGGCTTTCCCATTGTTCTTCAAGTCCTCATAGTTGCTCTTAAGGTGACTTTTGTATAATTCCCAGCTTATGATTTCTAATATATTTGTTAAATTCCGTTAACCCCTGTTGTATCAAGCAGTATAATTATATGATCAGACATGGGTGGTTCATCGGATACCCAATTGTTAATAATGTTACATAAAAGAGAGTATCCTCCTGCCTAAATGTAGTAGGTGTAACATCTACGTTCAATATGCTAAGGACGTTCTGTAAGAGAAATACATGTAGAGTCTTTCGTTTGCATTACATCTCAATGTTCAATTTGCTCTCATGGAAGGTAGCTGGCCTTTAGCATCACTTCACGAAAACTCCGCTAAATGATGTCTTTCTTCAATAATATACGTTTTCTACATTCATACTACAGGTACAAAAATTCAATCCGAAACCCACGACTCCGTCGAAGATGCTCGAACAACATTGCAACTTTATAAACACTATTTACAACTGCAGGCAGAAAAGAAGTTTACCAGCGCACTTAAGAATTTATATGATCACGGTAAACAACTGCAATGGAAAGTTCCGGATGATCAACGTGAATGAGACAGAGCATTAAAAAAGAAATTATTGAAGAATGAAAATAGATAAAAAGCAGTACAAAAATGACACACCGAACCATGCGATAAAAACAAAAAATTCCATTTTATCGATGCAACTCTTTTATACATTGAAAACCGATCATATTTTGTTAAAAAATTGTTAAATGAAAAAAAATATTCCCAATTCTAAAATTACTAAAAAATTTTTACTGAATTAATTATTTTGTTTTATAAATGTTTATTTTTTAATATTTCTATAGACATAAATATGATAAAATACTATTTATATACATATCAATGAAACGGAATTTAAATTTATTTTATATTTTTTGCTTCGCTCATCCTTTGCAAAAAAAGCATAAAGTTTGTTAGTTTAAGTTCTTCCTCTTTGCGCAACTTTTCAATTGTTTTTTTTAGTTTCTTCTCCGTATAGTCCAACGATGTGCAGAAGACATTACCCTGTGAGTTACATTCGTGATCGGCATAGTGCCGACGTACTCTATGAAAAAGAGCGCGTGCACTTGGCGCGTAGAATGTAACTCTATTTAATTCAATGCTAATATTATCCTGGCTCCAATATGGCCTCCATGCACGCCAGAAACGATCGTGTATTTCATATTCCTTGCAGCAGAACATGTGGTAAATACGGCGGCTGGCGACCTTATCGGTGCAACATGCAACACAAAGGTATTCAACTTGATCTTCTTTAATCGGCATCGTTTCTGGCACACTATATAGCAAAAGCTCTGAAGTTATATTTTGAAATTTGGTTTCAATAAAATCTGGTGGTATGACGACCTTTTTTAATTGACGACGACGTGGCTTGAATTTATCACCGATTTTAAGTATTTTGAGTTGTGACGAAGCTTCTTCAATTGCTAAAGAGACAAAAAATAAAATTCGTAAGTATAAAGTGTAATTCATAAACAATAGACCAAAAGTAATGAGACAAGAACAAAAAAAAATCGTACACAAAATTAAAAATGTAGGGTAACTTTGTATTGGTGCTACGCCTTATAGTGGTCCGATCAGGACCTAGTAGACATATTTTATTAGAATTTACGTAAGGTAAATTTCATACAAAAACTCAATAATGGGTGTAGGTTTGTATAGAGGCTACCCCTCAAAGTAGGGTTGGCATATTCACTTAATACACTTTATCTTATGAGGAGAATTTAAATATCTAAACCTGAATTCTGTATATTTTATTGTCTCCAAGATCTCGTCGTTCAAACAGACGGACATATCATGTAACATACATACGCACAAACTTTATATACCTTTTTACCCTATGGCCCTATTGTTATTATATTAGTATTGAAGGTATAGCTAATCACTTTATTAAAAAAGAGCAACTGAAAAGATTGGATCCTAGGACGTACAAAGATTCGTTCAGCACATAGGCTTAGGGCAGGTCATCTAACTCAGTAGGACAAACCACTGATCTTTTAGGTTGCTGGTTTATATGTCCCCACCATCAATTATAATACACTATATGTACAGGGTATAAACATTAAAAAAGAGCCTTTTTAAATTTTTTTTTTTTTTGATTCGGTATTTTAAATTTTCAGTACTATTTTAGTTACTTTCACGTGACGATCTACGGAATATTCATATGTATGATTAGAGCTCGCAAAAAGTGATCTTTTTTACAGGCAGTCAGAAAAAAAAACAGTTGCGTGCGGACACGATTTAAAATAAATGCGAAGAGACATTTCAACTGTGTTTCATTTTCAAACGGTCTTGGTTCAATCAACGTGAGTTTTTTGTCGCTCACATTATGCATTTGTTCACTTGCGAAACTTTGGTTTTCAAAATTTGTGCAAACTGTCAATTACGCATGTATGTGTGTTACTTATATTTTAACATATGCACACAATTTAGCGCCCTATCTCTCTCTCCCTCCCTCTTCCACGCATTGATAGCGATGAAATTTTTAAAGCAACAACAAAAAAAAAGACACTTAGCCAAGCATATTGCTATCACTTGGCTCGTTTTGCTCAGTTGCTGATGCTCAGTTGCTGAGAGTTGAATGAAAATGTTCCCATCAAGCTATTAGCGTAAGAGAGCTTCGTGTGTTTTGTTCATCGAGAAGCATGAAACAGAAGACACGAAAGAATCAAAACGAAGTATTCCGCTGAGAGTAAGCGAGTCTGGTTCATATTTGTCTTTTCGCTGGGCAGGCCTCATAGATATATTTGGTTGAGCATATTTTGCGAGCCCTGTGTATGATACAATTCCTTGCAAGTCCCAACGCGACATTTAACCAAAATGTTTCGTATGAATCCATTACCCTAAACATAACAGTATCGTTCAATTTCTTTTCGCGCCTTTTTCTTTTGCCGATTTGGACTCCATTGCCTTTATAAAATATAAAACCAATTTAAAATTAAAGAGAAATACACAGTTTAAATACTCGTAAAACAATCAAACTGTGTCAAAACCGAGTATTTTACTCAAATAAATATGTATGTATTGTATAAACAATTTCAACAATGAATGGACTGAAAGCTTTTTGCATGGTGATTCATAATTTCACAATAATCGTATATGGTTTTTAAAATACATACATATAGCTTAAACAGCTGATATTTGTTTATAAGTGAGTAAGTGTGAAAATGGTATTATCGGTTTGTCAGAAAGTTTGTAACACTTCATAAAGTACAGTTATAAACAATTTTTCTTGATCAGCTAGCCATCTAGCCATGGCCTTCTGATAGTTATTACGTTGTTCAACGACATTAAAGGAAGCATCGTAGACCCCATAAAGTATATACATATATTATTGATCGATCTAGCCATGTCCGACTGTCTGTCAATTTCTAAGATATCCGGTTTTAAGTCGGCACATAGACTTCTTTGTATTGCAGTTTAATAGATTATCAAATTTGACCACTTTTAAGGGTAGCCCCCATAGAAAGTTACTTGAAAACTATCTTATTACAGTAAATATCAACTTACAATTTTATATAGTGGCTTCTAACGGACGACCACCTTACATACGTATAAGGAAATAGGTGTAATTTATCCATTTTAGCGACAGCCCCATACAACCCCACTTTTGGGACTTTTCATAAAAAACTTTATCATTTCATTCAAAATCAACTTGATATTTTACATGGTGGCTTTAGATGTACGGACGCTACGCATAATTATCAAGGGATAGGCTCCCTCAAATTTACATCCCACGTTTAGCTTGTTAGATTTTACATTTTTTATTTTGTTTTACATCTATTAAGTTGACAGCTTGAAACTTCATATGAATGGTATTAAAACTTCGAACCACTGAAGTAAACTTTTTTTTTTAAGAAAGTAAAATTTATTATTACAGTACGAAATACGGATGTTTGTATGGTGCTACCCCATTTTTAGGGGTAGCACCATACAAACATCAACCAAATTTTTGGTTTTGTGCATAATGTTAATATCCAAAGACAACAAAATTTGTATAGTAATTTTAAATATATTGTTTTATTTGTTTCTTGGGTTTGAAATTTCAAATGAAGTGTATTAAATCTTTTGTTCGAAGTTAACGTATTTTTTTATTGTAAAATTATCTCTTTTGCATTGCAAACCTATTTTGTAAAAATAGTACAAAATTGTACAGACTACGATGTTCCTCATCGAAAATCTGGGAAACTGCCTGTTGCACTTTCCACTGATCCACTTTGTATTTCAACGGAAGTACCAATGTGTTTCCAATCCATTTTTCATTGTGAAAACGCGCTTTTACCAATCTAAGCATACGTCGTCCACTGAGTGTAGGTCCGCTAATTAAATAATTTGCATATTCAGCGATGTTATGCTCTATTGCGGCTTTACTTTTTGTCGAATAGTAAAAGTGCATACAGCGACGACGACACTTCAAATTACCGGTCACAGTACTAATAACACCGAAGCTCTCCACGAGTGCATCATTGTCCTGTAGCAAAGGAGCTGTACGGTTCATTATCATTACACGTAAGTAATTTTTAAAATCTTCGTGAAAGTTGTATTCCAGATATTGTGAATCTGATGGTTTATACTCCACTACGTCATCATCGCCAATTTTAAGCACAACTGCAATATAATAGCGATCAGATATTAACATGGAGTTATTATCTTATATTTCAATACCTGTTTCCGCTGTGATTTCTTTTGTTGAGCAATTATCATTTTCGATTGGTTTTTTATTCATTTTAAAACGAAAATTTTGTATTATATCTGAATGTGTGCTAAGAACTCGATTTATTTTATATACACATTCGAATGTGATTGCAATTGGCGAACTGTGCTTTTATATTTGCTTACAATAATGTAACTTACAGCTTTTAATTTCGTCATAGTTGCAACAAACTTATCAGAAACTTTGCTCTTGTGTTGGTCGCGCGTGTCTGTCCGTCGGACTGTCTGTCTGTGTGTTTAAAGAAGGTTTATTTTGTTGTTTTGAACATATATAATTCAATATAAGGAATTATTTATAAAACAATAATAAAGTTAAGTTCGTTGAAACCATTCACAAGAAATTTGATGGTGTGAACTTAATAAGTATAAAGAAAAAAAAAATATTTGTAAAATCTGACAACCTTAACGTGGGGTTCAAAATTTGTTGGGCCTACCCCTAAAAGTGGTCGTTTAATGCCCCTTGATAATTATGTGTATGTGTGTAAGGGTGATAATGGCGTCAAGTCAATATTATCTGCAATAAGCCTATTTTGTCATATCTAAATTGTCTGCAATAAAATTGTTCTCCATACAAAGTGGAGGGGGAGTGGAGCCACCATATCCATTTTTAAGGTGATATTAACCACAATAACAAAAATTATTCATACAAAAACTCAAAAGTGGTTTATAAGGGAGCTAGCCCAAAATGTAGACGTGGCATGTCAATATAAATACTCTATTTAACTGCAATTTAATGAAATCTTTGTGCCGACTTACAACTGGATATCGTAAAAATCAAGAATATATACGTTCTGGGATCTACGATACCTCCTTCAATGAATATAATAAAAAAAAAAAACACAAGAAAGGAAGAAAAAAGAATCACAATAAAAATTCTACTCAACGTGAAAAACGGACCATTTCATCGATATCAGAAATATATTCGGACTCGAAATCAGGAGCCACAGGGCCATAAACAAAAAAGAATGCTGCAGTCATAAGTTCATGGCTTCGAAATACCCTGCCGCATTTTATACTCTAATGCAAATATTTTTTTTTTAATTTTTGTTTGATTTTGTTCCACTTTATTTTATACCATTCACACATGGTCGCCAGTCGCTGGCAATCCGGAGCTTCTTCAGATCATCAAAAAAGACGCTAATCGACGCTAACTGTAAGGGGGACAAAAATTCCACGGATAATCTTTCTCTAGAACACTCCTAAAGGCGCTGTCTCCGTTGATGTCAGGGTCCATGCTTCTGCGCCATACAGCAGGACCGGGATTATCAGTGTCATAGATTTTTATATTCGTACTTTGAGATAGGGCTCTACATCTAATTTACTTTCTGATCCCAAAGTAGCAGCGGTTAGCAAGTGTGATTCTTTGTCTGATCTTTAAGCTGTCTTTGTTGTCGCTGTTAAATTCTACTCCCAAATATACAAAGTTTTCTACAACTTTGATGTAGAAATTCTCCATAGTCACTGACCGTCCAAGCCACGCAGATTTTCTGCGAGTGGACCCCAAGTACATGAGAATGCCCTGCAAACTCACCGTTCGTTTGTGCCAATGGCGTCAATGTCATAAAAATACGCGAGTAGCATTACTTCCTTATGGAAGATCGTACCGTTCTACGTATGGATATTAAAGATATTACATCAAGATATTAAAAAAGACTATAAAGTATAACACTGGCTGAAATCTGTTTTGGTATCATACAGTTCGGAGAGGTTCTTTCCTACTCTGACGAAGCTTTGGATATGTGCTAGCGTCATCATGCAAAGACGAACGATCTTTGCTGGGATACCAAGTTCATATAGAGCGTTGAAGAACTTAGTTCTAATCGGCGTGTCGAAAGCGGCCTTACAATCGACAAATAGGTGGTGTGAGTCCCTGTTGTACTCACGGATCTTCTCCAGGATTTGTCGTAGAATGACTATTTGATCACTGGTCCACCTCTTTGGTCTGAAGCAACACTAATACTGGCCTATCAGTGCATCCGTGTATGTCTCCAGCCGTTTACCTAGTACGCAGGACAGAACATTGTATGCAATTGAAGGGAGACAGACTTATAAAAATTCTCTTTTATCGATACAAACGTCAATTACTACAACATTTTTACAGAATTAATTATTTTGTTTGATAAATTATTACTTTTTAATATTTCTAAAGACACAAATATTACAAAATACTATTTATATACATATGAAAGAAACGGAATAAACAATTATTTTATAATTTTTACTTTGCTATTCCTTTGCAAAAAAAGCATTAAGTTTGTTAGTTTAAGTTCTTCCTCTTTGCGCAATATTTCAATTGATTTTTTTAGTTGCTCCTCCGTATAGTCCAACGATGTGAAGACGACATTACCCTGTGCATTCCAATCGTGATCGGCAAAGTGCCGACGAACTCTATGAAACAGTGCGCGTGCACTTGTCGCGTAGATTGTAACTCTATTGGATCTAATGCTAATTTTATCCTGGATCCAATAATGCGAAAATACACGATAGAAACTATCGTTCGTTTCATTTTCCTTGCATCAGAACATGTGATACTTACAGTGACGGTGGGCCTTGTCGACCAAACTGACAACACAGAGGTAGTCGAAGTGATCTTCCTTAATGTGCAACTTTTCTGGTTTTCTACTATATATCAAAAGTTCTGAAGTTATATTTTGAAATTCGGTTCGGATAAAATCTTGTGGTATGACGATCTTTTGAAATTGACCTTAAAAAATAGTTCTTAGCCTAGCTCTTGAGAAATATGTACGTTAAGTGCACAGGTGAAGAATGCATCAACCACTTCATACAATTAAATGTTTCCATTTATTGCATATTATCTATCACTCACTATCAAACTTCACTTCACTGATCAGTTTTATAGCACACGTTTCTCAAATTTGTTGAGGTCTTTATAAAGGGTTATACTTAGAATATAACGTTGCAGGTCACTTTACTTATCTTTGCTCTAAGATAAAGTTTCTTTAAACTTGTGTTAATAGGATTTTAACAAATTTTTTTTTTCAAACTTTTTTTCGCACGGACATATTTTTTAACAGCCGGCCCAGTCAAGCACAAACTATCAAATATTAAAAAATTTTAAATAATAATAAGGTTACTTTTGGTAGATCAAAAGCTTCAATACTCTTTACACGCTTTTATTCCATTTTTAAGGAGGTGAGCTCCTAACTGTGTAAAGCTTCCGTTCATTAGAGGTCACAATATCGAATTTGAGGTTTTTATTGACTGTAATGAAAAACTTTTTTATATAAAATCCGAAATGTGGGAAGTGGGTTTGTGTGGAGCTACCCCTAAATGTGGTCGTGGCATAGTTTTGATCGTTATCGTTTTTATATCGTTGAATTTCAGCGGGCCTTAAAATCTTGTTTGAACGTTTACGACAATTTATTATTAAGCTCGGTGTGCTTAAACATACGAAAGACGGTTGGACAGACATAGCAATATCGATTTGACTTTTGATGCTCATCGAGTATGGTGGCCGACTCTATACTTTATGGTATCGGCCACGGCTTCTTTTGTCTATTACAAACATTTGCATAACTTAATAAATCCTTTTACCCTATGAATGCAGGGTATAAAAAAAGAACATTTTTTAATATTTTTAGAGACCAAATTCAAATCAAAATAAATATTGAAATATTGCGAATTGATAACGAATCGATAATATAATGGTATTCGAAAACCAATTGAATTAAATATTTGATCTGAATTTTTTTAGAAATCTCTATACATTATTAAGGGCCAAATACACCATTCACACATTTGATGAAAAGTGTTACATTGTAATTTTATGCGTGCCCACACACCTTTCAAATCCATTTCGTCAAATCTGGATTTTTGTTTTTTTTTTAGGACATTTTTGAAACGCAGTGCCACAATGATGGCAAAGCCTTGTAGGCATCAATGAATTCCGAGATCAGGTTTTGGTTGTGATTTTCCATTATTTTTATAAATTTTTCGCAATTTTCTTTGTCATTTGTCTTTGTCATATTTTGAATCCAAACCAAATTTTCCCGCACAATTCTGTACAGAACGAAAAAATAAAAATCCCATGGAGGAAGAAGAAGAAGCGATTTGACAAAAATAAAAACTTTTTAATTTTCTTCACACATTTGATCAAACAGTCAAATGGCCAAATACACCCGTCGATTTTCGTCACATCGCACATTTAATCAAATGTGTGAAGGTGTATTTGGCGCTTTAACTCAGCATTAAATTTAATTTTTTGTGTCCTTTTTTAGTATATGTTGTTTTTCAAAGTGCATAACAATTTAAAAGAAGAAGGAAATCCAGTAACTTGTTGTTCTATACTAAAATTTGTTAACACTAAAAAAATCGCGCGAAAATAATAGCGTCTTGCCACTGTAAACAATTATTCGATTGTATCTCATTGTTTAATACAATTAATATCAACGAAAATGCCGCTTAACAACAGAAATGTTTTCGTACAAATTAAACCATTTGGCGAACGTCAAGAGAATATTATAAATCAACACAAAACTTTAAAATCACTAAAGGACACAGCCATTGTCGGCGCTACAAGCACCAACAAAGAAAACACAAATAACGTTTGCGAAGATAGCAAGTTGTCGCTGGATAGTCGCCTGCAGTATAATAATTTAAAGACACCATTTAATGACAATACTAAACGAAATGTCGACACGGAAACTCAGAGTGAACTTATAACGCCACCAGTAGAAACTGTAGGAATCGTGGCAGCAGATTTATGCAGCAGCAGTGATCCCGGAGAAGAGTACTACAAACGCTTGGCGGAACAGCGTCGAGAGGCGTTGCATCAAACACTGCAGGAAAACAAACAGTTGTTCGAACGTATAGAGTATCTGGAGGAAGAGCTCGACACATCGCGCAAAGAACTGGATGAAGCTGTGCATCTTACAGAGATTTTAAAAGAATTCTTGTCGGAGAGTGCTGATGAAGCAGATATTGTGGCAGATCAAGCCGCTTAAACTAAGTTTGCACTGTTTGAATGTCTAGCGGGCCACGGATCTTCGAATTCATATTAAGACATTTAAAATTAAGAACTCATATTCGCTTGTTATCATTTAGTACATCTTATTTATTTTTATGAATATTATTTCATCACTCTACATCTGCACTTCACATTATGTACAAAGGCTGCACAAGTCGTCATCAATTAGTTGTAATTTTTAAATCTTAAATTGTAACAAAATAAATCGTTTTCAATTAAAGAAATACTATTTTATATCTTGAATGATTTATTCTTTTGGCCACTGGCTATTTACAATAACTTTCTAAAGTTTATTTTAAAGTAGGTAAAGCTATAGTTTTCGATTAGTTGTGTTAAAATAAAGCAGTTGATGAGAAAGAATACAGCTCCTTGTGCGCCAATCCAATAGAAGACATTTCGTGTCTTAAACTCCAGTAAATAGGCGGGTAGTAACCAGAGTGCCTGGCCCAGCAGCCAGAGCATAAATAGTCCAATTCCCCATCGAAACGATATATACTGAAGATTGTTTAGGCAGAGCGGTAGTAATGCAATATACCAGACAAAGTACTGTGAAGTCACCACGGAGTTAAAAGTAACTATGACAAAAGCAAGTGTAAAAACACAAAATGGCAAAGTTTGCCGGAATTGACCAAAACCGAAGCTGATATAGATAAGTAACAAGATTTGCGGTGTTAATATCAGCAACTTTACCGTTAGCGTAGTCTCAGAATCAGCACCCGTTCCATTAATGTTACCACTGCCCAAATACTGCAGCAGAAAGTACAGCGAAAAATTGTGTCGCACATCCTTGCGTACAAAATGATAGATGTATGCCTCGTAGATATATTGCCAGCCGTATAAATGATAAAAAGCGCACGTAAACGCCAGCAATGCAATGAGCGTACCCAGCACTAGAACAATTTGTTGACGCGTTGGAAGAAATACTTGTTGCAAAAAGTCGCGCACTGATCCTGTCAAGCGCTCCGAAAGTGACAGATAGTAGGCCAGACTAAATATTAATGGATAGAGGCGCAGATGTATAGCAAAGCCATGTGCTAAACCGGCACAAAAAATAAACCATAAACGACGACTATTCTTTTGGTTGGCGTAGTCAGCAGCTTTTGATAGCAAATAAATGCTCAGTATAACAAAGAAACTGGAAAAACTATCTCCATTGCCGCGCGTTGATATGACAGCTGTCAATGGATTGTAGAGCCAAAAGCAGGCAGAAGCACGTGCGATCTTTTCGGGTCGATTACGTTCGTCAGTTGTCTCCGGCGGCGGTGCTTGAGTTGCAGTCTTGCCAAATTTGTGCAAAAGTGATTGTACAGCTTTGTGACATTGTGACTGCAGTTCGGCGCGAACTAGTGCATATATAAGCAATGCAACAAGCAAATCGAATGCTGCGTAGATTACTTTACCGCAGACGGAGTGCACCAAAATGTTTGGCAACTGTACAAACGCCATAACTGGACTGTAGCGATATGTGTGACGCTCAAAGGGCGACTGACCAGCGAGCATATGTCGTGCGCCATCGGTCACCACTTTATAATCGATATCCGTGTAGGGTACTTCCGAATAAGAGTCGTGCACTTGACCATAACAGATCAATGCGACACGTAGCACAGCGGATATACACAAATGCATACGAAGACTGAGGCTCAGCAACTGTGTACGGCAGCGATTTATCATAGTGTTGTTTTTGCTGCTTTTTGACGTAGATACGCCTTGTACGGTGCTCGACATGCTTTCGATAATATGTTATTTGTTTGTAAGATAATTGTTTGACTTTCTTATGTGCTTGCTTTGTAGTTTTATAATTAAATGTACGTGTATATTTAAATTACAATTTCGTCTTCAGCTCAATGGCAGCCTTTTGAATGCAGTTTTTGAACTGTTGAAACTCCTTATCGCATATCTTATGGTGTACATTAAGATCCCGTGTTACACATGTTGCATAAGCCGCAGCCTTGTCGGAACACTTGGCTAGTAAAACGGGATAGTTACGCAGCCTTTGATTTGCCTTACGCACTGATTCCATAACTTACCTTCGACTAATGTATACTGTTCTTATTGTTGTTTAACGTTTATGCGCCGCTACGCGTTCACCAGATTGTGGTATAGCGTCGGCAATGAATGCGTCGTACAGCGGTTTGGAGAAGAACACAAGTAATGATGTAGTTAGGAAAGTTATTTGAAATATACGCGGATTACGTTGAATCCAGTTGCGCTTAGGCAACACAGCAGTGCGTCTTCGTTGTTGAGTCGTAGTTTTTCCTTGACTTTGGCGAATTTTTTGTTCGTCTAATAAACTTTGTAGTTGTGGTGGTGGCTTGTATGGCGGTACACTTGTTGCAGGTTTTTGCATTATTTACTGCAAAAAGTTTACAAAATTTTAATTGGTACTATAGATTCTCGCTTTACTAGCTTACCAGCTTTTTGTCCGCCCCTGCACTGTGTCTTTGTTCAACCTGTTCCTGGTTTCGACTGCCCTCCTCCAAGAAGTTACGCTTTAGATCGATACCGCTGCAGCACAAAGATTGTTTATGCCACTTAATGCAGCACTGGCGCATTTGTTCCAAAATCTCTAAACATTTATTCTCTTGAAAGTTGTTTTCTGTGATGTCATTACATAAGCAAAAGCGTAGATATTAATTAAATCATATGGTGTATGATATGTATATAATTTACCGTTCAGACAGGCTTGTATGCGGCAGGCGTTTGCTTTGCAAGGATCCTTTTTAACTCTGGACATGAAAACAAAACGAAGTGTATGCTTTTTACTTTCAAGCAATTATAATCCAAATTTTTGTCTTTTTTTCTGTGTTCCGGCACCGTACTTCACGTCGTAAATGTTGAATTAACTGCAAACAGCTGTGAAATTAAATGTATATAGTTGTCTCTTTTACAGTTCCATGCACAAAGAAGCATACCAGTACAAAAATATTTGTACAATCGGAATTATATTCTCTTACAAACTCCATTGTAGAATTTTTGATTTTCAAATAGGATTTCTTATTGGAAACGTAGAAGTTTAGAACTCGTCAAAATAAGACGAAATGTTTGAATAATATTTTTTGCAGTTAATTTTAAAAGAATTTTAAATATCAATTTACAAATGTATGTACTTTTCGACGCAGATCGATGAGATTTGGTACAGTATGTCGTATGTATGTAAAGTATGTCGGACGAAATAAGATTCACTGGAAAAATGGTCCTTTTCGTACCCGCATATAAAAGAAAACAAAACTCAAGGAACATTGCACACCAGCTACGCTATGTTTCGACTATTTGTCTGTTTGTTGTTTTGTGATGGCGTACAACGTCTCGGACTGCCTGCTAGTAGTCTATGAAAATATCATCAAATCATACAAAACAAACAAAAACATATATACAAAATCTCACGGGTAGTAAAGAAGCGTATTTATATTTCGTATAAACCATGAAAGCTTTGGCGACTATGCAAATTTCGTAAGCTTATACAATTGGGTTTCACTGCTATAAAATATGTTGCCATACATACAGTGTAGCGCTGCCATATTTTGTTTCACTCGCACTCACGCCAATTCTCGTATTAAATTTGTCAATTCTCATCCGTTATGATTAGTTTCTTTGTGAGTGCGAGCAGTGTCAGAGTATAGAGGGAGCGAGATAGTACGGTACAAACAGCGAAAGAACGCGTACGAATTTTTATTTTACGTGAACTGGTTTCTGTTTTGTATTTTCGTGCTAAATAAGTTCAAATGCCATCCAAGAAGAAAAAGTATAATGCGCGTTTTCCTGCAGTGAGTAGAAGTTTTCAATGGAGCGGCGGCGGCTGCAAATTTAAAGATAGGACAGGCGGACAAAAGTTGCGTTGAGCTCCTTTCCTTGGCAGCACCATTGTCGTTGTTGTTATTGTTTTATTATTATTATTTTTTTTTTTGGGTGCTGTGAATTGGTAACTTGATGGAATGAGATGGGGCTCTCGGGTTATCAGTTTAAATGATTTCGCTTTCAACATAGTTCTTAATGTGTATGTGTGTGTGTGTGTGTTTTAACATCAATTCTCTTTTCAGGGACGCATTAAAAAGATTATGCAGAGTGACGAGGAGATCGGCAAGGTCGCACAAGCAGTGCCAGTTATAATCTATATCCTTTTGAAACAAAACAATATTTTCATTTACTTAACATTTATCAGCTAACCCAAGTGGTTTTCCCTAACTGTTGCCAATTTTCTTTAATTTCTTATATACCTAGAACATTGGAACTGTTTGTCGAATCGCTTCTGACCAAGACACTAAAAATAACACACACTCGAAATGCCAAAACACTCTCTACGTCGCATATGAAACAGTGTATTATGTCTGAACAGCGTTTTGACTTCCTACGCGAACTAGTTAAGAATATACCCGACATCAGTGTTGCCGAAGAGACAGCCAACTTCAATGATGATGACGCCGCACAGAGCTCACCAGAAGAGCAATACCCAGACTCGGACACGCCTTATGATTTAAGCATGCCATCCACATCCTCTCGAGCGGTGAACTACAGTCGCAGCACATCTTCAAATGGATATACACGTTCACAGAGCATGAACGGCGCAGGAAGCGCCAACAGTGTGGCAACGGCCGTACCTAATTTAAAACGCGACTACAATGTAGTACAACGCTTGCAACAAATTATCGAAGAAAAATGCGCCACAACTGCCGGAAATGTTGGTACTACCAGTTCAGTGATAATGCATACGCAGGCTGTGGCCAACTTGCGAAATTTCGATCCGTTACCTGCAAAGTTACTACGTTCCGAATCGACACCAACAGCGACGTTAGTAACAGCAGCATCGCCACACTCCCAGCCACGCAGCAACAAACCCAAATATTTACCATTGCTGCCGAAGCCAATGGAGACAATGACAACCAGCACTAGTCCGGCGGGCTACGCCAGAAGTCGTCGACAGATATCACAACTATCACCAGACACTGCCATACCTGATCCGATTGTTAACTATGAGCTTAACAAGCCAATTGTCAAGATTGACTATAGCAATCTACAAATTCCACAAGTAGGCACAGTCGCCTCTAATAGTTTTGCACCGCTTAGTGCACCACCGCATCTAAATGTCAACGCAGATTGTACGACGTCTGCTTTTAATTTTGCTGCGGCCTCGCCGTTTATTAATATTGATCTGTCAAATATTGTAACTTCAGCAACGAATCCAAATCCAACACCCGCCATTGCGACCATAAGCATCGGAGCACTGCCGTCAGTGGTAAAGCAGCAACCGTTGTCGCCGCCGTCGCCACCAGCAATAAACAAACTTACTCCTAATTCCAAAGCTAAAATGGTCGTGCCATTTATATTAAATTCAGCCGCAAACGTTCCACCACCAAAACCGGCTGATACAACGGCCAAAGATTCGTTCTTTGAATTAGACGAAGACTATGACAATATTTAAAAAAAAAATAAAAAACAAATTAAATGAAATGAACGGGTTATTCTAACAATATTCATTTTATATACATAATGTAATTTATTAATTAAGAGCAACACTGCATAATGCTTTTTCAAATAAAGACTACAGACTTTTACAATAATTATACAGAATTTTAACTTCGTCTTCAAGTCTTCTGGATATCTAGATTTTTCTAAAATCGTGAGTATGACTTTTTTAAGAATGCAAACACATACCGTTTATAAGGGCTAAGTAACGCAAAAGATATATATACTAATTTCATATAGTACGAGTATATTTTTGATATATGCACCCGTCTGTAGACTTCGTATATTGTAAGAGATAGAGCCTTCAAATTTGGATATTTAGACTCTTCTACTCTTTCTTCAGATAAAGTTTATTAAATGTAAGTGCTGTTGCCGCTATAAGGGGTAGCCCCTGTACAAGCTTGCTCTACCCACATTTTTAAGTTTTTTTATGAAATTTTTTGTTGTTTTTATTGTTAACTAGCTGTACCCGGTGATCGTAGCAACTCCGTCTCTTGTTTTTCTATTATATGTGAATATATATATCAAACTATTTACTCAGTTATTCTTATTATTGACCGGTGACCTTTACAGATGTACAAAATCTCATTCATCTACCGTCCTCGGTGAAAAAAATCAAATTTACCGCAAATTGTACTTAAAAATAGAAAAACAAGAAGTATAAAAACCGAATTCAAAACATAACTTTCCTTTTTCAGTATAATAAACGAGTATCCGAATGAGACTGTGTCAAAATTTTAATTATGTAGTAGTCTAAAGGTTAAGTTTTAAACGGCATATTTGGTGTATCTAACATCAATCCTACTAAAAAATTTCGTTTCATCCACTCTAAAATATAGCTCACATACAAATCTATGGTTTAAATAAAGACAGGCTATCTAGTAGTCGAGGCCACTCGATTGCCGTGTTCTTTCTTGTTTAATTCGGAAGTGATTTCGTTGAAATGGTTCGCATTTTCCTTTCAGTAAATTCAAATCACGAAATTCTTCTGAATGCGAACACTATATAATTTCCGAACATCTTAGTCGGATTCGAAAACTATAGCACAAGGGTGTATGAAGATCTTCTGTACTTGAGCATTTATTGTCAGGTCAGTACTGAGCTTTAATATTGAAAATATGTTGTATAAAATTATTGATTACTAATTTAAACGGAGATATATTTCAAAATCCGTTACTTTTGAAACAGCTGCTATTCGTGGTGAAGTTAAATACAAACATAGACAACTCGCGCTATATGTACATTCATACAAACATATGTATGTATAAATGTACAACTGGATGGGTTCCTAAACGAAAAATGAGCCGAATCATTAAAATGGTGTTCGTAAGTACATATGTATATACATAGTTGTAAAGAGTGCCTTATATTTCCATAACAACATTATAACAAACAAATCATTTTCTTTTATCAGATTATTGTCTTCATTCTATTAATTGCGTTACTGACAAGCGCCAGCGTAGAGACTCCACAACGGCATCCAAATATTTTGTTAATACTTACTGATGATCAGGATGTTGCACTGCATGGAATGTTTCCGGTGGAACAAACATCACGACTGCTGGGTGAAGGAGGCGCCGTATTTACTAATGCCGTATGCTTTTCTTTTGACTAACATTTGGGAAATGATGGTTCAACCAATTTTATTCTCATAATATTTCTGCCAATCGTTCTAGTTTACAACTACACCGCTCTGTTGTCCTTCGCGTGCAAGTCTTCTAACAGGTCAGTATGCACATAACCATCATACTACCAACAACTCTGAAAGTGGAGGCTGCTACGGCCAAATGTGGCGTACGAAATTGGAGCTTAATGCTTTGCCTGTGTTGCTACAGCAGCAAGGATACTTAACTTTTTTTGCTGGAAAATATCTTAATGCCTATAAGGGTGATGAAGTTCCTCCCGGTTGGAATGATTTTCATGGACTGCATGGAAATTCACGATATTACAATTATACATTGCGTGAAAATGATGAAAACGTCACTTATACTTCGGAATATTTCACGGATTTATTGCGGGATCGGACGCTTTCGTTTCTGTCAAACTCCTCGATGAATATGCCGTTTTTTGCTATGGTTTCACCGCCAGCTGCGCATGCACCTTTTACACCTGCAGCACGGCACCGAGGATCTTTTAAGGATATTCGTGCATTGCGTACACCAAACTTTAACTATGTCAGCACCAATAATCTAGGTATGCGATACATAAGCATAAACTTTGTGAATACTTTACTTTGTTCAATTATGTACATATTAAAGAAAAACATTGGCTGGTTGCCACATCTCGTACTATTCCAAATGGAACGCTGGCGCTTATGGACACCTATTTCCAGCAGCGTTGGGAAACTTTATTAGCTGTCGACGAAATGGTTGCCGCATTTGTAAAACAATTGAAGTCAATAAAGCAGCTCGAGCAAACGTATATAGTATACACGTCGGATAACGGATATCATGTGGGTCAGTTCGCGCAACCATTTGATAAACGACAGCCCTACGAAACCGATATTCGTGTACCGATGTTGATACGTGGACCGGGTATTGAGGCGGGCACAAGAGTAACAGCACCTGTGAGCCTAGTTGATCTCGCACCCACAATACTCGAGTGGACAGAGACCAAGATTCCTGCATATATGGACGGACAATCTTTTAACAAACACTTAAACCATACCGCTGACGCGAACGATCCACTACTGATTGCAGACTTCCAACGTAATCTGCTAATTGAGTATTGGGGTGAAGGTAACAATGAAACCTTCAATCCTGCCTGCCCCGGTACTCGTCTGGATCACCTTTCTCAATGTAGCCCAGAGGCATCTTGTCACTGTGAGGATGCCTGGAATAATACATACTCTTGTGTGCGTGATTTTCGCTATCAAATTGATCGAATATACTGCAGATTTAGGGACAATGAGGTCAGTTACATGTGAACTTACTATATTAAAGCTTTTCGATTTAGTATCTATTTATTTTTTCTCATTTGACAGAATTTCGTCGAAGCTTACGATTTAAACGAGGATCCTTACCAAATGGATAATATCGGCTATGAAATTTTGCCTATTGAGGCAGCACTCTACGATCTCGCTCTGAATAAACTAAATAAGTGTGTGGGCGCTGAATGCAATCATGTGCATGTATAGTTGTGATATTACTAGAACAAAGCGAATTTTGTAAAATAATTTTTATGAATACAACTAACTTTAATTATATTAACATTAAATCCTATTTTTCGAATAAATTGCATTCTTATCGCTTTTAATTTCGTTCAATGATTCTTACATCAGTTAGAGACAGAAAACTTTGGTATATAAATGGTTCGATGGTCGGATCGGATTAAAACTAAACTAGAAGCAAGAGAAAATGTTAACTACGGATTAACCGAAGCTTTAATACCATGCGAATGATGTACATACTTAGCAGCTATAAAGAAAAACAATACTTGTGAAACCTACGAAACTAACCTTCAATAGTAAGTTTGTATTGGGGCTACAACTAAAAGTGAACGGGACATAGGATATTTTCAACTTATGCATTTTAAAATTATATTGCCTATAAGGAAAAAGTTGTTCATACAAGAATCCAAAAGTGTCTGGTGGATTTATATGGGCGCTGTCCCTAAAAGTGGAGAGATTAAACCCATATACACATATTTTTGTGATGCATCCGACCAAATTCATAATAAAATTTCAAGAGTGTATTGACTATAATAAGTGGGCGATGGATTTGTATAGGGACTACAAAAAAAAAAAAAAAAATGGCGAAACACGTCTATTAGAATATGTATGTGAATCGACCTTTAATAAAAAGGCACCAAATTAATTTTCAAGCTGATTTTGACTTAAATAAACATGGGTGGTGGGTGTTTATGGGGGATAAAAAAAGTCTATGGTCCGATTTAAAACTGGTTATCTTAAAAATTGGATACCAAAAAAATGAGCAAGAACTACCAGACAGAGAGACAGACGGACATCGCTAGATCGACTCGTCTCTTAGAGCTGTTCAAGAATATATACATATACTCTATAGGGTATACGGTACCTCCATCAAAGCGTTACACACTATGAAAAACTGATATAATTTCACACTATGTGTGAATGCTATAAAAATGGATGCTGGTTCATAAAAGGGTTTACTGAGTCTTCAAATATTGAAAATTTACCTACAAATGGCTGAATATTCATAATTTTTAATAAATTAATAACAAAAACGGTTCCAAGTTTATATAAAAATTTCATAACTCGAATCGTTTGTGCAAAAGACAGGACAGAGTAGATGTAGTATGTAACTTGGAAGATAATATTATTTCTTGTTTCTATATAAAATCATTAAAGTGTTGGTTTATGGAAGTAACTTCTTCTTTCAGTGGGTGTGATAAACCCTTTCCCTTACTTTCAAAAGATTAGTAGAGTAATGTAATACAAAAGTTATCATACAAATCTTAAAATGGTCAATTTATTATATTATATGGTATTATATATATATATATGGCTTTGAAGTGTCACATGCTTCTAACTTAATAGTTTCGTTGGTTAAGAAGTTATGATTTCCGCAAAGAAAAAACGGAATTTTTTTGGAATTTTTAGATTTTTCTTCCATTTTTTTTTTTGTTTTAATCAAAAGGGGCATGTGGAAGGTGGGGAAGGAGTGGCAGGGGAAAGGGGAGTGCCGCGTACAACGTCGCGGGACCTACTTGTATCTATATATTTTCTCCATAAGTTTTTCACAAATTTCATTTTATTTTTGAACACAATCTCCTTTCTGGTCGATATATTTAACATTAACCCCATAAAATAAATCCGATTTGTCAAACTCTTTCAAATACGCTTCCTTTTCAGCGATAACCGACGACAATTTCGACCAGAAGGCTTACTTCGCAAGCCGTATTAGGAAATTGAGAAACAGTCATGTCTGATGGGTGAACGAGGCCAAGACGAAGTACTTATAATGGCGTGTTGAACGATGAGTATGGATATTTTCAACTTGAATGTTGTAGAAAACTTTCGTCTACCTGGGAACAGTGATAACTTTCCTCCCTTATTTTATAAAAAGTTATGAACCTTGTTCTTCATGATGGTATATCAAGATTATTTAGCAAAAATTTAAATAGTATCGAAAATCACGTTTTTTTTATTTATGATAAAAGATCTACTCTTTCTCCTACTGAGTTAGATGACCTGCTCTAAGTCTATATGTTGAACGAATCTTATTACGATTACTTTAGTAGGGTCCAAACTACTCACTTGCTCCTCTTCTAATAAAGTGACTACATAGCCACTGCAGTCTGCTTCTAGCTACAGTATCGAAAATCATGTTATCCAACTGGCTATAAATACATCCTCCTGGTCAGGTGATAAAATTTATTGGTTTCTATTTAAGAATTAAATTTAAATATGTAAAAAAATAATTCATTTATTAAGCATACTGAGTCATATGCTCATATTCTTGAGCACTTTTTACGTTATCACGAGAAACATACATACATATATGTATGTACATGCATTCATATTAAAATCTACATTTGTAAAAATTAGTTTACTTAATAATAATACAGACGAAACTTATTTATTATTAGTCAGTATGTAAGTGCGATTTTTTATTAGTTAGTACAATAAATGAGTAGCACTGTTGCACACAATTCACATTTCAATATCACAAGAATGGCTGTATAATTTAAATTTAGTTGGTAGCTACTAGTGACCTGCACATATCGTCCAACATAAATTCAATTGGTTGTGGCGACATAAACTACATGAAATCACATCTAAAAACATAAAAAAAGGAAAACAAATAAATGCGTAAAACGCTAATTACGAAATGTTACGTGAGATATATGGTTATGATTGGAAACCAACACTAAAACCAAGATTTTTGTTGAAGTTTTGTGATAAGATGATGATGGTACTTAATGTTATGTTATAAATAATCAGTCGTTGCTGGCAATTGGTCTCTCCAAACGTCGCGTATTACCAACTAAATGAAACGGCATCCTTATTAAACGTCGCCGTATTGTAACATTGTATAAAATATCGATTCATTTTTTCAAGTCTTTTGTATTGTAGCTGTTATTAATTGCACTAAATCATCAGGTGTTCTTCGAGTTAAACTCGCGCGAAATAAATTTTGAGATTATTCATGAACTCCTGCTTTTAATAACGATTGCTGCGACCTAATAATAAAGACCGAAATGCAAAAATATTATATAAAATTTTTAAGAGATATCTAGCTATATACTTACGTGGAGTACGCGATCGAGTACGTGAGCGTGACTTGCGACGGCGCTCATGTACGCGTTCACGATAATAGTATGGCGAGTATGAACGACGACGACCGCGTTCGTCGCGGTGAGTTTCACGTGCACGATTAGCATATCTAAAATATTGTTTAGCATAACTTTTGGTATTTGCAATATGTATTCTCTTATAACTCACTTAGACGGACGTCCCATATACACACCGGGTGTAGGCGTGTGAGCACGTTGGGTAATAGAGTAATCAACACGAATACGACGTTCATCAATCTCGATGCCCGAGCAGGCATCCTTAGCAACTCTGGCATCGTTAATCGTCTCATAATAGATGAAGCAGAAGCCGCGTGAGCGTCCAGTCTGTTTGGAGTGGTGGCCAAAGTAATTGTTAGCAGAATATAGTGTCAGAAAAAAAAAAATTAATTGTTGAAAAAGCAAATAAATATGCTGTGCCTGCATGCCTTTTGTGTAACCGCACAACTTAAAGTCGGTACACACAATAATGCTGACGTTAATACTCTAGCCATGTAACAGTGTACAAAACAATATGTGCTCAACTATTGATAGTGTACTGTAGATTACTAATGGCGGTGTTTACTGCTACAACTTAACCGCAGGTCATACTAACATGTGCATCGATGACCATTTGTATGCGTTCAATGGGTCCAAACTTGCAAAATAGTTCGCGTATTTTGTGTTGAGAGGTGTTAGTGTTCAAACCAAACACACCAATGCAACGACTGGCCAAAGGATGTTCCTATAAAATTAACATATTAAATTAATATCAATAGCTCGTGCGACCCTCTTCTCGTTGTCTTACAGGCTGGAGGATCAAGTAGAAATACATTTTTTTTTTTAATACAATATATATATATGCGGATATATAGGATCGTCTTCATGGATATATTAATTAACCGCTGCAGCTCGTAGCTCCAACTTCCTTTGCGAATGTGCGACAAACTTCGCCCAGAGGCAGACGGAGTTACGTGCAGCAGCATGTAATAATATATTTAATAATAATAAAAAATTAAATAAAAAACAAGAAAAATTGTGGCTTCGGTGGAAGCAAAGCATTCATAACATTCACACGAAGCTTCAACTCGTAAGGCAGCTATATAGTGCAGGGGTGCAGGGTTTCTATGAGGTCTACGCCCAAAAAAAAAAAAAAAATATATGTGAAACGTCTGGCAATAAAAAACAAATACTTCAATTTTCAAGTTGATATTGACTATAATAAAATAAAAAGAAACATAAATGGACGTTGGTTTTGTGTGGAAACTAACCTAAAAGTGGGCGACACACGTTCATTAGTTTATGTATGTGAAGCGGCCTTTAATAAAAAGCCACCATATTAAATTCAAGCTGATATTGACTTAAATAAAGAAGTTTTTATACAAACACAAAAAAGCGTTCGGTGGTTTTGTGAGCGTCGTACATAAATACATTTCTATAAACTTCAGACCAAGAGAAGCTTAAATACCGGAATTCAGTGGGCGACAACTAACAGACATAGCTAGATGAACTCGTCTCGATGAGTTTCACACTAAGTGTGAATGGTATACAAAAAAATTGTTTTTATTTCAACTCCAGCCTCAAAGCCAACCACAATCATATTGATTTTAGATTATTTTTAAACTTTAATAGACGTGTTTCAATTTTCACTTTTGCGATTTCATTAAAGACTTATCGGAATCTTTTTATTAGATTTCAATGAGTTTTTTTTTTTAAAATTTTGAAAGAACTTTCAAAAGGTGACATAATTAAATTGGTCAATAAATCGCTAAAAAATGAAAATTAGAACAGGGTTGTAAATGAAACTTACTCGTGTGCCACGACGTGAGTTGGATGACAGAGTATAGCTGCTCGATGGTTCTCTGGGGCGATAGCGGCGATGGTGACGACGGTGGGGCGATGATCCAGACCTTGATTTTTCAATATAGAGAATAGTTGTGTGAGAATTGAAAATGTTTGAGACTTTTAATTATTGTAATTTCTATTTGATGTTAACTAATTTGCTTTTTATCACTTTAAATGATATGAAGAGTAGTCTTGAATTAGTTCAATAGTTTTGCTTTTGATGAACAATAGCAACATGAGAACAGTATTTATAACTAATGCTTGCAATTCTTGCTTTTGAATTGAATTGAACTGAATTCTACAGCTTGACTCTGCATCTTTTCTATAAACTGTAAGAAAAATTTTTGTAGAATAAATTAAAACCGTAACCCATCACATGCGTGCGCTTATGCACCAACATATGTTAAAGGGTCCTAAAACTAAAAAAAAAGCATGAAAAAGAAGTCAGCGCTTTGGTTGATCCGAAGCTCTGATACCATTCACACAAAATTTCAACTCATATAGCAGCTATATAGGGGATAATTTAAAAAGTTGGCGAGTCATGCCTATTAGCGTATGTACACATATATGGAACGGCCGTCCATAAAAGGCAACCATATTGAATTTCAAGGTATTAAATTATATAAAAAAAATTGAGTAGTGGGTTTGCATGGGGGCAACCCTAAAAAGTTAGGGTTATCAATATGAAAATTCTATTTGACAGCAATAAAAATAAATCTATTTGCCGGCTTACAGCTGGATATCTTAAAAATTTAAGCCCAAAAAAATGAGCAGCAACTAGCAGACAAACGGACATGGTTAGATTGACTCGTCTCATCGAGTTGTTCAATAATATATATGTATATACTTTATGGGGTCTATGATCTCAAACTTTTTAACAAACTGATAATACCATTATTAGTTAGTCAAAGGGTGAAATGTGTGAATGGTATAAAATCAGCCTACTCAAGAACATTAACTTACTCTTTGGAGCTGCTGCTTGATGAGTAGCGGCCACGGCTCTGACGATGAGTGCGGTTAGCTGCACTGTTATTGATATATTTTGGAGTAGTTGAGCGCCGCAACCGGTGTGCCGGTTCGTAATAGTCGTCACGGTAGCTGCGCGGCAAGGAATGAGATCGTCTAACAAAGTATCACGGAAAACGTGCATTAGATGCGGCCGAAAATCGTATTATTTGTATGAGGGTTAAACAACTTACCGGCGTTTACTAGACTCGCGCTGTTTTGATTCACGGGAGTTCTTTGGTGCGTAGCTATCCTGAGAAGTATGTGGTGGCTAATAGAGCAACGCAAAAAAAAAAAATGTTGAAAAATGCGTTTTTTTTTGTGTGCAACGTAAATAGATACGCTTCATTGCAGTATTAATATGCAATGTTTTAGTAGCATAAAATCTATTTTATAATTACCATTTTTGCAAAACTCCAGATAGCTTTTTGGTTAAACGTAAGTACAAAAATTTTTTTTGTTTTTTCTCTGACTAAATTTTATTTTTGCGACTTTCAACGTATCAGGACCAACGTCAGACTCCTAAACATCTGAGTTTTCAGTGTGTCCAAAAAATAAAAATGCAAAATGAGAAAGTAGTGAAAAATGACATTTCGTTTTCAAGAAAATAGCCTAAAAATTCCACTTGTTCAACTGAATTATTTTAATTTTTATACCCTGTAATTTTTTCTACAGGGTATAATTGGTTAATAAAGCTGTCAAAATGTATGTAACATAGCGAATGTAGCATATTTACATATTCGTGATCAGCGCGAAAAGACGAGACGTTATAGACATGTCCGTCTGTCGGTTCGTCCGTAATAAGTTTGAGAAAAAAGTTTTCCATATAGAAAATTCTTCGACAAGTTAAACGCACGATTAAACCTACTCTAGGTAGTCTTACTGCAGCAAGAGTAATTTAAAATTTCATAGCTCGTAACCATTTTACCGCATTTTCTTGGGTTTTTTATAACCAATCCTCTCTAGAAAATAACATCACAATGCAACTCTTCCAGCAACCTGTTGCGGTTTCTCGTAGAATTGCCTTAGTTGTGGTGAAGATATGTGACTTTGGAATCGAAAATGAAATCAGCAATAGTTGGTACTAAACTAATTCCAAGATTTATGCCTTCCTGAATTACCATCTTCTGTTCACAATATGCAACCTGAACAAAGGCCTCGACCTGTCAACTTAGGAACAATTTCTCAAGTTACATGTCACTAGCGACCGAATAAGAATGATAAACTTTTTTTTTCTAAGAATGAAAACAGTTTTTTTTTTTAAGTTTTATTTACAAAATCCACAAAGTGGGTGGTGGTTTTGTATGGTTGTTGCTTATTTGAAAACAATAAAACGGACGAAAACGGAATGATTTTTCCAAATGTTAAGCATAGGTTCATGAAGCCTTCATCGTGAGTTTTATGTTAATATTGGCTGCAATTTCTAGCACAAAAACCCAAAAACAGCTAAAACATGGCGTGGCAATCTGACCTAGAAATTTTGAACGAATGACAGAGAGTCGCCAAACTGATTTTTGTAAGATGTGTTCACATATGTACATACATTATTAGATCGACTTATCCTGTTGAGCTGACCAAGAATATATACACTTTATGGGGTCTCTTTGCCATCTTGGTGTTAGAAATATCGTATCAAAATAGCTACACTATTGGTGAAAGGTTTTAAAATGGGCTAAATAATATGAAAATGCTATTCAGATATTTGTTGCTAAGGTTGGGTGACCAGAAGCTCCTATTTTTTTTATTGCTTATCTGTATCTGTGTTTATGGAAAGTCTCTTTATATTTTACAATCTACAGTTTTGGAGTTTACATTGGTAGATTTGGTGACCTTAGCTAACGCCATCTGTGTAGCGCTTTCTCTTTGAGCACAAGCTTTTAAATAAGCTTTAATTTCCATTATAGTTGAAATGGCGACTATCTGAAAGTGAAGATAGCCAGACAACTGAGTTCTATTAAAGTTCATGCCGAAATGCTTCATTTCATCAGTAGTGTTTACAGTATTAGCCACCAATATCATATAAACAATAATTAAATACCGAATCAACCGCTTAAGTATACAAATAAAGAAACATGGCTGGTAAGTTTATTGAAAAAAATTTTGACTTTTTCTTTTAACTGACTAATGTAAACCCCGTTCATAGATGATGCGCTAATCCCAGTGAAGTACAACTTAGAACAAGAGTTCCAGAGCTACCTGCAACGTATGTTCTATATGAAATCAGATGACCAATACGATTTCGATGCCGGTAATATTGAGTATTTCCTAGTGCTTAGAATTCTTAAGAACGGGGAAGGCAGTTGCTGGCACATTTGCTACACTTCCGCAGAGCAGCTGGATCAGCTGCTGGAACGTTTATGCTCTAAATATGGCAAGAAGAATGTTTACGAGATTTTCCGTGAACCGATTTTCAACGGCGTCGATCTGTGGGTCGCTGTCAAGCAACATTTTGGTGAACTTAAATGGCATGCAAAGGGCAACATAATCGAGGCTCCTGCAAAAAGTCGCTTTACGGACGAGCGCGTCTTAAAAGTGGTGAAGCAACTGTACGATAAGGAGCGACAAAAACTGTATAACTTCTTAAACATTAAGCATAACTGGTATAAGAAACATATTAAATAGCTCCTCCCGCTCCCACACAATCCACTGATTGTGATATACAAAAATAGCAAAATTTATTTTATAACCTTTAATTCGAAAATAAAAAGTAAGTTCTTCACATTCTATGTAGTCTTAATACATTATTACAACTATTGGTATATATATTTTATTATTTGCATAAATAAAAATGAGAATCATAAAACAACTTGTTTCCCATTCTATATATACATTGAGAGTTAGTTTAAATTAATTAGGTTTTTATGTTATGATATCTTCGTCCATATCTTCCGTTTTAATCTCTGTGGAAGCAAGCGGTGTCGCATCGACTTCCATTGCATCCGGTAATATGCTTTCCTCCGCGGAAACGCAAGATGTCGTAAATGTGGGCGTGGCAATAGAGCCAGCGTTCAACGCGGCTTGCAATGATTCGCCAAGTGAACGTAGTTGCGCCGGCTTTTTGGTAAAAGCTACAGTTGTTGTTGATGAACTAGATCTATGGCCGCTACTTGTAGATGCGGCGTGTTGAAACGAAGCTGTTGCAGTGGCCGAAGCTGTAGCGGATCTAGTTTCCGCTTGCGGTTGTAGTTTAGCAATACTGGCCACCTACAATTGGTATTAATGAGCTATGCGAGTTTCATTATAAATTTAATAACTAACCTTAATACCACTGCTCTTGCCTGCGTCATTGGTAGCATTCGAAAAACCAGTGGTGCTTGTAGTTGTTCGTCCCATTCGTCTGGTAACCGGCTTTTGCGGTACTGTTGAATACTTAATAGTAGTGGTGGCCTGTGGTGTCGTGACTGGTTGGGTAAACAAAACGCAAGATGACGTGTGTTCTGTTGATGAGCTTGTTGCTGGCCCGGAGACCATCGAGGCTGCAGTCGATGATCTTGGTTCGATCGATGTTACAGTTGACGATCTTGGACCCAATGCTGATACTACAGGCGAAGCATTTGTGTTTGCTGCCGCTCCAGTCACGGCTTGATTGCGTGTTGCAAAACTAGAACATGGCAACGTAGTTGTTGTGGCATCAGCTGTAACTGTAGGGACTTTTAGTGCGGAATAAAATTGATAGCCTATTAAATTTTTTTCTCTATCGAAGATGGCTCTTGATCTACCTTGTTTAGTTTTGGCAAGCACTTTTTGCGAAACCGACATCGGCATTTTCGAAGCGATTATTGCCGGCTCTGTTGGAACTTGTGTTGTTCCGAGCTGTGCAACATTCGTTACAGGCAACTGGGCAGCAGTCAAATTTTTGGTTGGTGCACTGGCTACCGCACAAGTAGCTACAGCGGGTGATACCATTGAAGCTGGTGCGCTTAATGTGTTATTCTGTAGTCCCATCAATTTTGAAGTTTTTTGCTCTTTAATGTTAACTGCATTAATCCATTGATCATAGTTTTCGAGTAATTTTAAACCCACTTCAAAATCGATTGATTCGAGCTTTGTATTGCCAACTATAGCTGCTATTGTTCGCTGACGATCTTGCACAGTGAGTGTAATTACACGCCTGGCAGTTTTTTGCAAAAGCTCATCGAAGAGTTGCACGCTGTGCAGCAGGTTTAGGCGTTGTTCATTCTGTGGCATGGTGCCAAGTGCAAAAGGTGCCAATGCAGCAATCGGTTGTTGTGCTGTTGCTGAACCCATTGAAACTGTATGGGCTGGGATCGGTTGAGCAGTAGTCGCTACAGCTTCGGTGCCCTGTGTATCAGCTATGGTCGAGGGTGGCATGTTTGTATAGCGAACCTTTGGTGTTATAGTGATGCCCGATGGCAGCTGTTTCTTAAGTCTGTCTAAGTCAGATACATTCGAATGCATTGTTTTTGGTAGGTTCGGTATGTTTTGTCTTGTTGCTGCTAGTGATTGTGAGGGCAGCGATGATATTCCCGTTGGTAGTGGTGGCGATTTTATTGACTTTTTGATAACATTTTGAGGCATTGGTTGTGTCTTCGGTGTATTTAATAATGATGCGGAAACTATAGCATGTGACGCCTGTGGTAAAAGTTGGTTGGAGACCCCACTGCTACCGGCTGCAACTTTTGACTCTTCATCTGGACAACCATACAATTGCTTATACCTTAGGCGCACATGTTCCGGCAAAACATCCCGATATTTATGATATTCGCTTCGCTTTAAAACTTTTGTTGTCATAACTATGGTTTCGGGCAAATCGCGCACCGGTGCCTTAACCTCTTTATGTAAACGTGTCGGATCGATAGCAATCATTGGACCATCTAAATTGTGACAACAATGATCAAGACGCACATTTTCGTATGACACATGGTATTTGTATGGATGCAGATATGTGTATACATATGTGCGGCCAATTGCATTTGCATTTATTGGCGGGAGTGTAGGTGCACGTGGCACAGTTGGTGTTGTTACATTGATGGCGTCTACGGTTGTTTTTACAGCTTGTGATTGTAAAGCAGCTATCGGCGCTGAAAATTGTACACTATTAGTTGTTTGCGGTTCATCATTCTCTTCCGATTTTGGCTCAATTTGGGAGAAAGGTGTCTCGTCATTTACCGCCTGATCTTGAACAGTATTGATATTACCTTCTGGATTTTGGTACTGCCCGTACCAATTGGTTGTGTCATTCGCGAATTGCGTATTGTTTTGTATTTGTTCCACCTGTTTTTGCACAGGTACTGGTGTAGCAGGTAAGCTGAATAAAACAGCATTCGGTACTGGTTCCGTAGATTTGATAAGCTCCTTTTTAATTGCGGAGTTAAACACACGCCGATTAATGCGTACACATAATTGTTTAATCTTAGGCTTTGTTACTGAAATACTTTGAGGCGACGAAACTTGTTTCACATTTTGGTCGGTTGTTGAGCTTAAACCGGCAATCGGCTCCAAACGTTGACGCTTTGATGATGTTGGAGGAGAAGGCGTTTGGGCGAGTTTACGTTTCGAATATTTAATGGTCAACGCTGGATCCTGAGCTGTTGGTTTTACCAACACACTAGAAGGAATAACTGGTGTCAAACTAGTGCCCGTTGAAACAGCAAGTGTATTGGCGTTGTTTAATATACTTGGCTGAGTGGCAACAATTGTGGTTGTCGTCTCTTGCTTGCTTTGTGATGTTGGTGTCTGCACGTGTCTATTTGATTTTGTGTTGATTGTAAAGTCAGTATCGTGTTTTTCTGTTTGAATTGGTGTAGTGACCTGTCTACTTGACCGGGTGGCAACTTGTTTAGTTTGAATTGTTGGTGTCTGCACCTGTCTTTGTGATCTTGTGGCAACAGCCAATGTGGTGTCTTGCTTGTTTGACGCTGTAGGTGTTTGAACTTGGCGCTTGCCCGACTCTGAAGCGGTTCCACAAACACGCTCCCGTAAAACTTTTCTGGTCATAACTGGCTGCTCTGGTTTCGTAGACATGCTTATCACTGCAGTTGATTCGTTTGATTTCCGCTCACTAGTTACTTCGTGAATATTAGTTGGCGCAGAAATACGGCTAACCACGTTTATTTTTGTTTCGAGTTTAACATCTGCCTGACTGTCATTAATGGACGGCTTATCTGACTTAAGATCTTTTGTTGTAATGCTCACCACCTTAGAAGTTGTATATTCTTGTTCCGCCTTTTTAGTTTCGGTGCTCTTAATTGTTGGCTCCTTAACTGTTGCGCGTTCCGTGGTTGTTGGCTTATTAGATAAATCTTTGTTTTCTAAGATACTTGCTTTTGCTTTTGGTAGCTGTGGAGTATTCGTTGATACGCGTTCTTTTGAAACATTGCGCCTTGCTGTACCCTGTACATTTGTCATTACATCATGTTCAATATTTGTTGGTGTACTGGCTACCGTTAGCGTTGAAATTTCCGAGTCAGAACTCTCCAGTGCCTTTTTATTGGGATTAGTCGCGATCGGCGCTTTTTCTTTCCTAGCTGCTCTGGCTGCAGCATTGCTAGTTGTTGTACTAGCAACAACTGAAATTACAGTTTCATTTCTTGTA
This sequence comes from Leucophenga montana, assembly GCA_035044765.1. Classification (NCBI taxonomy): domain Eukaryota; kingdom Metazoa; phylum Arthropoda; class Insecta; order Diptera; family Drosophilidae; genus Leucophenga; species Leucophenga montana. The sequence goes on from JAWNNQ010001139.1 coordinate 292,898, forward strand.
CGTGTTCTAATGGCTGACGATTGACCATCATCAACAGGCTTAGATGTCTGACTGCTACTGCGATCTTTGGATGCATTTCGTGTATTATGCATGCTTCGCAATGGGCGATCTTTCGAACTATCACGTGGAGCAATACTGACATCTGTGTTTCCTGCACTGTTCCTTGTTCGAATCGTTGATTGATTAGATGTTTTTTCGCCATCGTATTTCTCTGAAGTCATATTCGTTGTATTTACTTGCTTACTTGTAGTATCAGTTTTATTGTTGCCGGTAGCTAATGGTGTTGATGCAACGGCGGCTTTAACAACGGGGCTAGTTGGTTTTTGTTCCAGTTTAGACTGCACAGCAGGCGTAACTGGTGTATCATTGGATTTCACATTTGATTTAAAACGTTTACTTTTAGAATCCAATGCATCTTTTGCATCTTCTTTTAATTGCGAAGAGCCAGTGAGCTTGGCTACTGCTACTTCAGTCGCGGATATCTTCTGCTTCCTGCTTAATTCAGTTATATTCTTGCTTTGTTTGATCGATTCTACCATTTCTTTTGGTAGCTTGCCGCCGCTTTGGGCTCGTGTCAAATGTACAGTTGATGTTTCTCCCTGTTTTGCATATACTCCTGGAGCACTAAAACTGCGTTTAGCATTTGCTGCAAAAAATTAAAAAAAAAAAAAAAATATTACCAACAATTTTGCAAAAATTTTGAATGTCCTACAAACACACGCGCCAACAGAGTAACATTTAGATATTCAAGAAGTCTGATCTGAAATAATGCTGAATAAATTTGTAAGAATAGAAATAAGGAAAAAATGTTGACCATGTTTCTAGTTCGATGATTATACAGGAGATCATGCGAAATATACAAATTATCTGATAGATGCTTAGTTTATATATGAAAATTATACATTCCAATCATGATGTTTTTAGAAAAAAAAAAAGAATAATATACAAGTTTCTTCATAAAAACAATAATAAGTTTTCACACTAAACTTCAAAACGATAGTTTCAATTGGTAGCAATATGTACAATGAATAAATGAAAGATGAAATTGTATTATGTAGGGGAAAAAACATTTGCTTCGTCATATACGCCAGGAACTATATAAGCTTCTTGAATGCGTTTTATCAAATAAATACAAATATGTATGTATGTTTGACTAGTTTACACAGTCAAAATCATTTAAATTATCAGGGATGAGACAGAATTTTCTTTCGCACCAAAATATCCAAATTCATTAAAAAAATTTGGTTTTATGAATGAAATTTTAAGATTTTGAGGCGAAGGAGATTTCTGTGCCACCTACGTTTGTAGTCCACATATTCATAGGCAACTGATATGCTGATACTTTATAAAGTCTTTATACACTTTCCGACAAACGGATGATGTTTCGACACATTGTGATATGTAAAGGTTATAAATAAAAAAATGAAAAAAAAAAAATGAAAAAAAAATATATATGACAAATATAAAAAAAAGGATATTTAGTTTTAAACAAAAATTGACTATTAACCATTTGTTTCAATTGGAAGTGGTGTTTCTGCACCGCGTTTACGCATTATACGCCTAGATTTTTTGTCCTTTTGCACCAACGCCGCCGCCAACAAAGTTGTTGTATTAAGCTCTACGTCGGTTAATTTATCAGATTTTGTCGTTGCAACATTGATATCTTTGGAATTCGCAGTAGTCTGGCATTCTTTTTTATTATCCACGTTCACATCGTTTGTATCTTTTGTGGGCGATAATTCACGCGGAACGCGCATGCGAAGTTTTCGGCTGCCATCAGTAGAAATGCTGGGATGTATTTCTTGTGTTACAATACGTTTAGCTGTCAAGGACACATTTGGTAATGTTTTTTCTTCTGTTTCATTCGTTGGTTCAGCAAGTTGTGATTTTCTAGGATCCGAATAATCTTTATCGGCAGTTAAAATATTACCTTGAACGTTTCCAGCACACTCTTCCGCTGCATTATCTGCGTTGTCTGCTGTAACAGAACCACTTTCTACATCGACAACAAAACTCTCTGTTTCATTCGATGAAACTTCTGCATTGCAGCTTTCATTGATTTTATTCAGCACAGCGGCATCCTTCACATCCAAGTTTTCAACGTTATCGTACATAGTTTCAGCTTGGCTAACATTTGGTTCTTCTGCTTGCACATGATTAGTAGATGGAATTGCATCTTCAGTATTTTCAATAATACCAATTGGTGACGTAGTTTCAACTACTTCCTTCCCAACATCTATTTCTGATTTGAAGTTCTCATTATCTTTATTTAGAACTTGAACTGAACTGTATGTTGTGGCAGGTTCACCTTCACCTTTTGTTTCCACTGAAGAAGAGACATTAACTAAGTCAGTAGCGGGATCTGCTGTAGCACCTTTAGTCAGCTTAACTTCGAGACTATCTGCTTCAACTTGCAGTTCGTTAGCATGTTCCAGATGGTGGTGGTTAAGTGTTGAATTATCTGTTTGTTTGCAAGTACGGTTTGAATTTGGCTCAAGTTCTGAATTTACTTCTGGAACTGAAACCTCTTTAGTACGTTTAATAAGCACACGCACCTTACGGCTTACTTCACTAATACGATTTTCTTTTTCTTTATCGCTATGTGTCGCTGATACAGTAGAATGTGTTGTCTCAGCTTGAGTATTTGCCTCTAACTCGAGTTGTTTTGGCATCGAATCGTCTTTATTGTATGTAACGCCTTCGTCCAGTTTATCGCCTTCATTCGACAAGTCATTGGGCAGGTCACAAACAGTTTGTGCATGAGTGTCACAACATTGAGTTTCATCTGGAGCAATTATTTCTTCTTTATCTAATTGACTTTCTTTTAATTCTGTTGATTTATTGATATTTTGCTCAGATTCTGTATCCTGTTCATCAGCATTGTCGTTGTTTATTTTATTAGCTACATTTTCAATATCAACGGCTACATTTTCAAAGGTTACAACCGATACACCTTCCTCTGATCTTAGTAGTGCATACGCAGATGATTCAATTTTAGTTTCATCTAACACCTCGTCTCCCATATTTTTGCATTCAACCATCGCTTCATCTATATCGGACTCATTTATCGTTTTGTCCGATCCAATCTGCACTCCTATTGACAATTCATTCAATACAGGCAATTGAACATTATTACTTGTTTCATCTGGAATTGTTTCATTTAACAGCGTTTCAGCTTTTGATTCGTTTGGAACATTTCCACTTAACAATTGTTCAATTTCATTTTCAATTTCATGCACAATTTGTTTGACGACTATATTATTTGCCGTATGAACTTCCTCCTCACAATTGTTTTGCTCATTACTACCACTATCAATCTGAGAAAATTCCACTTCGATAAATTGTTCCACAACCATATCATCGGGAAGCAAATCGCCATCTTCGTAAGCAGGATGCAATGTTTCTGTTTCGCAGTATCCGATTTCTTCCTGTGATGTTGTAGCTTGTTCGCTTTCATCAGGTGCTGTTGAAATATCTGGCTCGAGCTCAACAGATGTAGTTGAAATAATTTGCTCCAGTCCATCGGGAATTTTTGTAATGACTTGATCAAATTCATCGGTTGTTGCTATAATAGCTTCTTCGGTTTTAGCAGATGTTTTAGAAATAAATTCCTCGAGTAAAACGGGTGTAGTTGAAACAACTTTCTCGATTTTTTCGGTTGATTCGATTTCAAAGGTTTCTGTCGTAATGGCTTCACCGGTTTCATCGGATTTTATAGTAAAAAGATCCTTGATTTCATCGGTTGTTGTTGTAATAGCTTGCTGCACTACTTGGGTTGGTGATGTAATAGGTTGTTCGATTATATCGTTTCCAATTTCTTTAACACTTTCTGTAATAAGCTGCTTCATTTCATCGGTTGTTGTTCTAATAGCCTTCTGCACTTCTTCGGGTGTTGATGTAATAGGTTTCTCCATAATATCGTTACTAGTTTCCTTAACAGTGACTGAAACAGTGGGTAGTCCATCAATACTAGTCTTAGTTTCAGTTTCTTTATTTTCCATTTTTATTTTATCTTTTTCATCACCACTGGACAAACAACTTAATTTTGAAATAGGTTCTAGATCCGGAGCAGATGTTCGTTTGCGTTTAAGGGTCGTAGTATCGGTCACGCTTCCGGTCAACAATTTAGAAAGGCTACGTGTCATTTTTGCACTTGGGCTATTTCTGACTGCAATATGCGTACGATCAACTCGTTCGGTGGTATCACTCTCAGAAGTACTACCAGTGTTGTCCGCAAAAGATTTAGCAACGCTTCGAGTCATTTTTGCGCTAGGACTATGTCTCACATAACTAGTCGTATTGAAACTGATTGCTGTTGGCGTCTTTCTTGCATTTTTCTCCCGATCTGACGATGCATTACCAGTTTCCATAGATTTAGTAGGAGTTACGTTTCCGTCCACGACTCTGCGCCCACTGCGAAGCTCCTTGACTGGAATTTTTTCAATTGCTAAGGGCACAGTACATCGTTTGGAACGTCGTGGTGTGTTGGAGGCATCAACATTATCAATTAGAGATGGTGGAGTTACTTCAACTTTTTTCAAAATATCTGATTCTTCATTGGGTTTTTTCACTTCAACTTTTCCTGGAATTTCTGTAGAAGTAGTCAAAGCATCGTTAAGATTATCATTCGAATGAGAAACATCTGATTCTGCAATTGAATCTCCACTTTTGAACTTTTCCGTTTTAACTCTTGCTTCTTTCTTTGATGTCTTCTCTTTTGATTTTTGGTGTTTAGAAGTTTCAGGTTCATTATCTTTTTGTGTTAATTTTTTTTGATTTACTTCTTCGTTCTTTTTCAATACTTTTTGTATCTCAACTTCAATCTTAGTATCGTATCCAACAATTACTATTTTGTCTTCTTTTGTTGAATTCTTAACATTATGCTCTTTGATATTGTCAAGCTGTACACTGGATGTGACAATGTCTAATTTAACGGATTTGGTATCCTCGTTCAATTGCGGCAGATCCGATTTTTTAACTTTTTCTTCCTTTTGATGCTTTTCACCCAATTTCGCTTCAGTATCTATAGATTTATCTAAGTCTGAAGTTGCTTTATCCTTAGTGTGTTTATTACTGTGTGATTTCCGCTCTTTGGATTCGTTTTTATCTTTATCCTTTTTGTGCTTCTTTCTTCTATGCTCCGAATGTTTCTTTTCACTACTGTCGCTTTCCTTCTTCTTACAACTTGCCATACTTTTTTCTGAACTTTCATACACTTCCTTTGGCTGAGCACCATCACTTTTCTCCGAATCTTCTTTTGCGTTTATCGACTTCTTTTTGTCAGATTTACTGTGCTCGCTAGTGTTTTGCTCAGTCTTGACTGGACTTTTTGTAGCTTCTTCTTTTCCATGTCGTCTTTCCTTTGAGTTCTTTTGGGAATCAAGTTTTTTTGATTTGTTTTCTTCTGACACTGGCCGTTCGCTGCGGTTCTCACTCCTTTCCTTGTCTTTCCGTTTACGATGTTCCTTTGATCGACTCCGATCTGAACTTTCAGAACTTTTCGAACTTAAGCGACTTTCACTTTTACTTCGATGTTTATCATGTTTTGATTTTTCAACGTTTTTAGTTTCAACGTTTGTTTTCTTAGCTTTCTCCTTAACATCTAATTGCTCAACGTGTTTGTCGCCCTTTTTTCCTTCATTTCCGTCATTTGAATGTTTGCTGCTCCTAGAACTAGAACGGCTTTTACTTTTAGTGGATCGTTCATCATCAAGTGTTACTTTTCTTATTGTTGGCAAATTTTCGCTACTACGGCTTTTTCGAATTTTTTCTATGGTACTTGGTTTCTCGAACACATGATCCTCAGATTTTAGTGGAGTTTCAATATGAATATCTTCATCCTTCTTAGTTTTTGTATTCACTTCCTGTGAATTAACCACTGCAACATTCACTTCAATGGCTTCAGTATTGGGAGTTGCTTTTTCCGGCGTTTTTTCTCGAAGTTTAACACTAGAGTTCATCTCCTTTATCGGAATTTCAATTAGTTCACTTTCGTTTTGAGGATCTGTAACACTAGAATCAATTTCCTTTATTGGAGATTTAATACGTTCAGCTTCGTTTTTAGTGTCTGTGTTTTCTGAAACGATTGTTGTATCAGTTGAATTTTCTTGTTGCATTCCTTTTTCTTTTATTAATTTTTCCTCAGTCATTTCAGCACAAGTCTTAGTTTTATTTTCTACTGTAACCTTAGCTTTTTGGCTTACGTTGTGTATATTTTCAGTAAGTTTTAATTTCGATTTCTTTAGACTACGAGTTGGTACACTGATTGTATCTTGGTTTTCCTCCAAATTATTACATATGGGATTTTCAGATGGCTTTACTTCCTCAGTTTTTTTAACTTTGTCAGATTTTTTATTTGTGTTCTTTGTAGGTGATGGATTTTGCTTCACTTGTTCTTTAGCCTTTTTCTCTGTTTTCTCCAATTTAGAAGTTGTTTCACTTTCCGTCTTTATGTTAACTTCTGGTTCTTGGTTTAACTTTAATTGACGTCCTCGCCTTTTCATTGTACTTTTTTCAGGACTATCACCTGAAGTAGCCGATGATCTACTAATTCGTTGCGGTGTCTTTTCATGTGGAACAAAACTTGCAGTACTTTCTCTGGAATTATTTCTACTGAGTTGGCAATGGAGCAATTGTGAATGTGGGCTTTGAAGTAAATTTTCGAAGCTCACTTCAAAATTGTTATCTATCATTTCCGTTAATTGTTTTTGCAAATCCAAGCTTGATTGTTCGATTTGCATGAGCGCATTACTTTCATCGATCTCCTCCAAATCGTCGTCGTATAATCTACGTCGAATTCGCGAGATATCATTGTGCGTTGCATTAATATTTATAGCCGGCGCAGCAGCAGGCTTCTTGATTTTTGCTGGTGATTTCATAAATGGTGTACTCTCCGCTGTTGGTTTCGTTGACGTTTCAGTTAGCTGACAAGTTCCATCTTTTGCGGATGGTACTTCTTCTTTAGTTTTATTTTTTAAATCCGCTTTATTATTTGTTTTGTTTAGCTGCCGTTCCTCGTCTGTCTTAGCTGCGAACAAAAATAAACATTAGTAATGCAATAGCAACGTAAAACTAATTCATTTAAGTTTATAATACTCTTTAAACATATACATATAGTAAATTTTGTTTTGAAATTTGCAAGCCATAAAATAAGTCCTTTAATACGTATGTCTCAAATAAGCATATTAAGTTTTAATATATTCTTTTAAATTCTATATTAAGGGACGAGTCGATCTAGCCATACCCGTGCATACGTAAGACCGCCACAGACAAAATTTTTTACTCACAAAAGATTATAAATTCAAAATCGCGGCATAGATTCTCTAGGTGACACCACTGTTAGAAGTTGAACATTAAATTTAGTAATATTTGTTCTAACTTTCGAGTATACCATGACTTGCACCAAAAATTGATTTGACAAAATATAGGTACAGTTTACGAGAATCACATATTTGAGAAAATACGCTGAATGTTTTAAATATTGGAAAAATAAATGGTTGAAGAGTATTTAAACCTCGGCTAAACCGAAGTTTAGTTTTTTCCCATGTTTTCATTTAACTTATTTTAATTGCAAACGATACTTACCTGTATCTTGCAACTCCTTAACCTGAGTCGGCGAAGATAGCGTCGACAATTTTGTAGGCGTTGTATTGATATTGGTTTTGGATTTAATCAGTTTTTCGATGACGGTTCTTGCTTCACAGAGGTCACTCTCTGCTAAGGCAAGTTCCTGAGCATCCAGACTACTACCAGATTTACATTCAGTATATGGATATTTATAAGTATCGTCCAAAAACTTCTCCATTCTTTCACTTTTTTTATATGGACTCTCTTCGGTATCAGAAACTTTGGGCGACGGCGCGAATGGCGAATGGCGCAATTCTATGGTTTTTTGGTTCACATATTGAGTGTTATCTAAGCTTGGTTGACAATGGCGATAAACATAGTTATTCAACTTACCCGATAATGTTTTACTTAAATTAGAATCCGTCGAGATGTCGATGATGTTCTGGTCACTATTGGGAGTGAATTCGTCACAGCTTTCAAAACTGTCAGCATCATCTGAAGACATTAGGTCATCATCGTCAAGGGAATCAGAGTCTTCGAGATCATCGTCATCACCTTCGATACCTTAGAAGAATTATGAATTATAAAACAATGAGAACAATATGTGGATATATGAAAATCATTCTTACTCAATGGATCTTCTCTTGGATCAGGTTCTTTATCCGTAGCTAAGTCTTTGGAAGTTAAGAAAAACTCACGTTTTGCCGTAACTTTGGTATTAGAAAGCTTAGTAACGGTTGAGGGCAACTTGGATTTTTCTATTTCTGGTTTAGCGACAGCTTGAACGTTGTCAGGAGCACTTTTTGATTGGGCTAAAGTAGACTTTGAGTCTGTAACTTTAGATTTGATGTTTGTTTTAACATCTCTTGGTTCAGGCTTTGTTTTTGACGTTACGTTAATAGGTGGCCGTGCTTTAATTAAATTCATTGTATTTTTCGATTTATTTGCTGTGGCAGCACTGCTGCTGCTTGTGCTGGGCTTAGCTGTTAACTTAAGTTTAGATTTACTTAGTTTTGTTTTTTGTGTCGGCTCATGCACATATCCTCCTAAAATAGAAATTTAAAGACTTCAAGTTGGCATGTAAATACAAACGGCTTACCAAGATCGTTGACTAGATCGTCTAAGGAGTCCATTGTGTCACGTCTATCGGCACCTATAAATTAAGCGGATGTAAAAATTAAATTGAACTAAATTAAATATATGCACGGAAAATGCACCTTTCAATATGTGGTATACAGAATCGTCCGAGTTATAATCAGATGACGAAAACGATTCCGGACCAGGGCGCACTTTCAATTTGGAATGCGTTGACCGACCACTCTTTTTCTTTTCAATGTTGTAACCACCGCAATCCGAGTTCTCATTAAATAATTTTTCAAATATATCTAAATCTATCTCAGATGATTCCGAACTTCCATCGTTCAACAAATCCGGTGGTATGGGATGCTTCACTCGTGCTTTAGTGTTATTGGCAACACTGCTACTTGTACTTGCAGTAATCGCTGCAACAAAAATTTACATTATTTTTTTGCTGCACAAAATATACGCCAATAAAATGGCCATTTATCATTGTACAATATAATACGGTAGCTTAGCAACTTACATGGCAATACCATATCTCTATACTCTTCGAGATATTCAATGTCTTCCATATTAGTTTACTGGCGATGGTAGTCAGCTGTACAAGTGCCTATGTTGAAAGCATTGCGCTGTAATTATAGAAAATCGCAATTGGCATAAAGTGTTGCTCCGCCTGTTGCTGCTACTATAATGCAGACTAGATTCTATTTAACAACACAACGTTAATAATAGTACGCACTTTTCTGTTTTTGCAAGTTATTTACTCAAATTGAAATCGTTTTTCGATCGCAGAAAAATCGCACACGAAAAATTGTGAAAAAATTTTTTATCGTATATGCTTATGCGGCGCGCGTCGTGAAATGCATTCCCCTGCAATGAAAGTGTCAACGATTTTAATGCAAACAAAAATACCTAAAATTGGTCAAAGTGCAAGTACGCGCACAATCAAACCTTAAAAATTATTTAAAGTATATTTGCGGATAATAACTATTAAAACTGCAATGGGTGCTGCTCAAAAAAAAGAGGAATTGTTTGTTTTGTATCAACAATTATAGCTACATTGTTTCTTCAAATAAACAATAATGACAATCATCGGTACTGCCACTGACGCCATGCATATTTACCAACACTGAAAGTAGCGTTTTTCGAAAATAGTAGTCATTTTCAAGTTAAAAACAATTTTTTTTTTGTAAATGAGCAGATTATATGCAAACTTGTGCACAAGTTAACTATTATATTGTATGGGGGTTTTTTTTTTAATAATATTGCTGTAGGCAGCTCCCTTCAACTCTACTGCAAACGCTGTCATCGGTCTGCTTATCGGTCTTCCTATTCATCGCCGTTTACGTACGAAGACGTGGCATGCAGCCGAACGCCGACCGACAACTTCGTATCCGATTCGTCTTTATTTCCAGCACAACACGCACTGCGTTTGAAGTGATTAGTCTGGATTTTCTTTAACAAAATTAACAAATAAAACGAAATGGTAAATAAAAGTATAAATGGTTTTCGCTAGTGTCAAGCCTTAACAAAACAGATTCTTCATACAGCCTGCTCCAGCCAGCTCAACCTCAGTGGGCAGCGGCTCACGTTCGCCCAGCAAACTTTCAGCGCCACGTACTGCCGGCGCGGGTGGCGGCAGCAATCTGAAACAGCGTAAGACAACCAGCAGTACCACAGCGGCCAGAAGTCGTGCGCCCGGTGGCGCGGGTACCGGTGGCATGTGGCGTTTCTACACAGACGATTCGCCCGGCATCAAAGTGTAAGTGAATATGAAAAGTTTTTGTATAACCCAGTGCCAACTAACTGTTGATTTTTTTCCCCCCCATTTTATACATATTTTTGGTGTACAGTGGTCCAGTGCCAGTACTGGTCATGTCACTGCTCTTCATTGCCTCCGTGTTTATGTTGCACATTTGGGGCAAATACAATCGTTCTTAAGTGACATTCACATATGTATACAACAGCAACAACAACGAGAAAAAAAGAACTTTCACCATTGGCATCTGTGTGCTCCATGCGACCGATTGAACCTTGTCGACGTCATCAGATTTGTATTTCATGTTCGATGCTGCTGTCTGCCGCTGCACTCCAACAAGAATAAAATAACAACATTCCGTTCGCTGGGTACGTTGATGTTCTCCATATGAAATTGTTAGTTTTATAATACCTTTTAAGTTAAAGTGCATAATTCGTAACATATTTTCTACCACTACATATGTATGTAAATGATAGTTTTCAAAATTTGAAATTAAATATTTTTGCTGCTTGTCCATAAACGCATGCAGCAGAATTCAGTTCATTCCACAATTGTGCGTGGTCCTATAACTCCTTTTTGAATGTGTTACTTCAATGAAAAATTAGATAATATTATCCTCCCACAATTCAGAAGCGTAAACGTAAATTGTGTGCATTAAGTTAAATAAAAGTAATTTTTATAAAATAAAATAAAAATATTTAAAAAAACAAAAAGTATAAAATTTATTGAACTTACGTGCACCTATAAATAGTCTGTTTTTAAAAGCTTTGTTTTCAGCGCCTTCGAGCAATAATTCGGGACATTGTGACATTGAAACTCAAAGCGGATATACTTAAATACCAAGCACAATAAGAGAAAGATAAAATCTGATAATCCCGGACTATTTAGACTTTTCAGTGGGCGTGGCTTACATCATACGAGTATATGAAGCGTTATTATCACTATTGATCCTTGTACCGCCCAAAAAAGCTGTCACAACAACAACCAAATTCATACCTTAAACTGTTCACAGGTAATGTTAATAGTATCAAAATTTTGTCACTTTGTTTGCAACTTTCTAAAGGAAGCATCGGGAGTATTCATATCTGTCCGTTGTCTGTATTATACTCTTCACTCAGAGTGTGTTATACTCTTCACTCAGAGTGTGAATAGTATTGTAATTTAGTCACAATGTTTCCAGCGCCCTAGAGAAATCATCGGAAACCGCATAAGGTGTATATTTGCATGACGAGTAGATCTAGCCATGTACGTACCTCTGTCAATCTGTGCTTCCCTGCCCGCCCTCTTCCCCCAATCTATGAAATATTGGTTTAAAATTGAACGTTATTTGTCCACTATTTATATTGTTGTATCGAACATGTAAAATTAAAACAATAATTAATGGTAATATAATAATTGATTGGTCAATTACACATTGATACTATTTATATTCTATATTTGTATCAGTAAACATCTGAGAACTCAATACCTCAACGGGGTGCCTAATATTCCAGACGGCCTGGATTCAACAATCGCTCGATCCAAAATTTCATTAAATTTTAATTTAATTTTTTCTAATAATTTCATGCGCAACCAAATTATTCACAACCTCCTATCCTATCAACAATCGTTTCACTGCGTACCGTACACCCACATAACCAAAGCATTACATGGTAGAGCAAAAGCTTTCGGTGAAGTCAAAAGTGGGTGGTGGGTTTGTATGGAGACTACCCCAAAAAAAGGGTGTGGCGGGTCAATCTTGATAATCTATTAAAATGCAATAAAAAGAAGTGTATGTGCAAATTTTCAACTGGAGCCAATCGCTTTTAAAACAACAGAAAAATTAGGCACATTTAGATGCTTCTTCGGCATGGTCAATGGGTTTAATACATGAATTATGTAATGAAGTTGCATTGACTTAATATACCTGTCCTGGCCAAAATACTTAAATCATACTAATGTATGTATTAAGTTAAATAGTAAAAAAAAAAAATCTTTCAAATTTTATATTTATACTAGTCGGTACAATAATGTATGTTACCTCATTCGCTCTTCTGTCTGTTGTTTCAATGGTAAGAGTGTGGCAGAGATAGATGCAATAGTATTTTTTTCTAATCTGTCAACCGTTAAAAAGGTTTCGAAAGGAACAAAAAAGAGAGCAAATAGGCGTAACAGCCTATATTTTTTTTACCACGTTTGACAGTCGCTCAATAGTTATATTTCGTTCACACATTCCCGAGGCAGAAGGAGTCGCATTACGCCTAGCTGCTTTCTTTTTTATTTCCCATTCGGTTCCTAAGTTTACATTTGGCAGAATAGAGAAAAAATAGTCTCTATCGCTGTCTAGTTACAACGCCTTCAGCATTAAAGGATAGACAATATCGAATACGGCACCTTATATTATTCCATCATGGGTGTGGTATAATTGCTTAGCGCTATTGAGTTAGACTATTAAAAAAATGAGTTAGCCGTTTGTTTGGTTCTACGCCACTTTTATATTTTTCACCATGCGCCTACCGATAAAATAAATATGCTGGTAATGGTTCTTTTTTTCCTCCATTCAGTCATTTCTCCTTTATGGAACACAAAGTATCAACAGTTACTTCGCTGAAGAATTTTCACTGCAATAAAATCAAAAGTCGCCCTAAAAGTAATTCCTATTCGACTTTTTGCACTGAAGTCAAGTCCCCCAGAATTTGAATTATTAATAAAATTCTTGACCTCTAGCTCGATAGTATCGATAGTTTTAAACTAGTTTGTCTAAACTATCGAGTAGCTATCGATAATTTTTCAGCTCAGTCAGTGTTCTACAACTTTTGGGAATTTATTATATTTGGTATTTTTTAAGATTTACCGGCAAATTTTTTACACCGCGCTTTTCGTGTCACTGCGTCGTTCACTTTTCGCTTGGACTTTGCTGGTTGAGGTTGAGTTTATTAAGAATAGTTTGATTTCTTGAATTAGTTGCAATATAATTGTCAAAATGCTCATGCGAATGCAAAGTGGAGTATATAAAATACTAAACACAAAAGTCAACAGATAGTTTTCACTTTGGATGGTGTCAGCAATGCTGGATTAAAATGGTAAGTTTTTTGTCGTTGTTACACAATTTCTGTGTGTATAAATTGATGAATGTTCTTTTGCTGAAGAGTCGAAATGACGCTGCTCCCTTAAAAGCGTAGAGTCATTTCTAATTTATGCGGAAATATATAAGAACGGCCAGCTGAAATACGTATACATACATTCGTGTGAAATTCTTCAATAGTTATATGAGATCTAAAATAAAATTTTCTAATGTTGCAGTTTCAATATGGCGACGTACGCTAAAACCACGTGCTGACGCTTTTTGGTTAAACTATGCCGTACGTCTATGTATATATGTACATACATATATATATATATATATTAAACTGAAGGTATGTAACTAAATGCTTATATGTATGTATGTAAAATAGTGTTTTTTAAGAGGTATAGAACTGTACATTGAATTAAAATACTGAGATTGTGGAACATTTTGGAAAATCCCTTTTTTTTTTTTAAGAGTGGAATTTAGACTCGGATGATTATGTTGACCTAAAATGGATGTAGAAAAAAAGTAATTTTCCCGAACTGAACCACAATATACGAAATACATTTGCATGCGTTTGTGTCTAATCATGAGAAAATGACAACCAAACTGCGTACAAATGATATTAGCGAAGCAGATCTGACTAATTTATGACATTTTAATACATCTAAAATATAACCTCTAAAAAAAAAAAACACAGCTACAAATTTTTGATGATAAGTTTAATCTGACAAAAATCATGTTGATTTTAAACTTAAATAAATAACCAAAAGGATTCTGATATATTTGCCAATATATGTATCAATTCCTCTTACGCTTTTAAGCATGTTTTTAATTTTTTTTTTTTTTTTTCTCACAGGCTACACTCGGTTCATACAAATGTGCAAAATCATTCTTGAGGGTATGTTTCACATTATTTATAATAAAAATGTTTTAAGCATCTCTTGATGATTACTTTATTCAATTAACTTTCGTTCTACTGAGTGTAAAATGCGGAGCTATTTTAACTGATAATAAAAAATTGTTTAAAATGTCTTTCAAATGTTATAGATTGTTTCTTATTTGGAACTTTTTTTTTATTTTTTAGGTTACTGAGATGTAAAAAATGCGATGTCGACAGACTGCGACACATGACAAGGTATGAAATTCGAGTTTTTTTTTTTATTAAATATATAAACATGAGTGGATGCTATGATTCTCGGGGCGCTACGATCTGACGATACAATCTTATAGAACTCGTCAAAATAAAAGAAATAAAAAAACTTCGAAATATCGAATTTTTTGTTTTCAATCTATTTTTTTTTTTTTCATTTTGATATATTGAAATCTAAGCGAGATATCGAAAAAATTGATTCATATTTTGAGAAATACTATAAGAATCCGTCGTCAAATCGTGGCACTCCGGGAATCGTACTATTGCCAAACATGATGTTAAACTTAATCTGAAGAGAATCTATGCTGATCCACACATAAATTAAACCAAAAGGATACTGAATAACATTAGATAGAAAAAACGAAATATTTTGAAGTTGTATAGATAACTAAGTTTACTATTATTTTTAGATCAACCAAATATCCCTATATCTGATACAGTCATTAACCTTTCACTGCGAAGATGGGCCTTGGGAACGATCAACTAAATATGGGGTGTCATTTGCTGTCTGCACATTAAAATGCATTCGTATATTAGCAAGGTTTGTGTTTAAGTTTATCATAAATTTTAAATATAAAATTATAATGATGATTTCTTTTAGTATAGTTCATTAGAAATATACATGTTACAAACTATTTTAAAAACTGATATATATACATATATACCTAAAGAAATTATAGTTGTAATTTTAGTATAGTATTATAGAAATTAATGTTTCGTTCTTAATTTTCAGATTTTTGATTTAAAGTTCAGCTCAAGCGCTTTACATCAGATGACGCTGTATACTATCCCAATATACGAATGTAACAGAGGGAGAGAGAGCGTTTGTTCATCATTGCTGTAGAAAAAAATGCCAAAGGTGTGTAAATTTATTTGTACCAGTATTAAGCAAATATATTTGTGATGAATATTCCTAAATCAGGATTCCCTCTTCTGAGTAGAACCCTCAAAAAACCATGCGGTCAATTTTTCCCCGACTGATAAGATTCTTCTTTTATCTTTGTGTTGCTTACTTCTTAAAACCTTGTTAAGATATATATACATTTTTTTTTTCAGAAATATGTCGCAAACGGAAAACAACCATATATAAATTTCTCTTAAGGTAATTGTAAATAATTTTTTATTCTATTTATGTCCATTATTTTGTGATGAATACTCCTAAATCAGGATTCCCTCTTCTGAGTAGAACCCTCAAAAAACCATGCGGTCAATCTTTCCCCGACTGAATACTTCTAAAATAAAAATTTCATATATAATTTCTTAGAAATTGTCATTTTAAACTGATTTTTTTCCCCCCTCTTTTGCAGCAGCTTCGTTTGTTGCTACCATATATCAACCGTTGTACAGTATACAATTATTTTTAAGGACTGATGTTATTTAAGGTAAATACTAATTCTATAGAAATGTTAAATATGTAATCTTTTCTATATGATGAACTTCGTTTGTCTTCCCTGAGTACAACCGTGCTGTCAAAATCTTTCCCCGACTGAAGTTTTATAATAGGCATAATTTTGTATTTGATTATTTAAATTCAACTAAATATATTCTTCTCTATTTTTTTACAGAAATATTTGTCATCACTTGCCAGGAGAATATAGAAAATGAAGATCTAAACAAATTTATTCAAAGATTATTTAAATAAAAAATTGAAATAACAAAAAATTTGTTTTTAATTTAAAAGCCTTTAGAAAAGTTTGGTACATTTGGAATACAGAATTTATGATACTTCATTAAAACTTGAGCTTTTTAAATTTAAATATTTTGATGTATTCAATACTTTGGTGGGAATACAACCAACTATCTGTCAAGACGCCACGTAGGAAAACGCACCATTCGAAAGTTCTTCAGGTAGTCATAGACCTGATCTTGCCATCTTAAGCTCAGAAGTCCGCTCTGGCGCCTTTCACCGATCAAATTCATGATTCCGTCGTAAATCTTTAGTGCTGGGGTTTCAGCGTTCATCCAGATGATGTGACCAGCCTAGTGCAGCGTCTGGAATTTTATGTGCTGGATTATGTGGACCTCATCATACAGTTCATACGGGTTCTAAACCCGACGCCAACTCCAAGAGGACCAAAAATTATACGAAGAATCTTTCACTCGACGAGAAGACACTGTATCCGTTGATGTCATAGTCCACGCAGAAGGACTGAGATTATCAGTGTCGTAGATTTTTATCTTCGTACTTCGGGAGAGGGCTCCACACAAAGTAGAAGCGTGTAACGTTGTAACTGGTAATTTATGTTCCCAGGTAGCACAAGATTGGAGATGAAAGTCTCCATACTCACAGACCGTCAAAGACGTGCTGATGGTCTGCGAGTGGACACCGTTCGTTCGTGCCGATGATGTCTATGTCATCAGCATACGCGAGTAGCATCACTTATGGAAGATAGTTCCCGACCGTTCTACATATGGGCATTGGCGTAGGATGTACTCCATCAAGAGAAAAAAAGTCGGACGATTAAGCATCACCCTGAGAGATTCTTTCCTACTCTGACGACTCCAATCGCTGGACATGCATTCAGCGGACGGTTGTTGCTGTTGTAACAGCTTGGTTTGGGCTGCACCAGAAAATACATATATACAATTTATTTATTATTTTATGAAAAGATATTGTGCAAAGCGATTTTTTGAATGCGAGAGAAAGATATACCGAAATGTAACCCTAGGTGTCAAGGTCCAGGAAAGAATCAACATCAACTGGTCGTAACCAGAGGTCTAAAGGACTCAATGGAGTCGGATGGGACGGACAATTGAACAGATGGATTGTGTCGTGCGTTGATTTACCGAATTCGGGGCAGCAATTAGTATTGCTTATCCCAATTATTTCTCTGTAGCACTCGAGCATATTGCTCCATCTCAACTCAACTGTGCAAGTTTCGTCCTGGTGCTACGAGGGAGATGTTTTTCGCTCTCGTTAATAGGTGGTGGCCTTCCGCCTAATACTATATGGTCCCTATAAGAGCGTATAGATCCTTCAATTGCATCTTTATGCAATTGTGTCCTTCCAGAAGTATAATCATACTCCTCTATGCTACTATCAGTAATAAAATGATTGATACTCGTCTTATAAGTCCAAATATCGGTTCTTATTCGGGTAGGCGCTGGTTTGGTGAGGGTGCCATGATTCGGATGATGTCTTCTTTACAAACCTAACAAAAACTGCTTCGAAAGCAGCTCATTATGTTCATGAACAGGTAGCATCATCGTTTCTTCATGCAAATGGTCTTCATTGGTTATTTGCAGCCAACCAGTGGCAGTCCTCAGCGCACTATTCTGACTTCTTTGCAAGCATTGCCATTGAGTCTTACTTATAAAAAGGGGCCAGACGGGAACAGCATAGTTCAAGACTGAACATCCAATGGCTTTGTATGTTGTTATTAATGTCTCATTGTCTTTACCCCAAGACGACCCAGCAAGCGCTTTAGGCACTTTATTTCTCGACTTGAGACGATTGTTTGTCTTGGTGGCATGAGCCGAGAATCTAAGCAATGGGTCAAATGTTTTACCAAGTACCGTCGGGTACTGAACTGTTCGAATCCTCAAACATCCTACAAGGCCATCTAGCTCCATGCTCTCCTCCTTAGTCCAGTAGGTGAAGATGGAGGCAGATGACTTGTGTGTTGAACGCTTGAGGTTGCGAGCATTGAAAAAATTCTTCCAAATAAACGTTAATTCTCGCGCAGATATCATCGACGTTCACTCCGGGGGATAAAATAGAACAATCGTCTGCATAGGTCACCAGTTTTATAAAGGGAGGAGGAAGAGGCTTCTTTGCCAAATAAAGGTTGAACAGGAAAGGAGAGAGAACCCTACCCTGCGGTATACCCATCTTTAACTTTCGATATCCTGACCTCACACCCCTGAACTTAATATATGCCCTTCTACCATTAAGATAGTTCAAAAGCCAGAATTTCAATGCTGAAGCACCTTGGCCCTATAGCGGTAGTTTATCTCATGCATGTGTTCGTATGGATTTAAGCTTTAACCTATTCTGCTGAGAAGGGTGTTGCACGAACTGTCTGCAGAAATAGGTGGCACACTTCTTTGACGAACATATGCGCACTCCCTCAAATGTAACAGATGAAATAGCTCTATTCTGCGGGACACCAGATATCTTTTTAATAGTGTTCCACGAACTTCACAATTATCCAAGTGCACTAGCCATTTTGGCTTCCTATGTTCCGCAACTAGATTATTCACATTGTGAGACAACAAGGCAATAAGACTGACACTTGGATCATTGGCACGAATTTGATCACGCAAAGTCGCTACCAAGTGGCTGTACCAGGTATCCGTGCTGGTGGTGTCAGTGTCTGGTAATTCCAAGCTTGCGGAGGTCGTC
Source organism: Leucophenga montana (assembly GCA_035044765.1). Taxonomy (NCBI): domain Eukaryota; kingdom Metazoa; phylum Arthropoda; class Insecta; order Diptera; family Drosophilidae; genus Leucophenga; species Leucophenga montana. Next base: position 311,847 of record JAWNNQ010001139.1, read on the forward strand.
CTGGACTTGCTATTTCCAGCACATGCTCGGTTGTTCTTTCGGACTTTGTCCGGGGTCATATCCGAGGCTTCTTCACTGGTTAATGTTTTACGGTGGTGGAAACCGAACTCAGCTTACTGAACCCTAATTAAGGGAGTTGGCTTCTCACAACTTCTCACCTAGGAACTGACGTTCAGAGATTACCCAGGAGATACGTGTCTAAACGGACATTTGTGAACTGCTTGGGCAGTTTGCAAAAGAATCATAAGTGAATGGCAATATAACTTTACGCACTAATGTGGACTTCTGCAAACTAGCCAATCTATTTCGGCAATCACTAGCTAAGAACGATTTTTTAACAGTACTAATAAAGCAACAGCAGTTCTTTTTTAAAATTTCTTATTTTTTACTATTTAAGTTCACCACAGGAGTATATAACAACTTTCTGAGTTGGTGTACCAGATTTTGAGCCACATCGCTCCATTTTACGCACAACATCGGCACCGCTGATAACGTGTCCAAAAACTACATGTTTATTATCGAGCCAATCCGTTCTAGAATGAAAATAAATAAAACATTGAATATGTATGAAAAAAAAACACTTCAACTTTTACCACTCACTTTGTGGTACAAATGAAAAACTGCGAACCATTTGTATTAGAACCAGAATTCGCCATCGAGAGTGTGCCAAAACCATTATGCTTTAAATTGAAATTTTCATCTGCAAATTTTTTGCCGTAGATGGATTTACCGCCGGTTCCGTTGTTATTTGTGAAATCACCACCCTGACACATCTTTAAACGAAAATGTGAAATGAAAACTTTAGTAACATAAATAAAATTGGTTGAAATTGTGCAGTCTTACGAATTCCGGTATGACGCGATGGAATACACTGCCCTTGTAGCCGAAACCCTGCTCATGCGTGCACAATGCGCGAAAGTTATCCGCCGTTTTGGGTACCACATCTGCGCGTAACAGCATAACAATGCGACCAACATCGTTACCTCCAATACGTATATCAAAGAACACCTGTGGATTACGTTTCTCAGCTTTTTCGATGACAGCGGGACCGGTTGATGGTGTCGCCATGGTTGTATCCTCCTCACCGGCAGCTTGTGGCTCAGTTGTACTAGACTCTTGCTCTGCCAGCGTAGCTCCGGCATGTTTTTGCAGCCAGTCATCATCTGCCCAAACGGGTTTAAAGCTGTCCTCTTTGACGCGCACCGGTTTGGCTAGATTAACACGTATAGTGCGGCCGCACAGTTCCGAATCGTTCTGCGGTAGTTATAGTTAGTAATACGTAACAGGCATGGAATGCTAAAAAATTTTTAGTTGCTTACGCACCATATTATCTATTGCCGCCGCTGCATCCTCGGCCATTTCATATTCAATAAAGGCAAAACCTCGATGTCGCTGCGATTCGTAGTCCACGGGCATTTGTATGTCTACTATATCGCCGAACGGTATAAAAGCGTCGTTTATCAACTTTTCCGTAACATCGTCGGACAGGCCGCCAACATACACGGTGCGTTTGTCATTAGACATAATAGACTTAAGATAAGTTAATATTATTATTATTATTATTAAAAACGTTTAAGCGTCAAAAATGTAAATAAAACGCCGACCAACAGCTGCGGTGTAGGCATTCACAATATCGAACCTCTATTCACTGTGAATGGTTACGATTGAAGTTCACCACAGAATGTCGTAAAAAACAGTTATTTTAATTCATTGCTCTAATGAAAAGCACGAAGCTTGTAAAAATGTCTCCCAAATATTAACAATAAATCACAGCAACTATTTGAAGAAGAAGTGTAGTATTTGGTAGTAAATAAAGTAGTAAATAGTGTAACATTCTTCGAAATAAAATGAATCGAAATAAAATGAACGAAAGCGTTGAAGTGCACGCCCGTATAATTTATTTACTACAATCTAAGAGAATTAATTTAATTGGTCTATTTGAATTAGAAAACATTTGCATTCGATATGCAGCTCGAATCAATCTATCAACGTTTCTCTGTCGTAAGTTCTATTAGTCTCAAAATTGTTATTGTTGTAAAAATTAGTATGGAGACTCTCTGGGAATAATAAATGTTCCTCGAATTTTAAAGCAGCTCCTTACAAACCAACCGCTAATTTTTAGATTTTTGTATGGAGACTTTTATTTCAACAAAACTCAACTTAAAATATAGTATGGAGGATTCGTGTGGAAGGAAGTTTAACATTTTGGTCAATGGGCGTGACACAATACAATATGCTGGGAAGACCCTTCGCCAGTTTCACGATCTATTTTTTCTATATTACCAATATTTATTAACTAAAATTTCATTATAGAGGATTTATACTATGTTCAAATATAAGGGGAATAAAAACGTCGACAAATTTTTTATTAACGAGACAAAAAACTTGTGTTTTTAATTCTTTTTGGTTCATAAATCCGGGATGCCAAATATTCCAGGCACGTAGAAAATTCCACTAACTTCCCTCCCTTTACGGGCCTGCATACAGTTCCCCAAAAGATTAACATAAGAAAATTTGTTTTATTAGTTTTTTTTTATCAAAATTTTTTTTTTTTTAAATTTATTTTAGTAAAATTTTTTTATTGAATATATACAAATAAATATGTACAAGTTTTTTTATATATTATAACTAGCTGGTACACGGCACGTTTCTGCCCCTCCTCCTGCCTCTGCCACTCGTTCCCCTTACCATACCACCCGTTCCCCTACCCATCTTCCCCTGCCCCCTTCCATCCATTCTCCTACCAACCATTACCCTACACCCATTTCTGCAGCTAAAGGTTTCCTATTGAATTTTCGTTCAATAATTGTTGTTTTATTACATTTTAAAATTCGGACTTCTTAATGGCGGACACTTTATAATCTAACGTCATAGAATTTTCAAATATCGAACTTTGGCACATTCCATCAATTACTTATAATTGAATGGTCTTTACGTTTTTTTTTTTGAAATTGTATAGTTAGACAAACTATACAATTTCTAACTATACAATTTCAAAAAAAAAAAACGTAAAGACCATTCAATTATAAGTAATTGAAGGAATGTGCCAAAGTTCGATATTTGAAAATTCTATGACGTTCAGGGTAAAGAAAGTCATATGGCTACGGCATCGAGCTTATTAAGAAATATGAGTATATATTTACATTAGGAGAGTCTTCAATACACATAGTCTTCACTGCATCACAAACTTTCGACAAACTGATAATACGCGTTTCACACTACGTGTGATATGCAGGGCCGTACAGAGACGTTCTGAGCCCGGGCGACAATCTCTACCCCACCAACACTATACACTAACCAGGCACGCTAAACCGACATTTTTATAGATACAATAATTCACAATAATTTAAAAAATAAAAATATTATTTTATTATTTACAAGTACTATAGTTACAAGTATTTTTTTTAAATATATAGCCGTTTAGAGTCTTAGCTGAGGCGAATGTTGTTATAATATCATAAAAATTCTGTTGTGAAAAAATTATTTATTTAAGTAAATATCAACTTGCAATTCGATTTGGTGGCTTCCTATGGATGATCACTCAACACACATATACTAATGTGTGTGCCCCACCCACTCATTGGGCTAGCCTCTACACAATCCAACCACCTGCATTTATGTTTTATAATACGAAATTCTTCTTGGTTCGGTTCCTTTTTGTTTTTAATTTTTTTTTTTTGAATACTACTTTGGCATTAGAGACCTTCAGGATATATATTATAATGTTCTTTCATTCGAATTATGCAACTTTTTTTGTATTTGCCTACATAATTCTTAAATTCCATCAACTTCAAAAAGTATTTCTGCAGTGAAATTTTAATTCTATAATTCTTTTGTAATTTTTAGTCCGAAAATTTGTTGTAAAAGATTGAACTACATTAATCGATTTTTAGTTATTACGGAATTTAAAAAATTACAATATGTAACAGCAATAAAAATAAAAAAAATTTTTATAAACTTCATAAATTATAAATCCGGGTCCGACGTGACTCTATTCATTGAATTTCATTTTCATATCCCTCTACACAATCAGTCATCACATTCCACAGGTAAGCATTTTAAAATTATTTTTACTGTATTTTGTCTAGAAACTAAAAATTATATATGTACATAAATTGTGAAATTATAGCTAATAAAGAATATTTATTGACTATGCTAAGATCTCTTCACTCTGCTTGGCTTCCGGTGGAAAGTGCTTCATACTTTCATAAATCAATAGACCTAGTATAAACACATATGAAACTATTTTATAAAAATTTCTGATGGTACAGACAGCACATATTGCATCAGCGTCACGCAGCAACCGGGCCCATAAGCAATGGTGAAACACAAGAGAAGGGAAACGCATAAACCGAGTAGTACGTCTAAATTAAAAGAAACCAAGAGATAATTAACTAATTAATAGAGAACGGTCGTCAAGTAGCAGATTAGTACAACATAAAATCAACAAATGTATAGCATATTCCGATGATAAGAACAACAAAAGTCTAATTAAGTAGAGTAGTGTACTACTATTTAATTAATTAACGACGACTTACTGCAAAATGCCTTTTCCCATGGTTCACAAATGCAAATCTGTGTATTTAATTCGTACAAGAAATAGAGCCGCTTTAGAAGCCTTTTGAATTTTTCGTAGTTTTCAAAAGCTTTGGTGTACATTTTCAATAGGTATTACTAGTACGTGCGCACCACCTGCCAATGTCGATAGAACTAAACACCGATTTGTGGTTTGGACATGGCAAAACCGTGCAAAGGAAAGTACATACATATGTATTACTTTTTTTTTGTGACTGGAAACCTTATCATTGTCACACATTTGTTATTTTTTATGCGTTTTCAATTAAGCTAGTTTGATACATATGTAGTGCCGATAAGACAAGTCTTTGGTATGGCATGATTTTCATTTATTTTTTACGTTAATGATTAATCGAATGTGATGTTATCTATGGAATTAAAGCTGAAAGAGGCGTGCCATAGAAAGAAATTCCAATTGATCTAAAATCTGCTCCATTTCGCAAGATAAGCACAATCCAAATATCAATTTGTGACGTATTTTTGAATTAGCTGCGTATCGTTGAATCATAAAAGTGATTCACTTCATCTACTTGACTGGTATTTCATTTTTTGATGTTATCATTCTTTTTTTTTATTTTTTTTTTTTATTTTACTTTATCATTTACAGCGGAATTATCGATATTAGAAATATCCAAATAGATAGCACATTATTCGGATAGGCATGTATGTGCACAGCAACTGAGAATTCTACAAAACGATCGTTATTCAGGTGTATACCAGTCGAACGTATACGTTCCGATACAGATGTAAGATTCGTGTATGGAAAGTTCAGCGTAAAGCCATATATCTGCAGATTAAAACAGCTTAGTTGGTATGTTTTATGCTTAGTAAGTGTAGAACTGACCTTATAGTTTGAAAATCTTCGCTCCAAGTCCTCGTTGTATTTGGGTTCTTCAAAAGCACCAGGTGTTCCGTGCGTCGCCAGTTTTTCTAGTTCTTGCAATACGCCCAGAAGGTGTGGCTGAAAGGCGCTATATAATTTGTGTTTTTTTATACAAATTAGCTAAGCATGTGATAGTTAATAGTTACCGATTCCAAACAGTTTTACGCATTGGACGCCAGGCACTGATCTTCTTCATAACCTTACGCTCTATATTCTTGCGCAGTTCCATGAAATTTGCTGTAGTTTTGTAGCTATAGTCCAACTGTTGCATACCACCGATTGGTGCAGGATTGCGTTTGGAGAATGCGGGCAGCCAACAGGCGGTATCATGTAGATTAAAGTTGGTCATTGAGACGCGTGTCTCTGTTTGCATATTGCAGTAGATCTAAAAAAAATCAAGAAAGAACGCTGCAGTGATCGAAATACTATGTTGGCGTTTCTTGTTTAATTAATAATCAAAAAGTGGGCGTTGCATATCAATATAAATACTCCATATACTTAAATACCGTCATTGAGCCAGATATCTACAAAATTTGTCAAATAAAATGCACATCAAGTATCAGACGGACAGTGCTGATAGTTTGCGAGCTGATCAAGAATATATATGCTTTATGAGATCTACGATGCCTCCTTGTATGCGTTACAATTTCACACTATGTATGTGTGGTATAACAACTCACATATGGGGTCAGGTCTTAATGGGAGGTACCCCTTATATTGGACACATTATTAGGAAATTATTATTACGTGAGATACACCAAATTTGGCGTCTAGTTAATTAAAAACAGAAACAAAAAAATATTCCATTTAAAAAAAGTTAAATGTTAAAAATTGGTACATGTTTGGGAACATGTTTGTAAGCTGCTCTCCCTAATCGTGATGTCATCTGAACCTATGTGGTATATTTTAGCTCCTAGCTAAATTACACAAAAAAAAAAAAACTTATAAATGGGTGTCAGGTATACTTGTATGTGGGCTACCTAAATATCCAAACTTGAAGTTCTTATCTCTTATAAATGGGTGTCAGGTATACTTGTATGAGAACTATCTAAATATTCAAATTTGTAGTTTTTATCTCTTATCTCTCCAAGTCACCAAGATCTCGTTGTTCAGACGGTCATCTTCAGATGCTGATCAAAAATATATACACTTATATAGATTCTTAAGGCATAGGCAGCAATTCGAACTGGCTTATCTTACATTATCCTGTGAAACAATACAGTGTATACGGTTCAAGGGACACTGTACATCCTTTGTGCAGTAGCGCTTGCCTGTATGCGGAGCTATGAGTAGTAATTCGTTGCCACCGGCTGCATCCGCTTCGGGTCGGTAGAGTACAAATGTGCATTCGCCATATGGTGCAGCCAGTCCTAAAACTAGCCAGCATCGAATGCCGAGCGTAAGCAAATAATTGCATAGCAGCACACCCAGATCTTTAGCCGAGCCCCAGTTGCTATTTAACAGTGTCTTGTTATCCAACCAAACACCTTGGAAACCCATACAGGCATCTTGGTGTTTTAATACATTTAACAGCGAAACAAAGCGGCATGCCAAGTCCAATTGTAATCCACGCTCTTCTGAACTAGAGTTATCGCTCGCGAATGGTAATGGTATCGGCTCCAACAAACGTGTAACACAGAGGCGCTGGCCATTACCGTTGCATACCAGCGGCTCAACGCGGAGTGTGGACTGCAACTCTGTGCTCCACTGTTGCAGATGTTCACGAACTTCGTGCAATTCGGGACACTCTAAGCTGCGCGTGTTGAGATTCGGCAGTTCCATTTTTGGTTCAATGCTGAGAAAGCACCATAAGTGCACGGCCTCTTTGATTTCGGGATAGCTTTCGACAGCGACGTTGGTTATTGAATCGATTTTTGGACGCTTATAGCCCACCAACACCTTTGGTGTTGTAAGCTCCAGACATCCTTCGAATTTGCCGCGCGTAATAAGACTACTCAACGGTACACGATATTCACCAAGCCAGTTGGTCTGTATACGCTGGTATATATCCATGTTAGAGCGTGTAGAGAGATCATCGGACGCCCTATACTGTTGTTCGATTACTTCATCATACAATATAATTTTCAAATCATCGCGCAGCTCATTGATGCAACTCTTGATAGGTATAACTATTTGTTCATTCCATGTCGGATTCGAGCCCTCAGCGGTGTTCGTACGGCAGTGTCGATCTTGGTAGCTAAGAGCAACAAATGGACGTACATTAGAGTAGACGAGCGCTGAAAAAAAAAATAATAAATAAATGGGCAATCTTAAAATGTTCCACTAAACGATTAAAAACACATACGACATACTTTGCGCAATAAAAATATGGGAGCTATTGGTGGTATCACTACTACGTGCTTCGTTCTCAAGACTAAGCAGCTGGTGGCTGCGCACCGGAATACCAGTGGCGCGCAATACATTAAGCACTATATTAAAGCTATGTATACTATCTAGCGAAAGCGTCTGTGCACCAATTCCCGTAGATATCGTTTTAGCAGCATCGCCTCCTGGTTGCAATGGACGCCGTGGATTGAAGATTGACGCTATTGCACGAAATATAGTACTAAGTATGGTATTTCAGTTATTATTCCCAGTAAGTAAGAGAGATAGAACCGTGGTACTTACCTCCAACTAGCCGGATCATTATTTAATAGCAACTGTTCTGTATGTTGGGACATCTTTTCCATGCGTTGGCAATGGTTAGTTACACGTTCGTAGAGATTCTTTATACATTTCTTTCCATTGTGTTTATACAAATCAATTGGATGCATCCAATTGCCGAGATCAATTACTGGTTCCGATTCGTCCTCCCAATCAAAGGCAATCTCATGTTCCAACGATGGAATGAAACGTAGATCTTTTGTGCGTAAATCGTTGCGTTCGTAACGTGAGCGTAAAAGACGAAAGCGTTTATTTTGCAACAGCGATTCCACTGTGCAAAACTGCAGCAAAGATTCTTTGAAGATTTCCCCTGTAATGTAAGATTTAGAGTTACTGACGCCCGTCGTTGTGGATTCGTTTAAATCCAACTGTTGTTCCGACTGCTCCTCTTGCTCTTCATTCTGATCCGGTAGCAACGGTGAGTCAACGTTTGATGTCATCGATTTTATGCTTCGTATATCACCGTAAAAATTCGACTTCCATTGCTCTTGCTCGTCATTCAAATCAATGTGCAAGTAAAGATCACCGGCACATTGAGCGCTGCTAAAGCTTAGTTTGTCAATTTTGGCATTCGTAATGGATGGCATCTTGATGATGGCTAGTTTATTGTGCGTTGCTAGCATTGACTTTTCATAGAGCTGTAATGAAAACATATTTTATTTTATTCAGAGAGAATCAAATGGTTTCAATTATGATACTACCGGTTATACCATAAACTGTTAATAGTTGGTTCTTTAAGCTAAATAATTTACAGTATACCGGTATATGGATGAATATATAAGCTGCCGTATTCACTCATTGTTCGCCTGTTCCTTCAATGCTGAGAGCGTTAGAGTGCTCATAGATAGAGAATACAAAAAAAACAGCATGGCTAGGCGTAATACACATCCTTAATTTGTTCTACATTTTTTATACAAAAACCCAAATTTGGGGGGTGGGTTTGCATGCGGGCTGCTCTAAAAGTGGATAATCACACCCATTGAAGTATATATGAAGTGTTCGTACATACAAAGCCACCATATCAAATTTGAAGTTAATGAACAAATTGTTCACACAAAAACCAAAAAAGTGGTCCTAAAAGTGGGCGTGGTATTTTGATATGGATACTCTACGTGCTAAATACCTCTATATCGGAATTCAACCATATATCTAAAAAATGGATAAAAAATAAAACAAGCAGTAATAGACACACAGACGGACACACCTTGTCGAGCTGATAAGGAATTGATATACTTTATGGGGTCTACGAAATCAAATTTCACATGTACCTGTATTTTATGATTTCAGCTCAACACATAAGAAGATTACAAACCTACTACAAAGTGGGTGGTAAGTTTGTATACGCTATACGCGATTTTATACAGTTTTGATGAAAACTGAAAAACTTGTTCACAGGCGGACGGTTATGGCTAGATTGACTCGTCTTGTTGAGCCTAACAAAAATATGTATATACATCTGTACTTCATGGGATCTCTGACACCACCTTCTAAATGTTACCATCTTTCTGTCAAACTTCATATACATATACCTAAAATGTACACTATCTTTAAATATGCGAAAAGTATGTAGAAATTAAATATGTATATGTATTTCGGTTATTTATGGTATAAATGTGCTGATTAAGTTAGCTTCGTTTCTATGCTTACCGCTATGTGCACATTTTTGGGTAAATGTCGCTCTAAAAGAATGCCCAGTGTTTCATTCATGTATAGATTCAAGTCCGGCTCCAAACGATATGTACGAGTCTGACCCACAAATTGTTCATCGAAGTAAACCTTAAGATAATAGCTACGCAACTTATTTTGCTGACTTGGTAAATTGTGATAAATCGCAGCGGCGTCGTCTGTGTAATTGCGTAACACCTGAACACGTGGTTCCTCCGGCTCATAGAAACTTTGTGCGAATTGAGATTTTAATGTTTCGCGAAGTAATTCCATGTTTGGCTTACGCGGAGGCTTTTTGAACACCTCATTTTGCATCCGTGCCATACTATTACGCTTATTCCAGGCTCGCTTCTCCGTGTAGTACACTTCCAGTCGTTCACGATAAATCTCACTAAGATCCTCTTCGAAACGTAATTGAAGTTTGTCGTATGCACTGGCTATATCTTCTGGCTGCTCTACCTGCAATCGTAGCTGAAAACGCGTGCACTGATACTTCTGATTCTTACGAAGTAGTTTCAGTGCCGCCCACTTGTCCAGTAAATTCTTGAGCAGCTGCTTCTGCGTTGCTTCCTCATCGTAATACTGCGTACGTAATTGTTCAACTAGCGCTAATGCTGCGTCCATCTCCTCTGTATGCCGTTTGACTTTGTCCGGCGAGCCACCTGTATTCTGTTTAGTCGCCAGACGCTGTACAATCTTACGTGCTGTTTGCAATTGGCTCCAGCACATCTCACCATTTCGCTCATTCAACTGCTTGCTGTATACTTTAAAAATATCTTCCAGCTCTTGCGCCAGCCTATGTTCCTCCAACACATTTTGATGCTGCGTAAAGCGCAAATACTTCAGACAGATTTTTATCAATTTACGTGAATCCAGTTGAAGCTGCAGCTTCGACGCAGGCGTAACAAATATTGGTTTGAATTTCAAATTGCATACGCTGTGGTAGCGTTTGTTGTCCTTAAGAAAATTATCCAATTTGCCATCGGTTTCAAGTAATTTCTTGACCATGGATTCATGCACTTTACCGCCGCTGGCACGTGCCTCTTCGTACAAACGATTTAACATGCACACAGTCGTTGACGTTGGTTTCCCAGTGTTTAACATATCTTTCGTAGCCAGTTGAAGCTGCAGATTTGGCTTCGTTGTTGACTTATAGAATAGTAGATCATCATTGTCATAATTGTGCTTCCAGCGTTGTAGTCCAGGCAGCAACATTGGTTCATCTAGTTCAATGTGTATGAATGTTGTGTCAGAAGCCGAAGTTACACCTGTCGATAGTGGGTGCTGATGTCCTCTTGTGGTTGTGGTATTGGTGTCAGTAGTGGTTGTCGCACCATGCAAATACGCTTCCTTATCTTCGTCTTCATCGCCAAAGCCAAAATGGTGCCAACGCATTGTATATATTAAACGCTCCCTCATTTCTTCCAGCTCCTCGTCATCCATTGAATTTTTATCTTCGCCATTTAAATCGTATGTGATATTGGATGCAGAATCTTGACTTATAAGTCTTCTACTTAACGTTGCTGCTGTACCATAAAAAAATGCAGCACTCTGCGCATCCAAATCGGCATTAAATTTGGCAACGTTGGTACTTATGCACTCCATGTTTGAGCTGCTGCTATGCTTCTCCAGCAACTGCTGCACATCGGATTCGTTGCGTTGGTAGGCTAACGTAGTACACGATTTACGTTTCTTTGGTTTCGATTTTGATTTTTCACGCTTTCTGCGCTGGCTTGAGACCCCAGAAGTATTCATAATTTACTGAAAATTAATATTATCTGTTTGTTTATAACATTGACGTTTAGAGATTTTATTGTTTACTAAATATGTTATCATAGCAACGGAGAAATAGGGGTGCGATAGAATTTGAATCTTCTATCACTGTGGACGGAAGTCGACGCAAGTAACGAAAGCTCAACAAAGAATAGTTGCAGCTGAATTATACGCGGAATAATGAAGTTTTTACTGATAAATCGTTTCGAGATATGTTGTATACCATTAAAAAGTTCTTGAAACGTATATTCAGAAAATATTAGTTTATATAAAGTTGCCGAAATACCCTCCTTTTAAGGGTTATTGGAATTCGTAGGGGACATATCGTTCCAAACTTATCTTTCTTGGCACCGAGACAAGTCCAGTGGGGCCCAAGATCAAAAAAATCGGTCGACCCGGTCAAAAGTAATGAATTTTTGACCAGTTAATGATATTTTGTAGTTTTCTGTGTGTGTTTGTTTGAATCCTTTTTATACAGAATTTTAGTACGGAAAAAAACGAAGAAACTTGTTTTCTACAATTTTTTTAAAAAATGGCGGAGTTTGGAATATCGGGCGAGAAATTGGATTTTTAATCTCACATAATAATTGCCTCGAATTGAAGTAAAATGTATGATTTTTTCGTATACATATGCTTGATTTTGCATTACTTTCTTTGGTTATTATTACATAATACTCCTGCACTCGACGAAGGATCTAAAGAGACGAAGACGATCACGAAGTGTTGGTTGACATAGGTAATAGAAAATAGTGCTAATAATCTAATTTTAAATTTTTAACAAGAAAATTTGTTGAAATCGAATCTTTAATACACTTCACGCCAAAATTTCAAATATTATAGAATTTATATATTCCACAATATACATAATTAAAAAAAAAAAAAAATAGATGGAACGTTTGCATCTCTAAAAATGAGAGCGATATGCCCTTTAATATTTATGTCAATTGTAAGAAGCAATCAAACCAAACTTCGAGTTAATGTTTACAAGTGGCAGTGAGTTTATATAGGGGCTAAAATGAAATTTCACACTGCTTACACATAAACAGGCTTGGAAAAAAATACTATTCAATCTAGAAACAAACTCCGCCCTATGCTCAAACTAGTTTAATAGCTATAATTTTAAAGTGTCAAGGAATAAAAAAGGACAACTTCCAACTTTTGTCAAGTTTGTAGTATTGGGTGTTACAGATTTAGGAATCAGCATTCAACAATTTGTTTTCGAGTAAGCACTTTGGGTACCATCTTCTGATATACTTATCTGTAGTTAGTTGTATGAGCATGGATTTAGTGTAATCCGTTGTGGCATGGCTTTCAATTAAAATATCGTAATAATTAGCATTTCTAACATCAATAGCATTGAACCAGATCAGAGGCGAGGAGATTCATATTCAGCTTCTGTCGGCTAAGAGTGGTAATGCAAAAATTTTAAGCTTATTGCAAATACACCCCTAAACTCGTTTCTTGGCTATTGCGTTTAATTAAAAGCATTCAAATTTGCGTTTTGTTTTCGTTTCTTTTTGCTAATGGCATACAAATACAGCGTTAATTTACATATTATATTAAAATGTTGCAGGAAATATAGCATAAACATTTTTATATTTTAATTTTACAAAAAGTAATAAAAAATATAGTAATAAAAAAAAGGAAAAGGTTTATAATTTTAGTATGCCAATCTCCGCTTTAATTGTCTTTAAGTTCGAAAATTACAAACCCGCTTATTTATGATGTTTCTGTGTGTATATCGTATTGAGAGCGTTCCGTTTCAATTATTTTACGGTATATGTGTTATTCACGCAATTATTATAGTTCTTAATAGAATTTGTTTCGTAATACACTTGTTTATGTATAGATTTTTTTTCTCCGCATTACACACAATTAATAAGGCATCAAACTGTCATCGGCAAAAATTTTGAAGCGTCTCTTCAATTACTTGTCTTCTATTTTTTAGCAATTTGAAGTCAAGTTCAGCTTTGGTTGGAAGAACGCATAATACTTACAATCGTAAGTATTATGCGTTCTTCCAACCAAAGCTGAACTTGACTTCAAATTGCTAAAAAATAGAAGACAAGTAATTGAAGAGACGCTTCAAAATTTTTGCCGATGACAGTTTGATGCCTTATTAATTGTGTGTAATGCGGAGAAAAAAAATCTATACATAAACAAGTGTATTACGAAACAAATTCTATTAAGAACTATAATAATTGCGTGAATAACACATATACCGTAAAATAATTGAAACGGAACGCTCTCAATACGATATACACACAGTTGCAAACTGTTTGATTACTGTGGAAACACGTTTGGCGACTACTCGAGTACGGTGATTTCTTCCTTCACTAAAAATTCAACAATTTCTTCATCAACTTCTTCAGTATCCAAGCTATCTGTATCGAAATCTGTAAATTACAAAGTAAATTAGTTACAACGCACACAATTTTTGTTGTTGTCATTTTCACTTACGATTTCTGAGCAGCATACGTCTGCTCTTCTGCTCCTTCCATTCAACAATGCGCTTATTGCGGTACTCCATGAATTGATCGCGCAGCTGTGAACGTTTCTCGAGCAGCTCCTTAGAGGCGCGTGTCAAACGCAAGCGATCCTTCTGTTCAAATACCGGATAGTACTTCTTCAAGTTCTTCTTGATTTCCTTCTGTTTCTCCTCCGGCAGAAGTGTGGGTGGACGTGGACGCCACAAATATTGCACGAAGTTCTTAAGTATCGTGCGGCGTATTATGCGTCCTTGGAACGTGTACATATTGAAACCAGTATCCTCCTTTACCTTCCACGATGAGACGCCCGTTACGACATAACGTCCAGTTGGATCCCATTCAACTTCAGAGGCACGGAAGTGATCAGGCGAAGCCGATATAATGAAATCGTTAGTTGTATCAACGAATTCGAACGTGCCCATGGTGAGATTAGCCATAACAAGAAATTGACCACGTGGCGACCAGAAAAGATGTGTACACGACTTTTTCTCAAGTCTTTTGACCAATGAAGGCTTAACACCTTTGTTCACTTCATAGAAACTTATATTGGAGTTGCTCGGCTCACCGTGTATAATGGAAAATTTGTTGCCAATCGGCTCCCAGGCAAAGGCCATAATGAGTTCGCGTATTTCGACCGAATCAACGGGAATTTCCTTTTCGCGCATATGAAATATTTCAAAGTTATAGAACATGCCCAAAAATTTGACATCCAGCTCCTTCTTGTCTTTCTTAAGTTTAGAGTAGCGATCAACTTTTACGCACAAGTAATCACCGGACTTTTGCCAATGCAGCTTGCAGTCAGCGACATGAAACAGATTCTTGTTGCGTGTCTCACGCTTCTTGGGTATTTCCATAAGCGTAACGCGCGCAGGTATTTGATTCTGTTCTTCTACCCAGTAGGCAATAACATTGTCAGTGGGCGACCACGAAAAGCTACGTATGCCGGGTATTTTTATAGATTTCAATTCGAGCAGGAAGAACGATGGTGTCTCATAGATGTGTATCGAATTATCGCCAAGTCGCGCGACATATTTATCATCGTGCGACCAACGGAACATGGATAACACGGACATACCATCTGCAACGAATGAACGTTTTTCGGTGCCAGTACGTATATCCCATATAATCACACGCTGACCAGTCGGCGTGGGGCCATAGGTAACCAAATAGTTTTCGCACGGCGAAAACTCAACAAATTGAGTGCCTGGATGCGGAAATTTTTGTATCTTTTGGAAACTACTACCGCCCCAAATGGCAACGCCAGGTTTGTGGAAAGTGACCACATAAGTGCCCAGTGGCGACCATTTTACGAAAGTATCAGTAAAACGTTCACGAGTCTCCAGCTCATTGGGTTCAGGCAGCGAATTCTGCCAGAAGCCTACCTGCACACAATTAGGCGCTGTTTCAGCCGCAACACAGTACTGATCGTATGCATCCGGATCGTTGATGAAGTTGTAAAGATCATTTTGCACCTTAAATGGCTGTACTGTTGGAGGCTCCCATTTTTCGGGAATATTTTCATATCTAAAATAAAACAAAAAAGGAGTAAATGTACCATTAAAGATAAAATATAAAAATGCTTACTTCTGAAAATCGGTAAACAAGTTCACAGCAAAGGTATGATTCTTATCCAGGCGATGATTGTTCAGCGTTTTAACTGCCTCCTCGGCCTGGCTGGCATTCTTGTACTCCATGAATGCATAGCCCTTTGTCTTGCCCTCTTCGTCAACCGGATAAACAACGTTGACTACATCGCCGCAGTGCGAAAATAGCTTGTTTATGACGGACTTCAATTTCTCCAAACGTGATGGTTCCACCTTGGGTATGTTATCAACAACAACTACACTCTCAACGCCATCTGCCTCCGACGGGCGCTGCGCCAGCATATCGCTGAGCAATTCTGCAATAAAAATAAAACATTTCACATTTTATTTATTACTTTCGTCATTTTGAGGTTATGTGCTGCCGCTTGGATTTTCGCGAAAGTGTGCGCCCGTGGTGCTGCGCTGGCAATGTTACGCACCATCATCGTTTATATTATCCACAAAACCGGGTGCATCTTCAAAATTCGGCTCCTCATTGTAGTCGCCATCATTGGAGTCCGCACTAGCGTGCTCATCGCTTTTTTTTTTAGCCATTTTCCACTTTAAATCCGCAAATTAAACACCGCACCCGAGTTTTTTGGCAGTCATCAAACACAAGCACAACGATAGAAAGAAATCGAAAATGCGGAACAAAATCGAAAATGACTTTGATAACAACACCCAATAGTAATCGAAGAGAACTTCGATAACTCGACAAATAGTCGAAATGAATACAAAAAAATCAAAATGTAATGGGGAAACAGTGCTGCCATATCAAAATTAAAAATGCTCACGACTTACAAATACATTAGAATATACGAATTGGCAAGATATGCTATAGGCGGAATAATATTGACTAGTGCATGTCACGACTTCACAATTGTAATAAATACATTTTGAGTAACCTGGAGTATATTTTTTCTGTTATCGTTAAAAAATCGGTCGGTTTTTCGTCTGAAATCGGTTACTTTTGTCATATTTGTCGGTCAGCTGCAATATGCTGAAGAGGTGGACAGTCCAGGCAATTGCACAAATGTAGACGCATAAAAACGTTAAATTAGAAAAAAAAAATTGGATGAGAGTGAGTGCCGCCGCTGTAGAAAAATACGAGCCAATCCATGAATTTTGCTTTGGTTTTTGATCGATCGAGTTGGCATGTACCTTTGAAATAAATTTTTAATAAATTTATTGGAGCGCCGAAATTGGCGATACGGTTACAGGCTTAATAACAGTCATGACATTGAAAGCTAGGATATCGCCTGAAAAATCAATCTATAAAGAAATAAGCACGTCATGCAAACGGCCCTTTGAGTTTATTGAATTGGCTGATTTTTTTTTCATTTTTCATTATTAAACCAAGCAGACCGATTGGTTCCAAGTAATGTTATCGACTAGCCAAGAAATCGAAAATGCAGTTTGGATTACCGCCAGAGTTGGAATACCGGATTAGTTGACAGCCCTAACCCGCATGTGCATCTATTTCGCTTGCACATAGCATGAAACTGTATCTCACATTAGCCTACAACAAAACAAGCTACAAAATGCATTTGTAGAAGCGAGCAGCTTATAAATTTAATTGTATCATTTGGAGACGGCTGGATCGGGAAACAAGAGTTGAGAGCGCGTCTGTGTAGAATATTAATTAAAATTCAATTGTTTAAAATAAAATAAGAAAATTAAAATGAAATAATTAAAAAAATGTGCTTTGGCACTTGCAAATAAAAGTACGGTGTGTGCGCGTTACAAGAAAAAGAAAAGCTGTAGTCATGTAATAAGTCAACGCAACGCTGTTGAAAGTGAAAATTTTCAATGCTTCTTCAAAGTTATCCAATAGAGAAAAATTCCGATACTCGTCGTAGTACAACGTCGTCGAGCAGTCGAGTACACAACGTCTCTCGCTCATTAACCGTCGTTGCCGCAGCATTCATAAAATAGAACTAATTAAATAATACAACACACACTTAACAGCTTGGAAAAATAATTGAAATAATGTGAAATGCAAATTGATTGAAAAAAATGAAAAAAAAATAGATATTAATGCGCAAGAAGAAAAAAATCAACATCATCATCGTCGTCTTCGTTGTCGGGCAGCATCGTCGCGCATAGGCCATACATATAATGTAAGCTAAAAAAGTGTTGTAGTGAAAAATTTGAAGAGCAGCAAAGAGCATTTTCCCAATCAGAATCTTCATGTACACACATTCATTGTGGAATCAAAGGAGAAAGAAATCCGAGAAATCGCCCAAAAAATTATGCTTTTTTTTTGTACATATACAGTTTATTGTTGTTGTTTTTTTGTTTGAATGTGCGCAAAAGACGAGATACAAAAAAGCTGCAGCTTTCGAGAGAGAGTACAATACTCGAGTGTAACTCGTGCGTGCGCTCCTCCGCTTCCGCTCACAACTGTTTTAGCAAGTGGCTGTGTGTATATTTAAAAAAATCTGTAGCTGAGCTCGCGTGTGCAGCATCACAACAACAACAATAACAAACGCAACAATAAGCAAAGCTAAAATTTTGTTGTCAGCTGCGTTCTCTATGTATCTGGTGCTCTCTCTTTCGGTACGGTTCGTTTCGATTCTTGTGTAGGCTCAGCTTTTAGCTGCTCTGGTCGTTGTTTTTGTTGTTTTGCGCTGCTGCTACTGAATTTTCTTTTGAATTTTCCACACAGTGTTTGTCTACACGCCCACGGTGTAAAAAAAAAAAAAACAGAAACTTCTATATGTACGTGTATATCTAATATAATAAAAAAAAAAAATTATATAAATTTAATTTTATATTTATTTTTTTTTTATATATTTATAGCAAAAAGTTCTATAATTAATCGGCATCAAACGAAGTTAATATTAGTGTATCTCACCCGCTTACACACTCTCTGTCTCTCTCTATCTATCTATCTCTTTCTCGGTCTGTCTGTCGCTGAGTGTGTTTGTGTGATTGTGTGTGAAACTCGACTTGAAGGCGCTTTTGCGTTGTAATCGTTTTTCATCCAAAAACTATTTAGTGTTTTTTTTTTTATTTCTTCGTATTTTATTCTCTGTGCCAAAAAATAACGCATCGCGTCTCGCAATACTACTTCCCCGCACCATCACCAGCAGCATCAATAACAACAACAACATCATCATCATCTGCAGCAGCAGCATCCGCCGCAGTTGTACGCCTCCACAGTGTACCAAGTTCTAATAAGCATTATTGTCGCCGTTGCGTTGTTGTTGTTGTTGTCACTTTCTCGGTTGGAAGTTTGTGCAGCTCTGAATGTCTTTATGCTTTAATCATGGTGAATTTTGCCACCAACAACAACACCAACGACACTATACGCTGCTATATTAGAATCTTTCTGATTACAAATCATGACAGAAGGACATGAAAGGTAAGTGTTAAAATATATATGTATATTTTTCCAAAAAATTTAATATCCTTAAGAATAACACAATGTCCAATGATCTTGACTTCTGTGTGGGTAAAAAAAGGGGGGGGGGGTAAATAATAAGTAAATAAGTAGAAAAAATTGCAAAAGAAAACTTTCATTTTAATGCACATACTAAGAAAACTTGATTGAAGTGGTTGCTAATGAAATTTTTGTTCATTAAATTATTTTTATATTGCACCTTATACCAATAATGTATATATACGATTTCTGGGTATATGTAGGGTTAGTGGAAATGTGTGCTACAGCTAAAAGGAGACGTAGTAGAGCCTGTAACTGTATATTCCTAATCACACACAGTTTAGGCGTGTACGTCTGACCGTCTGCTTGAACGTGACTATAAGGAATAGAAACTACAAGTTTGGATATTTAGACTTTTCTTTTCCCTCTTAAGATAATGATTGACCAATGTACATGTCAACCCCATATTAAGGCGTACCCCCTTAAAAATCTGCGCCAATTTTTAGGTTTTTGTACAAAAATTGTTTCGGTTTTGTTGCTTAATACGCTAGAAACACCAAATTTGGTGTAACTTACGCAAAATCATAATAAAATATATCGCAAGTGTCAGACTGGAACACTATAAAGAGTAGCCCCCATACAAACGTGCCTTTCATTTTTAACTTTTTGTTCTTGTTTGTTCTTAATTAGCTAGAAATGCATCATCGCCCAAATCGCACCACTTTAAGGCGATAGCTCCATCCGACCCTCCCCCATTTTTGAGTCTTAGTATGAACATTTTTTGTTATAATCTTTGAATTAGTAAAATATCCATATAGGACCACTAAATAACATAATCTATGGTTCATATAAATAACTGTAAACTAGGTACAGGATATCTCAAAGTCGAGCATGCTTGAGTGCAATGTTATTTCTTGTTTTATATAAACATAATTTATTTAGGTTACAGTAATATTGAAACAGAAAAACAAAAAATTTAAAACGATCTTTTCCTTTATTGTCAGACTCTATATAGAAAGGATGAAGCCTATGTCACTCCCATAACGTCATTTAGGCTACACACCGGGCCAAAGAATATACAGTAGAAGCTTCGCTTCTGTGGGGGTCTATACGAAGCACTCTTCTTTTTTATTTTGTCGAGTTTTTTATTTTTATAATTTTATTTTGTTTAAATCAATTCATTTATTTTTCTATTTGAACAACCGCCGTTTACACTATCAAATATTGTATTGCCATCCTGTCGAATGCATGTCGAATTTCAGCTTAATCCGATCAGTACAATTTGGTTAACATAGAATTTCAAGTTTTTAAAATATTGATAGCAATAAAGAAATAATATTTGTTTTTATGATTATGTATATTGATCACATCCAAAGAAAAGCCGGTATAGCCATGCCCTTATGAATATCGGGACCTATAAAAGATAGAGCCAAATATGAACGGTCTTTATTTTTTCTTAGTAAAATTATCAACTAAATTAATATTCAAATGCAGACAAGAGCGATTGAATCTTGCAGAAGCAAAACAAACAAAATTCCAAAAGGCTGTATCAGTCTCCAATTCCATATTTTAACTTCTGCCAACATCAATAATATATGTTAATTAGCTTGCTGAGCCCAAAGTATCGGTTCGGAGAGGATCTTTCCCACTCTGACGACGCTTTGGGTGTGTGCTAGCGTCATCATGTAAAGACGAACGATCTTTGCTGGGATACCAAGCTCAGATAGGTCGTTGAAGAATTTCGTTCTTATCGGCGTGTCCAAATCGGCCTTATAATCGACAAATAGGTGGTGTGTGTCTTTATTGCACTCATGGGTCTTTTCCAACAAATTTGGTCACTGGTCGACCTCTTTGGTCTGACGCTACACTTATACTGGCCTATCAGTGCATTCGTGTACAGCTCCAGCCGTACACGAATGCATAACTTAGCTGGCCGCCCGACAGAGCCTCCTGTTTTTTTTTATTCTTCAGCTTTCTTTTTACTGTGTCGACCTTTTTATAATCCGGTGGCTCTACGAGATAGCCATCATCAATTGGTGGTTCTAGGTATGCTTCTCCATCGGGGTATTATTCTCTTCATCTCCCCCAAGTAGGTTAGATAGTCTCAGTGATTCCTGTGCTTCTGAAACCAGACTTCCATTATTGTTCTTGCAGACAGAAACTCCGGGCTTAAAACCTTCGGTCATGCGCTTGATAAAACCTTTTGATAAAACTTTCGAGATTCATTTCTTTGACATAACACCTGTGAGCCTGGTGCGTACCTTGGCTCCCACAAGGTAGTGTTCCGAGTCGATGTTGGGAAGTCGTACCGTTCGCACATCCAACAAGCTCGATGCGTACCTTCCGTCGACCACAACATGATCAATTTGGTTGCATGTCTTTTGATCGGGACTGTGTCAAGTAGCCTTGTGTATGTCTCGGTGTGGAAATCGGGTGCTATTGATTACCATGTTCCGACCTGCGGCTAAATCGATTAGTCTCTTTCCCTTATTGGAGGTAGCGTCGCGTAGGCTAAATTTTCCAATTGTTGGGCCAAAGATTCCTTCCTTCCCAATTTTGGCGTTGAAATCGCCAAGCACGATTTTTATACCGTGATTGGGGCAGCGATCGTAGAGACGTTCCAGATGGTTGTAAAATTCATCTTTGGCCGAATCGTCTGCGATTTCCGTCGGGGCGTGTGAACAAATCAGGCTAATGTTGAAGTACTTAGCCTTTATACGTATCGCGGTCAGGCGCTCGTCCACAGGTATGAAACTGGTGACAAGACATCGTAGTTTCCTACTAACCACGAAACCGCATCCAAATTCGTGCTTCTTCGCATGACAACTATAATAGACGCCACAGAATGCCGTTTTTGAGCAGCCCTGTCCTATCCATCGCATTTCCTGTATAGCGGTGATGTCAGCCTTAAATTTGTCGAGGTCATCAACCAGCTGGATATCTGCACCAGCCCTGTGGATGGACAGGACATTCCAGGTGCATGTCCGTAAATCATCGTCCTTAAATCGTTTGCGGGGGTCTTCATAATTTGGGGATTGTAGGCTTCCTTTGTGTCTTCGCTGGTACGGGAACCAAACCCAACGCACCAACCCCTAATTAGGGACAGTGGATGCCTTCTCACAATTTGCTCACCATGTAGATTCCGTGGCTTACTCAGGGGATACGTGTCCTAGCGGACGTTTGTGAGCTGCTTGAGCCGTTTGCAAAAGAATCGTAATTTGATTTGTAATTTAATTGTAATTTGTTGTTGCGTCTCTTTCGTCACATTCAACTTGATGCGCTAGTAAATTCAACAATGTGGGCGATGTTGTTAAACCATTTTTTTACTGTTGGAATAACAATTGAAAATTAAGGGTGCTGTTTCTCAACTGTATAAAATTGAAAAACCAACAACGATTTTTTCTTTCTTTCTTTCTTTCTGAGCACTTAGCTTAATTACGATTAAAAAAAAAAAAAACTTATTCACAAAAAGAAAAAGTTTTCAAGATATCTAAAAATGCAGTCAAAGATTCATTATTTTATAAACTCGTTAATCTCTATCTATAAGAGGAAACATGTTACCTCTTGAACTCAGCCATCAGTCACATGGTTAAGTTTAGCGAAACCTTCTGTAAAGAGCTTGTACCACTTTAAAAATTCCTTTTGCTCGAAGTAGACTCGCCAAATGCCACAGTCAATATTTTAAGTGCGCTGGAGCACTTAATTTTATTTTCACACAAAATTTGTATACAGATTCTTTGACAGCAAAAAAATCGCCAAGCACTCCAAAACAAGTCCAACCCCTTTATATTGTGACCTTGAATTAATAATGACCTTTTTTTTTCCAAATTTACGGATTTTTTGTGCAAAAATGGTTACAAATATATTTTTCTCTGGCCACAACTTTTTTCCCATCTTTCTGGCAATTTTCAGATACCAGCTCGGAAGAACGACTCATCTTTTGAGCCAATCCAATCATCGACCCATTTTTTGCATTGTTCATATGAAGTGAATTTCTGCTGGGACAGGCCATGTGTTATCGACCGGAACAAGTAGTAGTCGGAAGGAGCGATGTCTGTAGAATACGGCGGATGGGGTACGACTTGCCATTTCAGCGGTTCCAAGTAGTTCTTGACCGTTTTAGCAACATATGGCCAATCGTAGTCATGCTGCAAAATCACTTTGTCATGCCTTTCTTCGTATTCCGGCATAAGTTGAGTCCGATAATGTTCCCCGTGATCGTTTCATTCGGTTGAGCAGCTCATAGTTCGAAGAGGTCTTCACAAGCGAAAAATCACCTTTCGACGTCGCGCGGCTTCAACTCGTATGGCACCCAGTTTTCTTGCTTTTGAATCAATACCATGGCTTTTAGACGTTTGCTGAATCGAATGTACGTAGCCCGCGCAATTTGAAGTCACCTATTTTGCTGTACCCACTCAAACTTGGAACTCGAGTCTAGAATCGAGTTTAGATTCGAGTCTGTTTTTGCGTCAAGATTCATATACGGTTCCGTTTAAAATTTGTAATCGGATCTCGATTCGTTATCATACATTCGATTTAAGGATTCAGATTCCTTTGCTCATTATTGAATCCTAAAAGGATCGGGATCAAGATCCACGAATCTGTGCATCATTAGTATGAATGCTGGAAGTAATCCTTCAGTTTTCATCGAATCTTTTTAATATTGCGAGTGGAAACTGTCTAGCTACGGTATTCGTTCAGGATTCCCAAGTTGGTAGGTCAAGCCCACTTTAAGTGGTAGCTCTCATACAAATCACTTTTGTATTTTTGTACTAAAATCTTTTTTGAGATACTTGGAGGTTTCTAAAGGTCCATGCTTTAGGGTATTCTAAAGCATACTAAACCACCACCCACTTTTTTATTTTGTAGGTAAAGCTTTTTTATTTGTTAAACACTTAAAACACGGAATGAAATATTTAAGAGCGTATGCTTTTGTATATAAACGTTTCTTTAATTTAATGAATGAAACGATAAAAAGTTTAAATTATTGGCATTAAATGTGACGAATATAAGGCATTGCAAAGAGACGGGTCGGCGACGACACTTTGACAATACAATAATAATACAATAGAATACACGCCGCCGCGGTTTTATTTCTTTCGATTTTTACACTTTTTAATGAATGACAGAGAATGACGACGACTTTGAATGTCTGAAATAAATGAATGAACTAGCAAACGAACAAATGAATGAATGACGGACTGACTGACTGGGAGGCAACGTTCTTTTCTCTAATTGTTTTTATAGCTTGCTTTTCTTTTTTATTGCAGCATGCTAAAAAAAATAAAAAAACAATTCAAAACAAAAAGAAATACAAAATATAGAAAAAAAAGCGTTATTGATATTGAAAATGATGTCACTCGAGTGGTTTGCGCGTTTGTAACTGCTGTTGCTCTAGATTTGCTTCATTCATTGTTAAAGGCGCGCATTCGAAATGTTCTAGTTGGACATACACCAGCAGCATGAGCAAGAAAAGGAGGGGGAGGGGCGGGTCAAGCGGATTTAGTGTGTGGGTGTATGCGCTTCAGTGAGTGAGTATGTGTGTGTGGGTACCATAACTAAGAATAGACGTGCGCTAGAACGGACGGACTAACGGTTGGATGGACGACACTTGAACTAAACTGGCTAAGAAGAACGGAACGCGCTCAAGGTTCTATCGTAGTATTTGTCAGTTTTTACTCTATACATACTTTGTTAGATTGCTTGTGCTTTCGTGTTCATTCATGATTTTGCATGCGTTTTGCATTTTTAATGAATTAGCATATAGTGTTACCTCGATATATAGAATAAAACGCAACTAGTAATACTAGCTTTAGAAACTATTTGAGAGTGACTAGAGCATCGTTTAGAACGTGACTATGTTACAATATAACCTGTACACACTAGTAATAAATTTGTTCTGCCGGTTTGCCTTGAAAAACTTGAATTTTAAGAATAAAACCTTACACCATACAGAAAATTTTTACTAATTTAAAGGCACCTCATGAATTTGTTTAATATTTTAAGTATCCTAATAACAAATATGAGTATTAATACATCTGCATAGCGTAAAATGTAATTTGTCCCTCATGATCACACGATTCCAATCAGAGCACTGGTTTTGAAAATAAAAATTCACGATTTGAGCTCTTTCTTTTGGTGGTAATAATTGTACTGCTTTAATGATTCTAACACTCGTTGTTGTATGTGTGATTGTCATTTTATTAAAAAAAATGAATAGTTTTCCCTTACATAATAGAAACGACCCAACTCACGAATTAGGCTGTACTGTTTCCATCTAAGTAATTGACGAGAAATTATACACTTTGAAAACAAAAAAGAAAAAAAAAACGAACCAAAGATTAAAATATTTGTGAGTATGGAATAAGTAGGGTTTAATTCTAGTTTAGTTCGAGTAATTCATTTGTAAATTTTCAGTATAAGATCTTTTGTTCGTTGTAACTAATCGTCTGAATAGCACAGAAACTATTATAGACAAAATACTTTTAGTACTCGCATGTAATAGACATTTGATAAATATTCACATTACATTAGTTCACAGATTTTTGTTCGTTTCGAGTTATTCAAAAATAAATTAAAAAGAGAAAAAAAGTTTCTATATTTTGAGAAATTCATTATTCTAGTTAAGATTTTTTTTCCTTAAGCATTCTGTTGTCTATCGTTTAATCTTCGAAAATTCAGCTAAAGCCATCAATGTTGCGATGTCCCGTTGGAAACGCTCACCTTATTGCCGCACTGTAATTCGTAGGGAAAGAATCCAAAATGCCTTTTCCACACCAGAAATTGGAAATATGGTTTCTTGATAAATATGAAATGTATCCATTATTTTCTGAATCATTTGGCGGTCGTTCTTATTTCTGTTGCTGCAAAAAATCCACAAAGCTTCCTGGGTAAGCGTTTCCACCAGGACATAGCAACAGTTGAAAAAAATTTTGGACGAAGGCATGAATGTTGTCTTTTGAATATTCCACGGTACATAAACGAAAGAAGCTTGATCAAAAAATATATTTTAGACAAGAATCATGAATATGTGAAAATACAAAAATTATACTTTTTCAATATATGCAAACCGGGTGATAAAGTTTACATATGAAATAATAAGAAAGTGCCGAAAACGTGTATTTTTTGGATATCTTGAAATCAATTCTTGAGCAAAAGCTAGTTGGCGTTTTGCGTATATATGCTCCACAATACATAGAAAAAGTCAACTTTTTTTTTGTCGCATAATGCTAAAATTCGTGAAAAAAAATTTAGAATTTTTCACTTTGTGGGAGGTTTTACTTTAGTTTTAATTCGCTTTCGAATTAATGACATTGGATGTGTCAATGCTCACTCGCTTGAATTAATTGCCATTTCTCTTTGAAATATTCGAAACACACACATACACTCAAGTGTGTATGTGTGTTTGTACATACGCCTGTTTCCAATAAGAACGGAAGTAACGTTCGATCTAATTTTGTGAAGCTAACCATCTGGCAGAGGGAAACGGACGAATATTGCTATTAAATTTACTAAAACTAAAAACCATTTTACTCATTCTATTTTGTATACCCTGCACCCAAAGCGTGTAGGGTATAATAAGTTTGTGCGTATGTATGCAACAGGTAGAAGGTGTGACAGATCTAAGATTCTTGATCAGCATTGAAAGTTGAGTGGATATATCCAAGCTTGTTTATCTGTCTGTTAGTATGAAACAACAGATCTCAGAGACTTTAAAAGCTAGGGACACCAAAGATATTTAGAAAATGATATTTTGTGGGTGCTACGCTTTGCGAACATCTTTCAATGACGCCGAGCCGGTACAAAGCATGTTTTCCCATTTTTGGGTTTATGTATAAAATGTGTTTTGTTTGTGTTGGTAATTATTCGTTAAACGACAAAGTTGGAGTGTCTTATATAAAATATAGGTCCACATCGGAACAACATTATTCGTGGTGATAATACAAAATTGCAGCGCTTCCTGAATTACTGCTCGCCTCGATAAGTGTGAAAAGCACTGGAAAAAAAGCTGACGTATAAGGGTTTTCAGACTTTAAAAATTCTGAAGATGTGTACCAATTCAATAGGTCTCGCTAAGTATTTGACACTTGTTATGTTTTATAAACAAATTCTTCTGGTAAAGTTGACTAAAATAAATATTGTGAAAATTTTCCGACTGAAATGATTTCGTTTGGCAAATTTGCGCCACAAAAAAAAAAAAACTTATTTCAAACAATAAAATTTGTGTACAAACTTATCCTACAAATTGCCAACTACAAGCAAAATTTGCTTTATTTGCATATCATACAAATGCTTATGCAAATTTATAAGTTTGGTGATATTGTCTTATCAATGCATTCGTGTATGGCTTCAGCCGTTTATCCAGTATGCGAACAGAATTTTGTATTCTCAATTGGAGATATATCACAGTAGTTCACGCAGACAGCGGAGCTTCCACTGTTGAAGAGCACACATGCATGCAACGGACCATAGCTTGCATAGGAATTGGTGCATACACCTTACCAACTCTTCGCAACTAGTCTTGAATAATTCAGCTCGCAGCTTATTGAAGCCTGTCGCTTTGTTATTATTCAGCTCTTTAATTACTGACCTCCGGTGGCTCTACAAAACAGCCATCTTTATATTGGTAAAGTGACTTCTCTATAGTCTCAGTGTTTCCTGTGTATCTGTAACCAGCCTGACATTTCCGTCCTTGCAGAAAGAAGCTTCGGGCGTAAAACTTTCGGGCAGACGCTTGATCGTTTGATAGAATTTTCGAGTTTCAATTCTACCACGTAACAACTCCAGATCCTTGAGCTTACACCTTTCTTGCTTCTTTTATAATATTATTGGGCGGCTTGAATAGAATGATACATAGTACATAGTCTTGTTTATACCGCATTTGAAAATTCAGTTTGATATGTATTATGAATGAAATCTATAGCTCTTTCTACACACATAAATATACATTCATATGTACTCATATATACAAAGTGTTATGTAGCAACGTTGACACTCCTTTGACATTGGTGTATGAATGTACCACAAATGTGTGCGGAAGCTTTCTTATTCACTCGCACACAATGCGTTTAAACTTGTCCACTGACAAATGCCATCAAAACTATTTAACTGTATTTTTCATGTCGGCGTCGACACTCCACAACGTACAGCGACAAACAGGCCGACGAAATGTTGCGACAGACGGACGAACAGATGGACGACGGCTTCGCATTGAAAACATTTTTGCTGTTATTAGTTGTGGGTGGCAGTCATGTTGTTACGAACTGTGTTTGTTGTTGTTACTGCTGCTGTCAAGTGTAGTTTTCTTCTTGCCATTGTTGTTATTGTTTTGTACCTACATACAAACATTCATATATAACTAAGTATATTTCCAGTAGTTGGCGTCTAAACCTAGGTACATACATATATATATATATAGGATACACACACGCATAGAAAACTTTTGTTTTGTATTCATTCATGGATTATATGTGTAGGCTTCATAAAGTTGGTTGGCAACAATGTTTGACTTGATACGCCGTGGGTAGAGTGGAAAGGAGGAATCTGTTGCAGAGTGAAACTTAGTGCAATTATTTATACGTTTTGCTGTAATTGTGCATAATATTATAATAATATGCTGCTGCCAGTAAGTGAAGTTTATACAATATTACTTTATATATACATACATACTTTTAAACCAAAAGTCGGTTATATGTACATATGTATGTAAAAAAAAAAATTGCTGCAACAGCTACAAGTAGAGTTGCCAACCTACCTCACCAGAAAACTTATTTGACAATTGCACAATGAGAATGAGAAGAAAACGGAAGCAGCGAAGAGAATTTAGCGCAGCGCGCAAGATAGAGTTAGTATACGAATTTTATTTAAAAAGAGAGCACACACACAAATTGTATAAAGAAATTTTTTTTTAAAAATCAAGAAATGAATACATTTTTCAAAAGAAGTAATTTTAAAATATTTAATTAAACAGAATATGAAATATTTGAAATTAGCATTCGATTATCTTATACTATACTCACTCATACCCGAAAGAGACATTTGCTCTTTGTTGATTTGTACTCAATATTTGCTGGTGAATAGGATACAACTTTATTTCAGAAATACTTCTGTAGTTGTTGTTGTTGTGTTTGTAGCATGTCCTTCTTCTGTGTTTGCAGAACATTTTGATTTCAGCTTAGGGCAGTTTTTTTTTCTTTTAAATATTATACTTTCTCCATTTCTGTTCCTCTCGCGTTTTACTCTCACTGAATTTTCTTACTCTTGTCATTTTTCATTGTTGGTGCATTTGTCGCAAAGAAAACGAGCATGCTCGTGCCCGACACATTTGCACAAGTCTGTTACGAAGTTAGCTTTTTATAGCTAGTCTGAATAGTACATTCATTTTGACACCACATTTGTAACATTCAACAGGAGATATCATAGACCGAGGGATTTCATTGCCTAAGTTTTTATATGTAAAACTATTTTTAAACAATATTAACTTGAAATTCGAATTATGTATATTAATGAGTATATTACGCCCATCTGAATATATTACCTCTCAGAGTTTTTTTTTTTTTTTTTTTTTTTAGCACATCGCCATATCTTCCTTAATATTTTATCAAAACCAAGGTTAACTTCACTACCAATGACTAAAAATAAGTTTTTACTGTTAAAATGAGTGTGGTCACATGAACTATTTAGATGTACATATATGAAATGTATTAAGGTTTCGGTGTATTAGAACCTTTTTCTCTTGTCGTCCTGTATTGATGACTACACCCTTGTGTATGTGAAATATTTTCGATTTTAATCCGCACAGCTTATACTCGTATAGTTGTTGTTAGAAGTCTGGAATATATTCATACACGTGTATATATTCTGTATATGAGTCTTGCTCTGTATATACAGTGAATATTATATATAGTATTGTTTGTATTTGAAGTTCTACAAGTTCTAAATATTTATATACTTTTGCTCTATATTGTTATATTTGTTGTTTTTTAGTTCGCTACCAGAGGAATCGAGACTTGATTTGTATGAATCAAAATGTCTGGGGACGTTTGTTTCTCATATTATAGTAGTTTAATGTTAAAACAGTGATGTTTATTTTATTACACTTAGTTATTTTTTTCCTCAAATATATTCAAGATCTCAACTTTATTATGCAAGTTTACAAACAAGTTTTTGTTCCAAACCATAAATGAAACCAATCAAAAAGATTTGATAACGATTCAATTTGTGTTACTGGAAAGCTTACCGGCTTGACTAGAATTTGGAAGTAATTAAAAGATATTCGTAGTTTTCCTGGTTTATTTTTGATAAATTACGCTCTCTTGAACTCAACGAAAAGAATAGAATCAATGCAAATCATAAAATGAATTTCTCTATTTTTATTTTATTTTTTTTAAAGCCAGATACCTGATAACAAAAAAAAAAAAGAGAGAAATCTTCATATATATGAGGGCTGTCTTTTATATTATGTGCCCAATAATTATTCTTCCAAATATTCACCATGAAGATTAATATATGTACTTTTGAACCAATTTTTGGTGGCGGTCTAAAATATTGACGAGATACTGCGCGGCCAGACTCGTTCCACCCACAAGCGAACTGATTATACTAGCTACTTGAATTAATATTAAAATAAGGTAATGTTAATATTATCACTAATATTTTTTTGATCGCAACTGTATGTACCCGTATTTAAATGAAGGTTTTCAAATAAAGTGTCAGCGTGTTGTTTTATTTTTCTCGTTGTTTGTGTGGAAATTGTTGTCTCCATATATTCCACCAATTTTGATAAAAAATATATTTGTGCATATCTTAAAATTAAATCCTTATCATATTTCATCCTTTATAAATTATGTAAATGTTTTTATGTAGCTCCGAATTCTGAGAATAGAATACGTCTAAAAGGGTTTTACTACAATGTTATACAACCTGGTCTTGTTCTCAAAGCTAATTTGAGGATTTCGCCCACTATATTGATCTTAACCTAAAGGCGGTTTAGTTTTGCTTTAATGTAGTTTCTTAGAGTGCTGTCAGAGACATTTAGCCAAATTTTGCGATTTAACTTTTGATTTTCAATTAGTAAGCCATTTCTCTATTAAGTAAATCTCAGCCCGCAGCAAAAAAAAAGGATTTTTAATTTTTTTTTGAATATAAATAAATAGAATTGTAAAGGATTGTATTCTTAGAGAGTATAACATTTTACATTAAAACACTTGCTTTCTTGAATGCTTTGCCTTCTGGTGACCGCAGTTAAATTCCTCATGCAAAGTTTTGAATAAAATTCTCGAAAATAGATAAAGCAGAAAAGTTAGATCAGGTGTGCCTAAAAGTTATGCAGCTCTTTGCATAAACAGAGAAAATTACACAACTGATTTCTTTTTTCTTCACTATCTTTTATAAACTATAATTGTGTAATTTTCTCTGTTTATGCAAAGAGCTGCATGTGTGCATGTGCTTTCAAAAGGATAAAAATAACAACAAAACCACACTGAACCCAAAATAGTTATTGCTTTGCTCTTTACTATAGGAAGACAGATAACGAAGAACAGAATGCGTTAAAGTGCTTTAAGAGAATTTCACCTAGGTACCTCTTATTTAAATCATCCATCAGACAGATCGACAAGGATTGATCGATTCATTACATAGAGCTGATTAAGAATAAATTTGTATACTTTGCTGGGACCTCGAACTTTTCTTTAAAACGATGCAAATTACCTACGCGTGAAGAATATAAAAAAAAGTTGACGGGACACCCGGAATTACGATAGCTATTGACACTATTTTTTGACATTACCTATTTGTAAAATGTACCAAATCTCTGGATACGCATATGGAATGCAAGGAAACAGACAAAGATTATTATGTAAATCTCAGTCGCATGTGTTTAATGTTGTAGTTTACCTTGTCTGATATGTCCACTTTTTGTCTTTCTCTCTCCTGATAATCGTTTTTACAAGCTTTTATTTAGTTTTTCACTTTGTTGTTTATTGTTTCAAATGCTGCGCATAAAACTTAAGAGCACTTTAATTCGTAAATAGTCTAAACATATTCGTTCAATATTTAATTACTGATTTGACGTTTGCCGATTATTTATGTTTGCTACACAAGGCTCTCATAAATAGCTACACAATTTTAAATCCAGATCATGTGAAAATTTCCCGCTAGCAACTATGGCAAGGACTTTACTTGTTGACAGATTTATCTAAACTATTCTTGAAAGCCGTTGAGGGTAGTCTTAATATGGCCTTCGAAAGTGCTGGTTTTTAATAGCGCATCCTAAATTAAACTGCTTCTCAATGAATTCTAAATATAAACTAGTAGCTTCAAAGTTTTCATTGATAATCTTAATATTTTCTACTTTTTGTTGCACTCAGATGCACGACGACGCAACGTAAGAGGAAAAACTATTTAGTAGCCACCCAATGTCCTTACACGATTGCACATATAATATTTTGTGGTGTGGGTAGGTACGCTAGATATAATAACCAGCAGCAATGCACTCGATGTTTTATATTCATTTGGTTCTTTGTTTGGTGGTGCGTTCATTCATTGCTGCGGCTGCTAGAACGTATCCTTGGCTGGCGCTGGGCTTGTCGTTTAACGATTTTGAATGAAAACGCAGAACAGCTTTAGTGAATTGCCAGCCAGCCTGAATACTAAACAAATAGTGTACACTACGAACCGCTTTTTATGCTACCGTATCTCTTCGTTCGTTTATTCGTCCTACCGCTCTCTATAGCTTTTCTCGTACTTATTGTGAAATTGTATTTATGGCTAAACGAAGTATGAGCGACTGCGGCTTCTACTGCCATTACAAAATTCCCCCTTCATCAACATGTAGTATATGAATTTTGAGCAAACATTGAATATCCTTGACATGATGTGCCTGCTAGCCGTGCCGTGCCGCGTTGTCGAGATATAACTAGCAGTCAGTCATAACACCTACTCTTTCTGAAACACATCCTGCGCATTTTCCACCTTCTGTGGCTGTTGCTGCTCTACTTTATGCTATACGTACGTACATGCGCAACGAATGTCCTTCTATGCTGGCTGTCTGGTTTACGTTCATTCTGTATTTTTTGTGTGTAGAAATTTTCATAAAACTAGGACAAGCGTATATTTATACTCGCAGTGTACAATCGCCAAAGGATATAAGGGAGTATGTATTGTGTGTATGTACATAACTTCAGCTTTTCATTGAGCAACTTCGTGCGGAACTTCATATTGTGCTGCGCAGGTTCCTGAATGGTGGCAGTTGGTGGCAACAGTGTAGTTAGCAAGCAGCACATCATTCATGAAAATAACCAAGTTTTTTTTTCAGGACACTTGTCGCTTCGTTGAAGTTTATTGTGACGGAGTTTGTATAGAGTACACACACAAAGAATATATAGAATAAACCGGATATTGTAATACATGCAAGAGAGTACGAATCACTGCACGAACGGACAAACTTTCAAGTAGTGTATGAGCAGCCAGCCAGTCAGTCACCCTTATTGAAATTAAAACACTGCGAAGAATCATTCATGAGCAAATCCTGCAAAGCATTATAGAATTTATGAATTAATTTGCTTTTAGTTGGGAGACTTCATGTATTACTTACTTAGTTAGTTTTATATGGCTTCCTTTTTAGATTTTTTTTTATGCCATTCACTCATAGTGTGAAATGGTATTTACAGTTTGTCAGAAAGTTGATCAGTTTGATGAGGCGGGACGATGTAGCTGTGTCCGTCTGTTTGGATGATTCTTTTTAAATATCCAGCATAAAACCTGCATCTAGACTCCATTTTATTCCAGTTAAATAGACGTCGTCTTTTTAGGGGTAGCCCCCACACAAAACACCCGCACTCTAAACGTATTATATGGAAAACTTCTTTATTGCAGCCAATATCGACTTAAAATTGTATATGGCGGCTTCTTATAAACGAGAGCTTCCCATATATATATATATATATATATATATATATATATATATATATATATATATATATATATATATATATATATATATATATATATATATATATATATATATATATATATATATATATATATATATATATATATATATATATATATATATATGTATATATATATGTATATATAAATATATATATATATATATATATATATATATATATATATATATATATATCAATGTGTGTAATTCCACATACAAATCACCAGCACACATCTGACTTTTTGTATAAAAACATTTTATTCCAAGGTGGCCATTTGATATCTTCAAAATTACACGATTAATAAAATTAACTATTTTATTGTAGTCAATATCAACTTTATAATTGATTTGGTAGCTTCTAATGAAGCGTCCTCACATGTACATTAATGGTTGGGTCCCCTTTTTGGTACCCCTCCCCCAAACAAAAATAATTAATATCAACTTAAAAATGAATATGTTCGGTTCTTATGGACGGACGATTCACATATATGTATATCAATGGGTGTGCTCCCCCACTTTGTGCAATTGCCCCATACAAAATTTTTCATAGCAGTCAATATAAAGTTAAAATTAGATATGGTGGCTTCTTATATACGTATTGGTTGTCCCCATACAAACCAATATCATTACTTACATACGCACCAGCTGTTATATTCTAGTATGCGCTGGTGTCAGTTGTTGCTAATACCAAGTTTGTGAAGGTCCTCTCAGGGGGATCATGTCCGAGGTTTCCTCTGTGACTTCACTGGTAAAATTTGCTTACGGTAGCGGGAAACAAACCTATCGCATAAACTCTTAAGGGGTTGCCTTTTGCTAATTTACTCACCCTGGAATGGATGTTCAGAGGCTACCAACTTTTCCCATTAATGTAGACTACTGCACACTCATAAATTTTTGTTTTACAAATAATTTTTCTATCTTTCGTTATAGCTAAGTTTCGCTTTGCTGCTAAGTACCTATAAAATTTTTTTTTAAGTAATTAAAGCTTCGGTTACACCGAAGTTAAAATTTGTCCTTGTTTATTTTTCTTTGATTCCCACGTATCATATCGCTTGCTGCATGTCGCAGTAAGCGATATGATACCTGCTCATTTGACGCTTGACTTCCTTTCGCTACTAATTGACTTAAACACAATTAGACGCACTTTTAAGTCATCCACTTTATTCCCTTATAAGCTGCAACTAGCGTACTTTTGTTTTATAAATCTATTGGATTCGACGCGTATGGTGCAAAAGAATATATCACCACATAAGATGCCTACGACGAGTTTCCGTGCCGTAGTCTTGATAGTGACCTGGCTGAATTCGTTTGTAAAGCGTGAACAAGAACGTCGCAGACAACAGAGCGATATGAGTTATACACGTTTGAGAACAGTTGATCCGGATATGTAATGTTTTCTTCTTTAATGATATTAATATATTTAAAATTTATGATTAAAATATATTAATTATTATTTTGAAATTTGTTTTCTCTTCTCTTTTACAGCGACTTCTTAGTTACAGTACGCGCACAGGTTATGACCAGAGACGAAAGCACAGAAGGTTGGTTACCATTGGCTGGTGGTGGCCTAGCAAATGTTTCAATACGCAAACGTGCTAGATTGTCTCCCATGGCAGCAGCTGGACATGAATACATCATCTATGGACAAAGAATCTCCGATCAAAATGTAAGCGGTATGGTGTTTTCTGAATTGTAAACTTCTAATCTTGTATCTATTTATTTTAGGTTATTCTAAGCTGTGTCATCAATCGTGATCTTAAGTATTATAAAGTAATGCCAACATTTCATCATTGGCGCGCGGGAAAACAGCGGAATGGTCTAACGTTTCAAACAGCAGCCGATGCGCGCGCCTTTGATAAGGGCGTACTTCGCGCCTACAATGAACTAATTGATGGTATGCATCACAAATATGTCTCACAAATAGCTAATTGAATAGCGCTCTCTAGCAATATTTCAAATCTTAAATTGTTTATGCCTCCACGTGCTAAGTTAAGCATGTAGCAGCTGCTAAAAGATTTGTTTTCTGTTAGTCTGTTCTGATTTATAACTACTTGTGTTTAGTTTCAGACAGTCTTTCAATAATATCATTAGTGAAGTATTAATTTTTATGCTTTTTATTGATGAAAATATTCGGGGGTGACACAGAAATATCTCTCGCCTCAAAAGTTCCAAATTTGGTTCATCAAATTTTGTTTTAGAGAGGTTTCTGTATCACCTCCGATAAACAGATTTTATTCTTATTGCATTTTACTTTGGTTGGCATTACTAATATCTGATTTTTTTTCTTTTATGTATGCTCTATGCTCTTCTCCTACTTGTTTGTTATTCGCTACTACTACTATGTACTTCTCTACTACATCTACATCTTCTACTACTCCACTACAAAAAAAAAAAAAAAAAAATCAAATTGGATACTTACAAAAATTTTATTTTTACAAAACATTTGCTAAATTATCTTGTAAAAAAAAAAACAAACAATATTATTTTGTTTATAACTATATTGGTAAGTGTTTTATGCGAAACTAATGCGCTCATTATGTAGTTATTTTAATTTTTTAATTTTAGCGCTAGAATTAGTTTTTGTAGTTGTTCACTCATAATGATATTTTTATAACTTATTGCAGTGTTGAAAACTGTTAAAAAAATACTTAAAGTTTTCAACACTATTTTAACGGTGAAATATATAATGTAACTTTATATATTGATGTTGCAATTTTTTGTTGTAAATTTTTACTCTTTACATTAAGTATAAAATTAGTACTACGAGCTATAGAGCCGAAGATCTATAAAATATAAGCGTGACATGTTCAGTTCCGAAAAACTCGAAACAAATTATTAATTCAGCTTAATTTTTTTTTTCTTTCGATTTTTCGAAATCGTTTGAAAAGTAATTTTGACCTCTTTTCAACAGTATGCTGTTTATACTGATTGGATGGAATTACAAATTAACACAATAAAAAACGTTAACTTCGGTTGAACCGAAGCTCTAATACCATTCACACAAAATTTCAAATGTCTTGTAAAACATAAAAATGGTTGGCGGAATTGTATAGAGGCTACCCAAAAAGTGGGCGGGACACGCCCATTAGTATATGTGTGTGAAGCGACCGCCATATCGAATTTCAAGTAAATTAATAAGTTTTTCATACAACAGCATAAATGTGGTCGGTGTTTTTTGATGGGTGGTTACCCGAGGGGGCGGAGGAGACACTCTTATTACTATATTTATGTGAAGTTGATGTCCATAAGATGCCATCAAATCAAATTTCAAGCTAAATAAAAAAGTGTTTCATACAAAAAGTCAAAACTAGGTGGGTGATTTGTATGGGGGCTATGTGCAACAACTCTTAGTCAGACACACATGACTAAATCGACTCATCCCGTTGAGCTGAATATATATTTTTTATGGCGTCTATGATGTCTCTTTTTTAATGCGTTACGAACTATTAGACAAACTGTTAATACCATTGCACACTATGTGTGAATGGTATATAAATCAAATAAAAAACAAAAGTTTTTATATCTGTCTTTTTTTTTTTGAAAGTATCAATATCTAAATTTAATTTGCTCCGTTTAATTGGAAAAAAATGTTTTTTTGTCTTGTTTTCAAGTTTTGGAATAAAATATTCTTATACAAAAATTTTAACTAAATCGGAAATCAATTGTAGAAGTTATTCAAAATTGAATGAAAAAAAGGTAATTTCTACATATATTTGTATATATTTATTATTATCTGATCAGCAGGCTAATGGCTTCTGAGCTACTGTACAATCGGTAGCACGTGTACGACGTACACAAAGCAAAAGAGAAGCAAAAATACTTCCTTATGTGCTTATTACACGCATTCTTCTGCAAAATACGCTTTTATTTATGTTTTTTTTTTTGTTTTTTTGCGAATTTGCATCCAGCAATAGGCAGCCGTGTAAAGAGTATTGAAGCTTCGGTTTCACCGACGCTAATACGTAATATAATAAGTTTTTTAATGCAAGGGTATGCTAAAAAGTCCTTTGAAAATCTAAGAGATGGCGCTCGTATAATTATATATTTATAATTAATTTTGTTACTGGCAAATACAATCGTTTAAAAGACTGCTATCACATTTTGAACAATGTGCATCGTTAAGTTTCTGTTTGACTCTTATTGAAATCAGATATAAAAAGACAGATAAAAAAAGACAGACAAGCAGAAAGCAGATGTGTACCGGAAATAGACCACAAATGCGATCGTGTAACAATTTTGTAAGAGTGTTTGCAATTTTTCAGCCGCATTCCGGACAAGTTTTTGCGCCAATTCACAAGCTTGCACGAAACATGTATTCATTTAACACAGCAGATACCAGGCAGCAGTCGGAATAAAGAGTTTCTGTGGGGCAATCGGCGCGGCAAAGTTCTGATTTATATCTGTCTATATTGTCTGCTTTCAATGACTGTCAAACACAAACTAAATGATGCACGTTGCTCAAAATTGTACAGTAGTCTAATGGTAGATGGTGTTACTTGTCAGAAAAAAACTTATCTAAAAATTACGAGCGTAATTAGATATTAAAAGCTATTTTTAGCTTACCTCCGTACGTCATTTACTGTATTTATATACAGATATATATGTATATATATATATATATATATATATATATATATATATATATATATATATATATATATATATATATATATATATATATATATATATATATATATATATATATATATATATATATATATATATATATATATATATATATATATATATATATATATATATATATATATATATATATATATATATATATATATATATATATATATATATATATATATATATATATATATATATATATATATATATATATATATATATATATATATATATATATATATATATATATATATATATATATATATATATATATATATATATATATATATATATATATATATATATATATATATATATATATATATATATATATATATATATATATATATATCTCTCTCTCTCTCTCTCTCTCTCTCTCTCTCTCTCTCTCTCTCTCTCTCTCTCTCTCTCTCGATCGATCGATCGATCGATCGAGCGAGCGAGCGAGCGAGCGAGCGAGCGCGCTCTCTCTCTCTCTCTCTCTCTCTCTCTCTCTCTCTCTCTCTCGAGAGATCTCTCTCTCTCTCTCTCTATATATATATATATATATATATATATATATATATATATATATATATAGAGAGAGAGAGAGAGATATATATATATATATATATATATATATATATATATATATATATATATATATATATATATATATATATATATATATATATATATATATATATATATATATATATATATATATATATATATATATATATATATATATATATATATATATATATATATATATATATATATATATATATATATATATATATATATATATCTAAGAACTACATAACTTAGACATTAGTAATCTTATAATTGAATCATAAAGCAACATTAAACATTTTTTTTGATACTACTTTTTTGTAGGCTTGGCCAAATCGAATCCAACAATAATATGTCCCCCACTGACTAAATATGATTCGGTCGGTGAAGATGATGTATTCATGGTGAGTAATATTTTTTTAAATTTATTGATGAAATTTTATTCGACAGCTTTAAGGAGGGTTGTGTTTTTTGAGTGTATGGTTGTATATTCTTCGGCACGATATGTGGCCTAAACGTCTTGAGAATTTTGGGATATTGGAGGTATCGTTAGATTCGTCTTGATTTCAGGCTTTAACATTTTATACACCGTCATCCGTTTCCCTTTGATACCGATGGAGCGTTCAGGCAGAGTGATGCTTTATCTCCTGATAAACGCTTGTGCACGATCTTCCATAAGAAAGAATACTACTCACATATGGTGACGACATTAGATAAAAATTTATAAGACGCTGATAATCCCGGTTTTGCTATATAGCACAGAAGTGTGAGCGGACACGGCATCTTTGGAAAGATTCTTCGTATCCGTATGAACCACGAGCTTGTATGAGCTATATGTTATAGTTGATATACTCCAGCGCATAAAATTCCAGCGGCTGCACTGGGCTGGTCATCTTAACCGAACGAACAGCGGAGCTCCAGCACGGAAAGTTTACCTGGGGAGACTCTGAGAATGGGAACGAACATGCGTTCAAATGACTCAAGTCTGGGAAGATCTCCGCAAACTTGCAATAACAATAACTGGCGCCAGATGATGCACTCTAGTCTTTAGCGGCTGGCACACCTTCTTACGTGCGGCTTGAATAATAAACGGTTGTAGGGCCGCAGGTCATTTAGGATACATTAATATTTAAAAAAAAACCCCACTATTTTTCTTTATTGATATTTCCGTTTGCACTTCCATAATGAAGACGAATCTAACGATAACTCATTTATTAAATTGCATTGAACCTTGTAGGCTACGGTGTGTGCCAAAGAATATACAGACTTACATTATTCTATTTGTTTGCGGTTCTGATAGGCGTAACCCAAATCCTTTTATTTTTGTTGAAGTCAGGTTTTTATTGTTTAAATAATTTATACTTGTTGACTAAAACATGCTTTATTTATATTTGCAGACTCTGGATTTACCTGTGGAAAGCGAAAGTTTACAAAAAATACATTCAAGCCCAGAGGGCAGCGAAAAAAGTCACAGTGCGTATTACCTTGCCTTATCGTACATTTTCATATATTTAATACAATAATCTTATAGAAAGTATTAGCGAACGTCACAAGGACACGTATAGTAACAATTCCAATTCGGACAAGGCGACACCTACAATACACTACATATCGACAATGGATAAATCATGCATAATACCGCCACCGTCGCCGCACACTGGGGTCAGTACGATAACAACATGTGGAACGGGCATTAGTGCAAACGCCACAGCAACAAATAACAACAATAGCAGCAGCAATACCAACTGTCTGACAACGTCAACGATGACAACATTAACCACAGCAACCAGCGGCGAAACACCGGCGACCATAGCGCCGGGCGAGAATTATACGTACATTACACTGAGCTCAGTGCATCATGATTACAATTATCCCGTTGTGGATCAACCAGTGGGCGCGCAAGTATTGAATGTGCGCCGTGAATCGATAAGTGCGCTCAAGAAACGCAATGCACTCGAAGCTGCGGAAGCTTTGGCCGCTGCGCAAACGACAGCTACAAAATTAAATAAAACGCCCAATGTCGCTGATGTACTCAAGAAAGAAACGCGCACGCGTTGTCGTTTTTGTCATGAGCTGTATAGCGAAGAATTTAACAGACGCGGCGCTTGTATGTATGC
This sequence comes from Leucophenga montana, assembly GCA_035044765.1. Taxonomy (NCBI): domain Eukaryota; kingdom Metazoa; phylum Arthropoda; class Insecta; order Diptera; family Drosophilidae; genus Leucophenga; species Leucophenga montana. The sequence continues at coordinate 353,121 of JAWNNQ010001139.1, forward strand.
ACCCGATACGTTTCGCAGAGGCTATGAGATTTGTACGTGTATGTGTGCTGCGCGTTGCATGCTCTATCACTGCTTGCGCGATGCTGAGGGTGAAACGGCACAGCATCCATGCGAGTGCGCTAGAGAAGCGGGTTGTACCAAACGGTGAGTTGGGAAAATTAAATGTTATTGGGTGTTTGAATTAATTCGTATCGTTATTTTTTTTTTTACGAAAATCGAGGCTTTAAATTGTTACAAATAGATAAGTCAAACTACTTTTTTCTATGTTTCTGGCAACATACGGATTCTGTGTCGGAAGAACGACTCATTCAAGAATCAATAAATTTTTTATTTGCTCGTAATTACGAGAGTGCTCAAAATTATTCGATCGGACCAAGTGGTAATCAGAAGGAGCAATGTCTGGTGTATACAGCGGATGGGGTAGGACTTTCTTTTTGACTGTTACCAACTTCATTTTAAATGGCTTTGCAGCAGGGGCCGAGAATTGTCGTGCTGAAAAATCACTTTATCGTGTCTCTGCTCGAATTGCGGCCGGATTTTCTTCAATAATAGGCTCAAACGCATCGATTTTTGTTGGTAGAGCCCGACGTGATGGTTTTATTAGCTTATACTGTACTAAACACAGCTGATCCAAGCAAAAAAAAAATGCATAAGCTTGGATCCATGGATATTTGATGTTTGGCGAGACTTAACTCGTGACTTTTTGCGTTTGTGGTTGTCGTAGCGGATCCAATTTCAATCACCAGTCACAATTCAATGCAATAATCCTTTCTTTTTCTTTCGTTCAAGAAGCTGTTTACAGAAACACCTTTCCATGTCTCTTGGTTTCAATTCGTCTGGAATCAATTTCCCTGATTTTGGATCATTTCCAAGGTTTTCAGCCGTTTACTTCCGACATGTTTGCTTAGAGTATGCTCTTCATAAACTTCCACTAAAATTTTGGCAGCACTTTTCTTCAAGTAAATGAAGTAAAACTTCTCGTAAAATCGCTTTATCCGCTAGAAAGTTAGACATATTTAATGAAGTAAAGAGAGTATTGTTATTTACACTTCAACCAAATGATATATACTAAAAAAAAGACGCTCAGTGACATTAGTTTCACGGGGGAATTCACTTTGGAAAATGGAATATTGGAAATGCACTATTGACGCCATCTTTTAGGAAATGCGAACTAATTAAAATATCGAATAAAACAAAAATATATATTAATGGAATTTATTGTATTACAGCTGGATTGGTATGACGCTGCTCTCAATATTTGTGCCATGCTTGTGGTGCTACCTGCCACTGCGTGCGTGTCACTTGATTGGAATCTCGTGCGGATCATGCGGTGGCGAACATAAACCGGATGTCTGACATTTGGAGGCTAGATTACAAAAACAATTCGAACATAGTGGTGGTGGTGGCGTTGGTACTAGCAGTGCTGCTGCAGTTGGTGGTCAACAAAGCAACGACAAATGCAAAGCAAATTTAAAGGCAAATTGTTGTTGCGCCTATACCAGCAACAAAAATATCAGCAGCGGCACCGGTAGCAGCAGCAACATGCAACAGAACAAAACCTATGACTACTATTACTATTCACAACAGCAGAAACAACAGCAACTAAAGCTACAGAAACTGAAAAATAAAGATTTAAATGAAGACGTCGATGATGAGGAACAGTATTTCTATAATTGGGAATTACCCAGTTTACGCGAACAGCATGAAGACGCGTATAAAAAGCGCGACTCATGCAAATCAAAGCAAAACGATTACGGACGTCTGCTATTCTAGAGAGATGTTTTCTACAGAGGAGAGACTCACACAGATAGACAGACAGCGTATGCGAAGTATGGAACTAAATGCCAATAAAATAAATACAAGAAAAAACTGAAACAGAAACTAATAATGAAGCCATAAACTTAAAGAACAACAACAAAAGAATACATATATAGATGCATATTATATGTACTTTATAGTTTATACGCATAATATGTACTAGACACAAAGTTGTTTTTTTTTTAGAGTAAAAATGCTGACATTTAATTTCCATTATGCATAAATTTTTTTAATTTGTATGACTTGGGCTTGTACGAAAAGTTTTTTATACTTAACTTTTAAATTTTGCCATAATTTATTAACAAAAAAAAAAAAAAAACATAGTTTTAAAAAAGAAAACATTTTTGTAAATATTTTATTGTATTTAGGTTTTAATTTAAGCAATTTTAAGGAAGCGAATAGAGAGCAAGCCTTACTTAAGCCGTTTTTTATGGCACAGGATTGTTGCGCGTGTACTGACGAACAAAAAAAAAAAAAGAATTGTATATTTTTAAATAACAGGTCTGTTTAAGTTTTCACTTTCGTTAAGATTTTACAAAAGTTTATACGTTAGAATTATATATATTTTTCATATTTGTATTGAATTCTACGTGGCTATTGAGCAAGTGAAATTCATATTACACAATCTAAACTGTGCCAATTTTCAATTTTTTGTGCAGACTTTGCAAAAATTTATTCGACAAAATGTTGTATTTTTGTACGTTTGTGATAATTTTGCGTTTTCAATTCATATGTCATGTGCATTAGAATGGCGAAATTCTACAAGCGTTAAAAATAAACATTGTAACGAATTCAACTGGGCAAAATTTTGTCAAAAGTGAAAACCGGAATAGGTTGGTTGGTCCGTATGTAAGTGAACTAAAATTGCAAAATACTATTTACTTTAAAAATTGAAAAAAATGTAGCTACATTTTTATCAATTAGACTTTCGCAAAATCTTTTCGAAAACAGTCGTCGGCCAGTATATACTTTTATAAATATGTATATTTTATATTGCGATATTTTTTAATTAATGCTATAATTAACTTAATTAGTTTATAGTGACTTTTTTATTTAGTAGATGCGCGCGTGGAGCACAGAATGACAACTACAACAACACGCGGTATTATTTAATATTTTTGTAAATTAATGTTAAAACAAATGCATGCTAGAAGCATTCTTAAATATTTTTATTATTTTGGCTTTTAATAATTTATGTATTGTATATGAGAGCATACATTAAAAATACCTCTGTATTTGTTGTGCGCATAAAACTTTATATATATATATATATATATATATATATATATATATATATATATATATATATATATATATATATATATATATATATATATATATATATATATATATATATATATATATATATATATATATATATATTTATAAAATCTTGATTTTTGTTTTATTTTTTGTTATACCGGTTCTGTTCCGGTTTTCACTTGCGGTAAAAGTTTTGCGAAAGTGAATTCGATAGTCAATTTGTCTTGTGTGTAGATTTGCGAATTAAATGCATATGCATTGCGTAAAATGAATGAATCGCAAGAATCTTTCAAATTTTGACATAATAACGATTTCACTTTCGCCAAATATGCACGAAAGTTAGAATCCCGGAACACAGGCATGTAAGATTTTCGTTTTGATTTAGTCTATTTTTTTCAGACAGTTCTTTTTTTAGTTTATAACGAAATTAAAATGCAGTATTATTACTATAAAAAAAAAAAATTAAATTATATGATGAAAGCATTTGCAAAATAGAAAAATATAAAGAAGCAGTAAAAACGCGCACAATGCATAAGAACAGTGTGCAAGAGCGCAAAATAATTTAAGACACGATTCTCAGATTTTTCATAAATAATTCCAAAAATATAATAAAAATTTATGTTTATTTTCTTGCTAATTTCTTTAATTAGCGTATAAATAAATTAAATTAAAGTAAAGCTATACAGCAAAGTTGATGTGCATAAAAAATTAAGCATTTTAATTCAATAATAAAAATATAATAAAGATACAATTTAAAACATGACAAAAAAAAAATATTATTAAAAAAAAAAGCAAGCAGTAACTATATATTTAATATTCTAAACTATGAAAATACAAATCTCCGCATTTAAAGTAAAGTCGCTGCAAGAGTTTTTACAACTTTTTAAACTTGTAGTGCACTCTAATTAATTTCAAACACAAAGCAATTATTTAAATAAGAAAATTACAAAACTATTCTGTTGCATTTATAAACTAAAAAGAATGTTTTTGACTCTTCTTAGGGCTCATGAAGATTCAAAATATTTCTTTTGATATGAAACAAAGTTTTTGTTTTTACTTTAGTTTAAAAATAATAATAAAAAAAAAAAAATCTAATAAAAAGCGCTACTAGTTTAAAAAAAATCTAACAAACAAGAACTACTTGGAACAGAATTTAGACAAACTTTAAAGCAATATTTGTAATTTCAAACAACAAAATGGCAGCAAATTTCAAATTTTTTCTGGTTTAAATACTCAATAAACCGCAAATTTTTGCAATTTGTTTAAAAGAAAATATATATATATACATAATATTTAAAAACAAAAAACTTATAAAAAAGAATTATGACAGTGTGAAACATAAACAATTTATATATGCAGCTAAATATTTATGAAACATTACATATTATTATTTCTTAATATAAATGTTGTTGTAATAAGTCAGAAAAAAAAATAAATATAAAAAACAAACGATAAATATTGTATTTAAGAAGGTTGTGCAACCCATAAAAAAGCAAACAAAAGAAAATACTTAATTTAACAAAAAAAAAAAACAAAAAATTATATAAAAAATAACTAGTTAAATGTGTAAAGCTGAAAGTATGCAGAATGAAATAGTAAGCAGCAATGTCATTAAAGTTGAGGGTAATATATATATATATATATATATATATATATATATATATATATATATATATATATATATATATATATATATATATATATTATATATATATATATATATATATATATATATATATATATATATATATATATATATATATATATATATATAAATATATATATATATATATATATATATATATATATATATATATATATATATATATATATATATATATATATATATATATATATATAAGAAAATAGTAAGCAAAGTATATATACATACATATAAAAACATATACATTCCTCCTGTTCTAGTTTTTGATTCAAATAATTTGATCGGCACATCGATTTCATACTTTCAGCATGATTTTGCAATTTGATTTTACTTCACGTTGACAATATGAATTGCATACTAGTATGAATTACCATTGAATTCATATTGCAAAGGATTTCTAAAAGTAACAAAACGGATCGATTCACATTAATTTATGCCAATCGAAATCTAGTATAGGAGGGGGATAATTAACTCAAAAACTAAGTACAAAAAATATTTAAAAAGAAAAAAAAACAGTTAAAACAGCAAACAAAGCATAAAAAAGAAAACAAAAACTGAAAAATGTATTTAAATAAATGTGGTAATAAAACAAGAAATATATAAACAAAAAAACATATACATAAAATAAAAAAAAAACACTCACACACACATCCCAACAAATAAATATATAAAAAAAGCAAAAATCATAAAACAAACAAAAATATTAAATAAAACATACATATAAAACCAAAACGAAAAACAAATCAAACTGTCTTTTCATCTAATGTCAAAAAAGTAATTAATTCGTTTTAAGCTTGTTATACCATTCATAGTACATAGTGTGAAATGGTATTATCAGTTTGTGAGTGAGTTTGTAACATATAAAAGAAGCCATCATAGGGGCCCCATAAAGCCCCATAAACAAACTAAACATGTTACATAGCTGAAACTGTAAACATATGTTCGTGACGAGTGTACCAACACAACAAAACAAAAAAATCGATAATCGAATGCACGTTGCCCGCGAAATTTGAAAAGTCACCTTACTTTTTGAACACACCTCGTCTATATATTTTTCATATTTGTATTGAATTCTTCGTGGCTATTGAGCAAGTGAAATTCACATATTACACAATCGAAACTCGGCACACAGACTTATTTATATTGCAGTTAAATAGAGTAACCATATTGAGCAGTCCCGCCCACTTTTTCGGGTAGCCCCCATACAAACTATCCGACCATATTTGTCTTTTTGTATGAACAAATTTCCTATTGCAGTCAATATCAACTTGAAAATGAACACACACATCTCGGGCATTACAAACAGTCCCTTCACATACAGCCATGCTCATACAATTGGCACAAACAATTTTTTTCATTCTATTCGTCTATTTCTCAAAATGTTCATCACTTGCTTTTACAATTATGCATGCAACTGTGTATTGTGTTCATGCACTTTATGCTTTACCGTTAATTGTTCCGTTTTCGTTGGGTTTCTTAAAGTATTCTTCATTTTCGTTCGACTAGCGTGAGTTTTGGGTGCTCACAGAATTGGAACAAAAAGTTAGAGAAGAGGAAAGACTTGCACTCTTGAAGAACGTAATCTTATTTACAAGCTCAGTCAGTCGGGCAAGAAACCAGCTGAAATAGCTCAAATAATGGAATGTTCCAGAAAAATGGTCTATAATGCACTTGCATTAGTCAAAAGGAGCTCTTCATATTTGAATTAAAACAAGGCTAGGAAGCCAAAGCTACGAAAGACCGATGCCAGCATCGACAGGATCATAGTCCGAAAAAGTAAGTGATTATTTTAAGTCGGCTCGTGAGATTATGGTGGAAACCAATGAAGAATACGGTCTTAACCTATCCAGAAATCTAGTCTCCAGAATATTATTTGAATCTTCGGTCTTTGGCCGCTTCAGCAGAAGAAAACCGCTCCTATCAAAGCTGAACATAAAGAAACGATTATGCTTTGCAAAGGCCTACAAGCACAAAGATGCACAATTTTGGAAAAATGTGTTGTGGAGTAATGAAACCAAAATAAATAGGATGGGACCTGATGGAAAAACATTTGTGCGTCGTCCAAAATGTCAGGCTTTTCATCCAAGGTTCACAACCAAAACAGTCAAGCATGGAGGAGGCAGAATAATGTGTTGGGGTGCATTTTCTTGACACGGTGTGGGCCCGCTCGTCCGGATTAATGGCAATATGGACGGTTTCAATATTTGGACATTTTAAAGAACTCAATGGAAACGTATGCTTTTGAGAACATGCCTGTGAAGTCGACTTTTATGCAGGACACTGGACCTAAGTATGCGTCCAAGATCGTTAAGAAGTGGCTGCAAAATGAAAAGGTTCCGGTTATGGACTGTCCGTCTCAAAGCCAAAACTTAAATCCTATTGAGCATCTTTGGAATGATGTAAAACTGGCTGTTTCCAAGAAAAACTTAAAAAATGTGAACGATTTGTGGGCAGGAGTCCCACAAGCTTGGTACTCCATCCCAAGAGAAACTTGCCAAAAGCTGGCAGAAAGTATGAGTCGAAGATGTCAAGCAGTTATTGATAATTCTGGATTGTTGGACCAAATACTAAAACCGAGTATCATTTTACTTTCGAAAACATTATCCTTTTATTTGTAAAAATTACAAATAAATATCGTGACATTCTATGGACGAACGGCTCACATAAATATCAAGGTAATTGTTCTGCCCAATTTTACAAATCCATCGTCCATTTTTTGGTTTTTGTATGAAAAATGATTTCTTACACCCAACATAAACTTTAAAATTAGTATGGTTCCTTCATATGGACGGACGCTTCACATATAACTGAATATAAATTTGTGTGACCTTATTTTTTAAAAGTTAACTCCCTTTCCATTATATACGATTGCATGAAAAACTTTCTCATTACACGAAAAGTCAATTTGACATTTTATATGGTGGCTTTTTATGGACGGACGCTTCACATATGTATCAAGGGGCATGTTCCGCCTACTTTTAGGGATAGTACCAACACCTGGCATAATTTTTCAGATTCTACATGCCTTTATTATTGTGGTTTTACGCTAGAATCGAAATATCATATATAAATCCTAATATTATATACCGCATAGCTCCAAATCAATCCAGTATAAGGGGTAGCGCCCATACAACCTGTGTATACCCTGTAACCAAAGGGACAAGGGTATAATAAGTTTGTGCGAATGTATGTAGCACGCAGAAGGAGGCATAGTAGATCCTTTAAGGTGTACATATTCTTGATCAGCATCGGTGACTGGGTCGATTTAGCTATGTTCGTTCGTCCGTCTGGATGTATGATACAATCGATTTTGGAACTATAAGAGCTAGAAACTCAAACTTGCGACATTTAGGTTCCCTTTGAACATAGTTTATTTTTTATTATATTAAATTTTTGGATGCCACTGCTAAAATTCACGTGTTTCGAACTTAGCCACAAGGTCTCATCAGTATGCCGTCCGCACATTGCAGAGTTTGGTTACTTATATCATGCTTCTCAGGAAAAATGCGCTGTGTATCATATGGTTTTCTATATATCCTCTCATTCGCTGTTTAGAAATTTTTCAGTTTGGTTACAAAAAGTTGGTCGTATCTACTTAGAAATGGTACAGGTTATCTCGAAGTCGAGCATTATTTTTGGCACTTATTTGTGCGGAATATATACATATACGAGTTAGGTGAGGAGAAGATAATGACATTTTTAAGAACAGATTGTGCTCTGTCTAAATGGCGTCAGATTTTTAGTGTGTCGATTTTGATCCGTTTGCGTATATAAACTGATATTCTAACTGATTGTTTTTTAAATAAAGCAGTTTTTGAGGAACTATTGCTGGGTTCGTGGAGTTTTCTGTATGGTGGTCTTGAATATGTCAGTATTAAAATGCCAAAAAGTTTGGGTTTTATTATTTTTATGGTTCAAATGGGATTTTGTTTAACAAAATGTTTATGGCTTTGGAAATAGGTAAACCATATTTCCATTGTGTCTTATATATATAATTAATTTTAATAATTATATATAATTAAATATATTTAGAAGAAGATATGTACACAAACATTAAACAAAGTTGAGTTCCGTAAAATGCGTAACAAATGTATTGAAATAGTTTAGACTTTTACATTTAAGAATACTAAACAAGTTAAAACAAAAAATACATTTTGTCTTCAATAATTTTATTGTTGAACAGCTATTTTGTAACGTTGAATTTTGAAGTGACTTTGCGAAAGATGTTTGACTGAACTTCAGATATATACAACAAAGTGTACAAAATTTCTGAAACACTTTGAATATTCTGGCCTGTTCCGGTTTTCGCGTTATTTAATATGAAAAGTTTTTCCCCATCTGAAAGAATTTAGCGTTTTGCGAAATCATGTCATGCGTCCAAAAATAAAAATTACCATTTTAAAGAATTGACTTTCGCAAAATCTTCCCGATAGTGAAAACCGGAACAGGGTTGTACATTTTGTAGCAAAACCCAGTTCTTTTTTGAATCCTAAATATCATAAATTTAATAATAAAGAATGGCTACTTCAGTGTCTACCCACAAATCAATAAAATTCGAAATTAAAAAAGTCACTAACTACGTTCTGTGTAGCTGTCTGTAATTAACAGGAACGTTCTTATATACAATACGTATATATATTCTTGAAAATTTTTACCGAATTTACCGAAATTATGTTTTCTCAGTCTGGACTGTTTTCAACTTCCTTAGGAGCCTGACAAAAATGTTTAATAATATAAATAATAATATGAAACCTAAAGCCCCCAGGACGACGTTTTTACTCTTATGAAAGTGCACTACGACATTTTTCATAAGTTTTTAAAAAAGAACCAACATGCTAGAAAAAAATAAAATAATTAAATTTCAATGAGTGTATTGGACGAACTCTATCCTATGAAAAATTATCCTGCTACGAAACAAATAGTATTTGGCTCACGGAAAATTTATGTGGTGCATCAGAAAAGCAGATGAGAGTATTAGAGTTGAGCGATATTTCACTACCTGTGATTCAATCACGGCGACTAAAAAATCACGAATATCAGTTGCTACTCGAATTGTAAATGTATTCAACTGATATTCTATGACTATCGCTCAACTGATATATTGTATCAATATCAAGTGGCAACTGATAAAGAAGCTTGGTAAAGAATTGTAATGAGGATATGCCACTTGGCCAATCCCGGGAAGGATTGTGTGGGATATACATGTTCCAATGGGTTTTTGGAATGGGCACTACAATCAGCAATGGTTGGCACTAGAATATGTACAAATATGATGTCTACATAAAATTCCATGTTCCCAATTCCCAAGATCTTTGTAAGGAGCCCATATTCTGTTGCGGGAGCCCAATGATTCCGACTATCTCCCACACTCTCGAATATTTTTTTGTACCATTTTAAGCTAATCCTCTCCAGAAAATCGCTTTACAAAGCATAATTTTGACAACACCAAGTGTTTTCTTTAAATGTTTTCTTAGTATCCAAGCTTTTAGCGATTCAACCTCAATGGAAACCGAAAAAGAAAGGCTGGTAGCAGCCGTTAACAATATACTACAGCCGTTGCAATATATACTTCATCCAAAACCCGTCAATACAAATGAGAAGACACTTTGGAGTAACGTATGAACCTAAGGTCACAGGAACCTCACGCTGATTGATTAAGGTGGAACGATAATTAGGTGAAAATATCATTCAACGAAACTCCGACCCCTGAAAGTAGTGGCATGCTAATGGGGATAAATACCCAAACCTTAAAGAAGTCGCACGTGAAAACCTATGTTCGCTGGGGTCATCTGTACCATTCACAAAATAATAGTAAGAATGTAAGGAGACATTAGTTTTGTTTAATAAAATAAATGGACAAAAAGACATTTTTTTTGCTTTTAATTTGTTATTTTTTTCAACAGTTAAAAATCACGGTGATTTGAAAGTAGCAGTCATGAAAATCACTGCTACTCAAAAATCACTGATTCGCTCATCTCTAATGAGTATGTCGAAAATTCAAATTTTAAAATCTTGTGTGTCATAAAGACCCACTTCATACATATGAAGGGTCAATAGATATTATTTTCTCAAAATTTTTTAGTTTTAATCTATTGTTTAAGGCTCGATAAAAATTGTTTTCTTAAATGTTTTCTTTTTGATTTATTTTAATGCACATACATATATCAATACATACAGCAATTATCGCAGTAGCAGTTGAAAATCACGGTGATTTCAAAGTATCAGTCACGACAATCGCTGCTACTCAAAAATCAATGATTAGCTAATCGATTTAAAGATCTACTGGGTAGCAGATTTTTTTTTTTCCAAAATAAATGTAATAAACATACATATCAACAAAAAACCAACAAATTAATATAAAAAAAGAAAATATCAGAACAAAAATAATAAATAAAACATATACCTATAAAACCAAAACGTAATACAAATCCAACTGTCTTTTCATCTAATGTCAATAATGTCATCAATGTCAAAAAGAAATTTCAGTTCGAATTAAGCATTTAATATTGTTAGCAGTCGACGAGCACAATCCTACATAAATATTGTATATTTTATATAGTGCACACGCGTAAAAACAAGTTATAAGTTTTTGCATTACGAAAAAAAAAATGAAAAAAATAGTGCGGGAATATGTGGATAGTGACGAAGAGGAGAAGGAAGTTCAATTGACTGCACGGCGTTTGCGTGGCGTCGGCGGCGGCGCTGCAGGCGATGCTGAAGCAAAAAAGATGACTTGCCAAATAAGCTATGAACCGTGAGTATATGTATATATATATATATATATATATATATATATATATATATATATATATATATATATATATATATATATATATATATATATATATATATATTTTTTTTTTTTAAGTACATATTTTCTGCACACCTACAAAGTAGTCCACGTTTGGATATATGTAGAGGAGAAAATGAAAATAGAAACGAGACTTGCTGTATTGAATGCGTGCACAGATACGGCTTTTATCTAGCCCCATTCACTGGCATTAGCTCGGGGCCGTTAGTTTTTGTTGTAACCCTTGGGCTGGTGTGACCAATATTTAAAAAAAATATTTAAATACAAACACAATATTTAAAAAAAATACCTTGAGTGCGAACGTTTAATGTAGCGAAACGCCCGTTAAGTGCTTCCAATGATGCTTTTGCATGCGAAGAGGGATGATTGATCTTTTTAATAGGTTCTGTTCTGTCATAATTTGGTTCCAGAGAATGTTATCTGTCTCATGGTTGAATTTATAGTTTTTACCTTCAGAAATTCATGCTTTTTAAAAATTTATGTAACAAGCAGAAGGAAGCGTCACTGATCCCATAAAGTATATAAATTCGTAATCCCCATCGGAAGACGAGTCGATTTAGACATGTCCGTCTGTTTGAATGAACTGATCTCGGAGACTAAAATAGTTAAACATTCCTTTTCCCCTCTTCAAATAATCTAGTATTAAATGGACATGAGAACCCAATTCTACTTTAAGGGTAGCTCCATACAAAGTACAAGTTTAAGTGTTGGTATGAATATTTTTTTTGGTTTAGTTGTTAATTACGATAGAAACTTATAGAATATATCGTTCAGATTGGGCTACTATGAAGGGTAGCACCCATGTAAACTTGCTTTCCATTTTTAAGTTTTATTTTATAAAATTTATTTGTTTTTATTTTTAACAAGCTGGTACCCAGCGCATTGATGCCCTTCCACCTGCCCCTCCTCATGCCCTCTTACCCTAATTCCTATTTCCATTCAACTGCCCCCGTCCTCTACCACCCCTTCCCCTACCGGCCCTCCCCTTAGCTTCCCTTCTTCCTTACCCACCCAACAAAGTTACATCACAATCAGATGAATGGTTTATGAACGTATAGAAGACAAACTTACATTCATTTTTATTTATATAGAAGATAGATTCTTATTTTTCATCAATTCTAATAAAATATGTATAGATCTGAACTGAAGAATGTAATCGATGGAGACTTAAACAAGCTACAGGGTATCTCGAAGTCAAGCTTACTCGAATGCATCGTTCTATCTGGTTATTGTTAGTGAATTTAAAATATTCCATATAGTTAGTTCCAGATGGTTTAATAAGGCACCCATACAAATATATGGTTCAAATATATATAGCTCTTTAGACTTAGTACAACTCGAAGTTGAGCACACGAGTGCTGCGTTCTCACTTCTTTTTAGTTGGGTAAATTCAAAACATTTGATTATTTATTTTAACACACACACTAACTGGAATTTCTGCACAGCGCCTTTCAATATGAAATTTTATATTTACTTTTAATTACAATATCAACAGTGCAAAAGTTTCAAATTTCATCGTATCCACCACTGAAGAATTGGACGATGTAAAATTTAAAAAGGATCCCAACAAAGGTGATGTGCAATTCGCCGAGATATCGCTTATCGAAACGCTCTACGACTATAGCGAAGCCTGCGATTATGCTAAAACACTCGAATCGTGTAAAGATTCGTTTGCTACTCTTCAACGTTGCCTGATAGAAAGTCATAAGTGCACTTCCGTTCAAGTCAGCATTGATGGCATGCTCTTCAGTTGCCACATGCTTGTTTTGCAATCCTATTCGGACTTCTTTCAAGTCATTGATCCTAGTTTGTTTATCGTCACATTGCCAGTCGAAAGGGTAGCGCAAAAGGCGTTCATGCTTATCTACACTTGGATGTTGGCCGACAATCCGTATTTCGAACGTAGATACTTTCTTGATGTGTTTATGGCGGCAAACTATTTGCGTATCAATGAATTGGTACAACACTGCTGGGCGAGCTTTGATTGTGATAAGAATTATTCCGAGGAGAATGCAGTTATGCTATACATTGAAGCTGCGCAGGATTCGTCATTGGACTTAATCCGTAGTCTTATGTTGTCGCGAATATGTAAAATATTTCTTGTTTTTGTAGCATCAAAAGATTTTGTCGACATGCCGGAGCGCCACGTTCGATATTTGCTCAAATCAAGTGAAGTTGGTGTAAATAACGAAATAGAGGTGAGTAAGCATAGTCTTTGTATGTATGAGTCTGCTCACTGAAATAATTCTTCTGCTATCGTATTATAGATACTATTTGCCGCCATACGTTGGCTCAGCTACAAGTGGCATGAACGACGCCCGCGTGTGAGATCACTTTTAAAAAACATACGTTTCTATCTGATACCCCTTTGGTGTCTGATTTCATTAACACGCACTAAAGAGACTGACATTTTGCATTATATAATGACGCTGCCTGACGTGTATAAAATGTTGGCTGCAGCCATTTCGTGAGTATATGTATAATGCTGTAAATTATTGATATGACTATTTTTTTTTTAACCATATTTACATGGATCTAAAAGGTGTGGAATACTAAAAAAATAATACAAAAAATATTCCATGACGAAAACCCTCTATTTATATTTTTATTGATTTCCAAAGATTAAATTTATGCCGTGTTTTTCTTATACCATTATATAGTTGAAGATCCCTGTTTTCAAAAATAAGCATGGCTAACTTTATTATTATTCGCCTGAACTTATATTTTAACAATTAAATGAAGACGTGTGAAGCCTATTGGAGCTTCAGTTCATTCAAACGCAGTTCGTGCTTTAACAGAGTAATATTAAAAACTTTAAATCAGTGATCTTCACATTGTGAACTTCAGAACTTTTGATTTGAGACAATGGTATAAGTTTGTCCGAATGTATGTAACATGCAAAAAACTGAGAAACTGATTCGATATATCTTTCTCCGTCCGTCCGTCCGTCTTGATGTATGAGAAAGCAGATCTCGGGAACTAGAAGAGCTAGAGACTTCAAACTTGGACAGTTAGATTCTCCTTGAATTTTGTGAATGTCACGTCAATAACTTCCTCCCATAATACGTCCAGTTTTTTCTTTTTAATTAACATAATTAAATTTTTTTTAAAATATTTTTGCGGAAGGTTTTCTTAAAAATTTAATTTAAACTGATTTTCTATAAGAGAATCATCGAGTAGAGCCATGTATGTACATTGAATTAAAAAAAAAATAAGTACTGTAACTTATATGTTTTTATTTTATTTATTTATTTATTTCCGCACAGTGACATTACCACAGTTATGTACAGTTCCTGGCAGGCCGATTATCACAGCGTTGAACTAGAGCGTGTACAAAAGGTTTTGCAGACGCCGCAACGTTTTTGGATTCATGATAAAAATTGTGCATACCATCAGCCGAAGTGTTCGCTGTCTACAAATGAAATCACGTACACACAATTCATACAGTATTTGAAAAACTTGCAGGTGCAGTCAACCAGCTATTGGTCTACAGAATTCCAAGAAATTGGTCAGTGTTGTTTGATTAACTGCAAACACAGCAGTGTTAAACTGCTCGATGCTACAAATGATCCACGTACAAGTAAAACTTCTAACTAAACGATATAATTTAACGTTTTTAGTTTTATTATTTTTGTTTAAAACATATTTCGGCATATTTTTTTCGTTTTTGTTTTAATGCTTAAAATTTAAATTTAACTGCCAACAAGTCTCTCGTACCGTAAATAGTGTTGAAAAATAGCTGAAAAACAAATGCAAATGAACAGCTGTTAAACACTGTTAACAACAACAAACAATGCCGTAAAAAATATAAAACAACGAAAATAAATAAATTGAAGCTTACATTTTTACGGAAAACCAAAAAAAAAAAAAAAATGGAAAAACTGGAAGCGCTGAAAATTTCATCTATGCGTCCACGCACCAATATTTTGGATAGGCCACTGTCCAAGGGAAAAACAGAAGTCTCACAGAGCATTGTTGCGTTGCTGTTCAGCGAAATTGTGCAGTATTCACAAAGTCGCGTCTTTACGGTGCCCGAACTACAAGCAAGGTGAGTGTGTACATAAACGGCAATACTACTATGCCAGGCGCTTTACGATGTAAACAACGGATGCTTATAGAATAAAACAATTTCACGAGTTCTATATTATCGTAGGAGCTCACCGTACAACTAGAAATAAATACATGTATGTATGTATGTACTTCTTATTAATAACAAAAATCGCTTACAGATTGCATGAACTTGGCCAAGATGTTGGTACACGTATCATTGATTTATATTTTGTGCGCGAACGCAGCGCTAAACGTGAAACAAAACTAACACAAATGTTACTGTTTGTCAAGACGACCGTGTGGAAAAATCTATTCGGCAAGGAGGCGGAAAAGCTGGAACATGCAAACGATGATGAGCGTACCTACTATATTATTGAGAAAGAGCCGCTCGTAAATACATTCATAAGTGTGCCAAAGGATAAGGGTTCGCTGAATTGCGCAAATTTTACAGCAGGCATTGTCGAAGCCGTACTAACGCAATGTGGTTTCGTAAGTGAGAGCATCGGTTGCAGTTGCCATAATTAATTCCATGTATAACGTATAACTTTTCATCTATTCCTATTATAGCCATGTAAAGTCACAGCACACTGGCACAAGGGCACCACATATATGGTTAAATTTGAAGATTTTGTTATAACACGCGACAAACAACTCGAGGAGAAATAGTTATACCCTTATGCATACTAAATTATTAGCCATTAGCGAAAAAAAAAACATTCATATTGTAATAGAGCTAACGCGCGTATATTGTTCCAATTAAAAGTTTAATGTATTTCACTATTTTCTGCTACTGCTGCTGCTTGCATATTGATGATGAAAACATTTTAGATAAACTTGAACTGACGATCCTTGTAGGCGACCTGTCCGGTACGATATTTTTGCTCGCGTCCATCACGCTCCGTTTTCAGCATCCATGCGTAGATGGCGATTGGCAGCACTACGGCAAACATACCCGTACGGAATGCACGACCAGTTGGCTTGAAATGTTCATAGTGTGATATGCGCATTGCTTGAAAACGCATGAGTCCAGTATCGAACTGTGCAAAATAGGTTAATTTCATTTATTAAACAATAATAATAATAAACAAATTGATTAAATGATGACATAATCAACAGCAGCGGCGATTTAGCTGTGTTGAATACTTACCACAGTACCCCCCTCGCCTAAAGCATGACGATGAGGATTCGAGACTTGTTTCTGAAACTCATTACGCAGTTTAAGCGTTAGTTCATGTTTGCGGTTAATTATATCGAGTTGCTCTTTTGTATAGTGCGACATCTTTACCAACTATTGCTGCACGTCTTGCAGTGACGTCGTACTACGCTGGAATTATTTGTATGCACAGGCAAACAGCTGTTTTGCGTCAAAAATGAGGTACAAAAGTGTGATTGGCATTTAAATCGGAATCACTGTGAATGTGAATTGCCAGCACTGTTTCACGTCTGGTTGGCGATACTGTTTGGACGCTTTGTTTAACGGTACGAAACTGTTAATGAAAAACTCACTGCCTGCTGTATTAATAAATTTATGTAAGTTGTTCCTTTTGTTAAAATTAATGTTACACATTTTTAAGTATATGTACTCTTTTTACAAAGCGCACTGCTTCCTACTCTTTTATCCTTACAACAACAAACACTCATCTCACATTTTTTGGGCATATCGTACAATGCGCATGTCCTGTAAAGTGTCGTGCGCAGATTCAATGAGATTTTTTTTATTTGTTTTGTGTTTGTGCAGCAAAACGTGCTAACTACCCCCTTTACTTATCGACCACCCTTAAGTATTGTAACACAAGATGTAGCCATATAGACTTAACTTAAGCGCAACTGACTGCCATAGCTTAAGCTGTTTAGTTAAGGGCGGGCAGTAAGGAATTTAAATGTGTACAAGTTTCAACAAGAAATCAATAGCCACCCCCTTTTGCAACAGATCCGTAGACTGCGCATGTCCAACTGCGCAGACCGACAACAAATACAACAACAGCGACGCATGGAATAAGCGACCTTGCTGCAACGTTAAGCAAAGTAGCTTCTATTGATGGGTGGGGGATGGAGCATGAACTGCACTGCATTGCGTTTGCGCAAGAGAGCATGAGCTCAGTATATGCATGTAAATGAGAGCAGTGCACCGAACATTCGTTAAACCTGTCGCGAGAACCGCAATGGCAACTAAAACAACAACAACAATAAGTCCTATGAACAACGACGACGCATACGAGACAAGGCGTTTGGGTTGCGTGGGTGGTTGCATTGTACGGTATATTGATGCTAGGGTAGACGGCGACGGCGGTGGCATCAGCGCAAGGGGTTGCTTTATAGTTCGCCACGGAGTTGCGCTGTAATACTGGCAGCAACGAACGACGATGACAACGAATCTTCTAATGCCAGTCGCGTAGTATATACGGCGACGTAAAGCAAACTAAAAACTGAAAAAACGAGACGCGTGCGAGACTGCATTTGGTTTAATTATATATGTACATGTTGACCAGTTGTTTTTGTTATATGTATATTGATTTTTGCAAGCAGTGCTTTTGAAAAGTTATTCATAAATAAAAAAAAAAAAAATCAAGTCACTGACAATATAAGCTTAACGGTAGTGAACTGCAGCCGTATTTCTGTATTTGAGAGCTAATTGTATTTATGCTTATGTATACTTGCAGCAACATGAGCATTAAATCCAGCGCACGTCTTAAGAAACGCCGTGCCGGCGAACCATGGGTATCAAACAATCGTGTGCTTTCCGGCAACAATGTCAGCAGTAGTAGTGGTGGTACAAGTAGCAGCAGCGCCGCTGCTAATGCCAAACGTCCCGGTAACATTGGCCGCAATCCTAATTTTGATACGGATGAAACGAAACTACTTATACAGCTATGGGGTGATCCAAAGCTACAGCGTACACTCATTACAACGCACAAAAAACATGTTGTTATCTGTCAGTTGGCCGCCAAAATGGAAGAATACGGCTACCATCGTTCGCCGGAGGAGATAACAACACGCATTAAGAATCTCAAGTGTTTTTACAATCGTCTAAAGAAAGAAATGGAATTGGGTCAGGCTTCGGAACCATCTTGGAAGCATTTCTCTGAAATGGATGCAATTATGACACGTCCCATCTTTAGTGTGCGACCCAATGAGGTGCCGGCTCCATCATTGAAATATCAAATGGAACAGGCGCGTGAGGAACGTGAGGAGCGACGCAAGAAATTACGCGAGGAGAATGGTGATGGAAGCGATACTGATGAGAATGATGATGAGGACGATGATGATATGTTAGTAGCTGCGCTGGTGGCAAAGAATGCCAAGACACGCTCAGCGTCAGCTTCAGCAACAGCTACTGCTGCTAAACATGAAGGCGAAGATGGTATTATACCAGACGTTGAGGTTGATATGGAAATAAATGAAGAAACATTTGCTGCCTTCACCGGGGTTGTCGGTTCGACTACAGGCTGTGCAAAACGTTCCAAACGGCGTAAGTTGTCGCGCCATGATGAAGAGGATGCTGACGTTCACGTTGATGGTGTGGATATTAAAGATGAGCCAGTGAGCAATGATAGTTTGACTGTCGCTGAGAAGAAACGTATTAGTGCTACACAAGCGCCAGAAAAGACAAGTCCGCCGACTACAAAGATAGAAGGTTGTACGCCCGTTACTGGCGCTTTTATTGTACCAAAGGAGGAGCCCATCGATGTCGATTCGGATTCAAATGATAAGATGTAAGTAATTTGTCAAGTAATTTTTATTTTCAACATTTACCTACATATGTACGTATGTATTTTATTGCAGCCCCACTTCCAGCAGTGTACGCGCGCTGATGCCTACGCTTGCCGATATCTTGCAAATGTCCAAACAGAATGTAATGGTCAATGCCGCAGGCAATGTTTGTATACCCGTTTCTAGCGTCAGTAGCTTCACAATGTCGAAGGCAACCCCAATTTTTGGCACAGCAACAGCAACAACTACAGTAACAACGCCCGCAACATTTTCTTCTCCGCAACAGGGTAAAATCTCGCTTGTGCCCACGAACTTTTTGATGCAACCGAAGCCGGCAGCAACACCGCCGACAGGTACACATAAGCCACCACAAATACATTTGTTGCAAAGTACTAAATCCGTTGCCGGGGGACAGCCCCGTTTGTTGCTAAGCGGTGCACAGGCAACTGGTACGGCAGCAACGCCCATTGTTGCCACCGGACCGGGTGGTGTTAAGCTATTGCTTGTAAATGCAGATCAAGCTGCTGGCGCTAAGGCAGTGGCAACTGCTACTGCTGCAAATCAACTGACACCAGTGTCTGCAGCCAATGTACTGGGGAAAAGTGCTATGTTGCCACTGGGAGCTACGCTGCAACAATTGCAGCCACAGCAACTTAATCTGCAACAACACAAGCAGCCAATGCCAACACAGGAGGCATTGAAACCAGAGCAAGATGCAGCACAGACGCGTAAGTCAACATCGGAAAAGCAGACCGATGATCTAATGACCAAACGTGACGCAACAAGTATGTATACTTCGTTCTATCGCCATGAGATTTGTTTAATGTTCCTAATTATTTATGTAGATCTACGCATTCTTTTACGCCAACTGCTAAACGCTCAAAACGAAAATAACGAGATACAGCATAACCGACTTTCGCTGGAACGTGAACGTCTCGACTGGGAGAAAGCAATGGGTGAACGTTTACTGCAATTGGTGCCGGCGCTGTTGCAACCGCATCAACAACCGCAAACAATAAACACTACGCAAGTGCAACCGCCAAACGCAACTGTATCTGTTTCCATGCCATCGCAGCAGCAGCAGTTTATTGCTGCTCAAGTCTGTTCACAGGCAGCGGCGGTGCAGCGTCTAAATCCGCCTAAGCTGGTCTTTACAACTGCCCTGCCTACTGCTAATGGTAGTACGACATTGCAGCACATACTTACGCCCGCTACAAATTTAACAGCATCGCTGCCGAAAGTAACCACCGCAACTATATCACCTGTTAATCCTGTCGAGATTTGTACGCAGATTAATGATATACAACTGGTTACACCTAAGGTGGAACAGGAACAGGACTGAAGCTGCAATCTAGTGTAGTTATATTGTAAAATACTCAGAAATTAAAATTACTTTAATTTGAATCGAACTAATGCCACCCATTTTTTTCCAAATGCTGGGAGTAAAAATTAGTTTTCTGTGTCAAAATTGTATTTCTCAGGGAGATGAATTATACAGAAACTGCTTGTTGAGTCACTAAAATGATTCCGCAAGCTCCTCAATTGCTAGACTCGGATTTTCATAATTCTTTGACTTCGAATTTGTTTGGCTGTCCAAAGCGAGGCTTGTCTTCAACGCTGAAACCACCATTCTTGAAACGATTTTCAGTTTGAGCATTGTCACCATAATTAAAATTCCACAATGATCGATTCACGCCTATAAGGGACATTGTACATACATTCAATTGTACATACTTGATATGTATATATATAGATATCGTTAAACATTTATTCTGAAATCACCTTTTTTTGTGGATTATGTCAGATCACATTCAAATAAACATCAATTTAAAAAAAAAATAGAAGCAAATATGGGATTGCTTTATGTGTAGCTGAAGTGTCGAGGTTCTCCAGCGAATAGCTTTAAGTACCAAATATTCTGTATGTACTTTAAGTAATTCCTTTCACGGAGACACACCCTCATATAATTACTATTCTACCTTTAATGAAAATTCTAGAAAGACAACTGATGTGCGAATCCACATTTTCGGAGATTTGGATCTACGGATTCGAATCTAAATTGATTCGAGTGTTTTACAACGAATCTGAAGTGCACAAAAAACCCCTACCTAATACTTAATTTTCACCATATTATGCGTCACTTCCGTTAAGGGCCAAATACACCTCACATTTAATCAAATGCGTGAAAATCGACGGGTGTATTTGGTGATTTGACTGCTTGATCAAATGTGTGAAGAAAATCAAAAAGTTTTGATTTTCGTCACATCGCTTCTTTCTCGATGTGATTTTTATTTGTTCGTTCTGTGCAAACGTATGTGATTTAGGCGGGAAATTTAAAATTCCCAGATTTGATGAAATGGATTGGATTTGAAAGGTGTGTGTGCACGAATCACATTACAATGTCACACATTTGATCAAATGGTGTATTTGGCCCTTTATGCTTTAATTTCATTCTTTATACTTAGTTTCTTTATTTACGATTTAAAAAGCCCTGTATTTCCATTCAACAATAATAGGCGGTGCTACAGAAAATTACCCGGCACCCTTGAATATTTTTTCAATTTAATAAATATTTAATAAAAAATTCAGCTTAAAAAGTTTAACTTAGCCTAGCTTACTTTGATTAAGTCGCATGGTGAATACTGTGTGGTGAGGAATAGTGTTCGCTCGTCAATGTAATTATTCACCTCTCATTTGTTTTTGTTTTCTGCTAACAATAAAACAATTGTCCAAACAGAATAAAATGGTCAATGCCCCAGTCTATGTCTGTTTTCCCGTTTCAAGTGTCAGTAGCTTCACATTGTGATTTTACATTCGTCTAAAGAAAAAAAAAAAATGGAACAGGCGCGTGGGGAACGTAAGCGTTGCAAGAAATTATGCGAGGATGATGATGATGATGATAATCAGGACTATGCAGATATGTTAGTAGCTGCGCTGGTGGCAAAGAACGCCAAGACACGCTCAGCGGCAGCTACAGCAAAAGCTGCTGATGCTAAACATGAAGGCGAAGATGGTATTATACCAGACGTTGAGGTCGATATGGAAATAAATGAAGAAACATTTGCCTCCACCGGTGTGGTCGGTTCGACTACAGGCTGTGCAACAAGTTCCAAACGGCGTAAGTTGTCGCGCCATGATGAAGAGGATGCTGACGTTCACGTTGATGGTGTGGATATTAAAGATGAGCCAGTGAGCAATGATAGTTTGACTGTCGCGGAAAAGAAACGTATTAGTACAAAACAAGCGCCAGAAATGTCAAAGCCGTCGACTAGTTGTACGCCCGTTACTTATGCTTTAATTGTACCAAGGGTGGAGCCCAACGATGTCGATTCGGATTCAAATGATAAAGAGATGTAAGTAATTTTTATTTTCAACATTTACCTACATATGTATGTATGTATTTCATTGCAGCCCCACTTCCAGCAGTGTACGCGCGCCGATGCCTACGCTTGCTGATATCTTGCAAATGCCCCAACAGAATGTAATGGTCAATGCCGCAGGCAATGTTTGTATACCCGTTTCTAGTGTAAGTAACAATGTCGAAGGCAAAACTAATTTTTGGCGCAGCTATAACGCATGCAACATTTTCTATTCTGCAACAGGGTAAAATCTCGATGGTGCCTACCAACTTTATGATGCAACCGAAGCCGGCAGCGACACCGCCGACAGGTACACATAAGCCACCACAAATACATTTGTTGCAAAGTACTAAATCCGTTGCCGGAGGACAACCCCGTTTGCTTCTAAGCGGTGCACAGGCAACTGGTACGGCAGCAACGCCCATTGTTGCCACCGGACCGGGTGGTGTTAAACTATTGCTTGTAAATGCAGATCAAGCTGCTAGCGCTATAGCAGAGGCAACTGCTGCTGCTGCAAATCAACCGACAACAGTGTCTGCAGCCAATGTGCTAGGGAAAAGTGCAATGTTGCCTCAATTGCAGCCACAGCAACTTAATCTGCAACAACGCAACCAGCCAATGCCAACAAAGAACAAACGTGATACAACAAGTATGTATACTTCGTTCTATAGCCAATGAGATTTATTTATTATTCTTAATTATTTATGTATGTAGATCTATGCATTCTGTTACGCCAACTGATTAACGTTCAAAACGAAAGTAACGAGATACAGCGTAACCAACTTTTACTGGAACGTGAACGTCTCGACTGTGAGAAAGCAATGTGTGAACGTTTACTGCAAGTGGTGCCGGCGCAGCTGCAACCGCATCAGCAGGAGCAAACAATGAAAACTACGCAAGTGCAATTGCCAACCGCAACTGTATCTGTTTCCATGCCATCGCAGCAGCAGCAGTCTATTGCAGATCAAGGCTGTTCACAGGCAGCGCCGGTACATGGTCTAAATCTGTCTAAGCTGTTGTTTACAATTGCAGAGCATCATTGCCGAAAGTAACCACCTCAACTGTATCATGTGAGAGATTTGTGCGCAGATTAATGATATACACCTAAGGAGGAACAGGATCAAGACTGAAACTGTGATCTAGTGTAGTTATTATATTGTAACATACTCAGATATTAAAATTATTTTAGTTCAAATCGAACTAATGCCGCCCATTTTTCCATAACACATTACAAAATAAATTAGTTTGGTCTGTTATTTTGTGTTCAAAAGCGCATTTATGGTATGGATTTTAATCATACAAACTCTGTTTTTTAAGTTATTCCCAATGATTCTGAAAGCTCCTCTTGCGTTTGACGCGTATCTCCATAATTCTTTGTCTTCGAATTTGTTTGACTGTCCAGAGCGAGGCTTGTTTTCAACGCTGAAATCACCATTCTTGAAACGTCGAAACAACCATGATTTATCAGTTGGAGCGTTGTCACCATAAACTTTCTCAAGCATTATGTGCGCTTCAGTTTCACTTTTCATCCCGTTAAAGTAGAAAACTAAAACATCTCGCAAATGCAGCTTAGTTAACACAAAATCTTCAGCGAATAGCTTCAAGTACTAGACATTCTGTACTTTAAGTAACTCATTTCACGGAGACACTCCTTCATATACTTTTCTACCTTTAATATAAATGCACAGGTCTTTTTCAGAACCAATCACGGTTTCCATCATCAGCAGTCTTTATATGAGGTGATAGCAAAATGTGTGATGTATACGTATGTATATACATTAAGTAGAAAAGTACCGGAAATTTTTAATTTATAAAAAGCACTTAAAGTATTAACAATAAACATTTTTTCGTAAGTTGGCAATGTATCCCTAATTACTATACGAGACTATACTGTACCTATGTCAACATCAGCTGCTTTTGTTAGTACATCTCAGTAGTCTGTCACGATTTAATGGAACAAATAGTCCATCTATATGTCTGTCTCTGCATTCCCACAGCCCTCTTCCCACAATTTATGAAATACTGGTTTGAAAGTAGGTATGGATTGTTTTACAACCATAAGCAACACAAGTATCAAACTGACATTGAAAGTACCTACTAGAAGGTATACCTCCCAATTGAATTTATTTCAATAAATTTTATTATATATAACATTTTTACATCTAAGTATTGCTTAAAAAATTTAAAAACTAAAGTTTTTTTCTTCGGTAAG
This sequence comes from Leucophenga montana, assembly GCA_035044765.1. NCBI lineage: Eukaryota > Metazoa > Arthropoda > Insecta > Diptera > Drosophilidae > Leucophenga > Leucophenga montana. The sequence continues at coordinate 378,008 of JAWNNQ010001139.1, forward strand.
AAGAAAAGTCAAAGTGACTCAAGACGGACGAATAAGGGGGCTTGGAAGCAGCCTTTTAGTGACCGAAAAATCGTTTACTGATATTTTGGCCCACTGGAAAACATTCAATCCCATCCAATCTCATCTAGTAGGCCGATCTATAAAATAGGGTAAAATTGTATATTAAGTTTGTGCAAATGTATGGTACAGGGAGAATGGGGCGTAGCAAACTCCATAAAGTATATATTGATTAGCATCGAAAGACGAGTCGATATAGACTAGTCCATCTGTCTGCCCGTCTGTTGAACATAGAGATCTTAGAGACTATAAGGGATAGAGACGTCATGTATGGATATTTTGACTTTCCTAATCCCTCCTCAGGGAATGATTAAATATGCTCTTCCCACTATAAGGGAATACATACAAACAAGATGTCCGCTTATGAGTTTTTGTATGATTTTTTTTTGTTTTTAATAAAGTTACAAACGTCAAGTTTTGTGAATTTTACGATGATAATTTTTTAAATTTTGTATGGATACTTTCTGTTTCTTTTTATTGTTGATTGGTGTACCTTACGTCAATCCTAATACAATATTCAACATAGGTTTAGATTGGACCACTATAGACTATTTCTCCCATACAAATCTGTGGTTCAATTAAGGGGTATATCTTAAGTACATATATTCCGCTCCCAAATGAAATTTGCTGAAATCGTTTCTACCAAAATAACATGTTTTATTTTTCTTTTTTTTTTGTTTCTTTAACAAATTTAAACTTTATTTTACAAAGCGCGCCTATAACAATTGCTTTTTATCTTGAAACTTGTAAGCATTAAAGTTAATTCTAGCCTAAGCTACATGCAAATATTGTACATATGTACCTATATGTGTATGTATGTCTGTATAAATATTTTTAATACTTTAAATTATTGCTACTAGTTCATCATGCCAACAATATCATCAAAAATTTCACACTTCTTGCTTATAAAACTAGATTATACAATATATAACTATAACTAGGTGTTTCAACTTTTGTTTGCAAAGAAAATATTATTGGATTTTTTCGTTTGTGTGTGCTCTGCTGTTTTATGACAAGCATTTCGTTTTGTTCATAGAATATAGACAAAAACAAAAAAAATTCCCTAATGAGTATTTAGACGTTCCATATCACGAATTTCCATAATATCAGTTTTGAGTCGTTGTTTCACAATCTCACGCCAAATAGCCTCCCGATCGCGATTGTTCGTAATGCCCATGCGTTGCAGTGAATAGTCCGTGATACGCAGCAGGGCGCGTCCGGTAATTTCGTGCTGCAAGTAAAAAAGATCAAATCAAATATTTTATTATGGTCTTTTGTTTGCAAATAAAATATTATTTGAGCTCATGACCAATTTTTTGTTTTGCTCATAGACTGTAGTTTATTCCCTAATGAATATTTAGACGTTCCGATGCACACTGCGAAAAGCGGTCGCCTTTGAGACACGTGTGCGTCTATTATAAGTAGATGCGAACACCTTTTGAACTAGCTGACAGAGACGACGTGCGTGACTCGCGGTATTTCTTGAAAGACGCCAGTAAAAAACTGCGGCCTATCAAACCTATCTCTCACAGATCAAACGCCTTAAAAAAAGCCGTATGGTATGACGAGATTGATGGCAATGTGGCAACAGTATTTCTAGAAAAAGCAATAGTGTTCTTAGTGCTGATCTTTCATTCTATGGCTCGCATCCACCACTTACCCTACCAATGGAAGTGCGCTGTGATTGTAATGTTACCGAAACATGGTAAGGCGGAAAACCTTCTTCAAAATATTCAAAATATTACTTCTTGGTAGAATGGTATCTGGGTTAAATCATAAGATCAAGTCGAAACTATCAGCATCGCAGTAACTTCTTCAAAAGTCATAACTGCTCAATAGAGCCTTAACAGTATAGGTGAAAGATGAACATTCAGCTATTCACCGCATTAGAGCGGGTGTATTACAAGACAATGTCCTTGCATCTGTTTTGTATACTCTGTATACTGCGGCTATGCCGAGACCTAACAACGAAAACATGCTGCTGGCTACGTATGCTGGCGACATGGCTATTTTCTCTAACTCAATTTGCAAAAACGAAGCTGCCATTGAAACTCAAAATTTTCTACTGAAATACGGATCAATAGTGATAAGTCAGGAGGCTGCACTTTTACTTAGAAGCAAGGAAACTATCCTCCCCTTATGCTAAACAATATAAACGTATCATCGTACAACTGTTATGCAAAGTCGATTAGTCTCTATCCGTTGCTGGAGGTAGCGTCGTGAATACTAAATTTACCGATTTTTAAATCGTGATTGGGACAGCGCTCGTAGAGATGTTCGACACGCGACTTGGTACGTATCGCGGCCAGGCATCCGTCCACAGGTATGAAACTGGAGACAATATCGCGTCCGTTCCTTCTAACACCGGTTTCGCATCCAAATTGGCGCTTTATCGCATGCCCCCTAATTATGAGGAATAACAGTCATGGAGCAGATAAATTTGCACACCAGCCGATACAGTGATCTTCTAGACTAGCGGCGACTTTGGCCGTAAACACTTGCAGCAGACGGCTTTACCAGAATGAGCTTCTAAACAGCCATTAAGAATTATGTAATTAGCTTAATGCCATTCCTTTGACATATACATAATATAAATGGATTATAGTTTTTAAATAAACTGATGGGACATTTACAAATATAAAAACATATTTAGTAGGCGTCCTTTTTATTGTAGCTACTTGAAAAATTTTCGACTATTAAAGTTGAACACAATGAAATTTTAGTCAACATTCGACCGCACTGACGACGATATCGTTGGGAAAATCAGTAATAATTTGTGATATCCTTGCTGCTCAGTGTGTGAAGAAAAATAGGCGATATGGCAAATTTGTACTGCACACATCAGGAGGAAGAGGAGTTCAATAAGAACAACAAAGAGGAACAATGCAGCCGTGGGGATGAGTAAGTATATATGTATATATTTCATACCTTTGAGAATAGCTCCAAATAGATCAGATACTCGCCGCAGTGTCTGCGATACCATTTCTGCACATCGTTCACTGACCACACGTAAACCGCCTTTGGGCGTGTTGTTTTCACGCGAGGCTTGCTCTGAGTCGAGCTGGTTTCCTCGACCATGTTTCGTTGCTTTTAGCGTTGGAAAAACATTAATATATATTGTTTAAAAATTTTTTTTTTGTAAAAAAATATTTTGCAAATTGACAAAAAACAATGTTGCAGCAGCTGATCGCTAAGCTGTGCGTTGTGAATTCACAATAAACGACGCCGCGAGCCAACCGGATTTTGTTGCACTGTTGCATTTTTTTGTTCATGTTAGAGTTGTCAGCTTACACAAGCAGAATTGCATACTTTCAACATACATGCTTGGCTACTCTAGAGCATGACTAGCGCTTAACAACAAAAAAGAGGAAGAAACAGTGAAGTACAATTTCATTGACATTTTAAAATTGCAATTTGTAGTAACAAATGCGCATATAATTTCAACAATTAGTGTGCTTAAGACTCAAGTACTAAGTAGTGTGTAGAGTGCATTATAATTTAATAAATACGCATTAATTTTGTATACTTACGTTGCAAACTTGAATTGTAAAAACAACAACAACAGCAACAATAGTCGCAAAATGGCCGGAGCAACACTATTTGAGCGAGCGCAGGCCTTGTCCAGCGTTAATCGCGAGGAGGGCATTACACTTTTAAATCAAATCGTACGTGAACAGGAGATAGCCGAAAATGATGAGGAACTTATACGCATCAAGGAACAAGGCATAATGCAGTTGGGTGAACTGTATAAGCAGGAGGGCAAAGCCAAGGAGCTGGCCGATTTGATAAAAGTGACACGTCCTTTTTTGAGTTTGATAAGCAAAGCAAAGGCCGCAAAATTGGTGCGCTCACTGGTGGATATGTTTCTCGATATGGATGCAGGCACAGGCATTGAGGTAAGTGTAGAGTCAAAGCAGCGGTGTTGTAAGTTTGGCATAATGTTTTTTATACCCTGTACCCATACATATAGCGTATATTACGTTTGTGGAAATGTGTATAACAGCCGAAAGGAGGTGTAGACTCCAAAGTATATACATATACATGATTAGCATCAAAATTTTGGTCGATATAGACATGTTCGTCTGTTTGAACGAATAGATCTTCGAGACTAGAAAAGATAGAACCTTCAAGTTATTATATTTAGAGTCTCCTGTTGCTGGTTCAGATAAAGTGTATTAAACGAAAGCACTGTAAGGAATAGCCCAATACAGGACCATGAAATGGGTAGCATAAAGGAAGTAAATTACACTGGATCCTGGCTTTTTACAAGCTAAAATTCGATGCTAATGTTCATTTCAAATAAGACTTGACTGCAATAAATGAGAAGTATCATACTTTAAACTAGAGACTGAAACTCTTGCTTCTTATGGGAATTCGAAATATTGAAAGAAACTGAAATAAGAAATACTACAGCAAACTTAAAAAAAAAACCTCAAATCAGATGCAGAATTGCAGGAAGAGTTCATCTGAAACACATTTACAAAGCTAATTTCGAAGACCTTCACCATTTCGTCTGTTAAATGCAATTTATTCAAAGATCTTGAACGATTTGCACAAATGTATGCCTTGCCCTGCGTATATTTTGTACAGTGTTCATTACTGTAGCTAATGCTAAACTTTTTTTTTGTGTTCCTTAAAGAACCTCGGTACATTCTACTCTTTACATTGAAGAAAACTTGGCAATGAACTTGTTGCCGCTAAGAAATCCAGAAAAGCACATATCCTACTTCCTACTAATAATATAAATGCGAAAGTTTGTGAGGATGAATGGAAGTTTGTTTCTTTCTTTCTTTTGTGTGGAATTTTTTGTTTTCGTTTTGAATTAAACAAGAAATTCCAAATATGGTCTACGTTACGTGAATCCTATTCAAATATCCCACATTGGTCCAGGACGGACCACTATAAGAGGAAGCCCCAATACAAACCATATATATAAAGTTTTTTCTTATTGTTAACTATTCTAAAACACTATATTTGGTGTATCTCGTATCGTATGAAAATAACGCAAATAGGTTCAGATCAAATCATTATAGAATACAGGCCCCATATGGTTCAAACAAAGAGCCTTAAACAAGCTACAGGGTATCTTGAAGTTGGTCACAGTCGACTGCAGCTTTAATTTTTGTTTTTTTGTTGTTTGTTTTTAATTCCTTTTCTATTTCAATTAATGCATAGGTACAACTCTGCAAAGACTGCATTGAGTGGGCCAAGCAAGAAAAGCGCACATTTTTGCGTCAGTCACTTGAGGCACGTTTAATTGCGCTCTACTTTGATACGGCCATGTATACAGAGGCATTGCAGCTCGGCTCGCAGTTGCTGCGTGAACTGAAGAAACTTGATGATAAAAATTTGCTTGTCGAGGTGCAGTTACTCGAGAGTAAGACCTATCATGCATTAAGTAATCTACCGAAGGCACGTGCTGCACTAACCTCGGCACGCACCACCGCCAATGCAATCTATTGTCCGCCAAAAGTGCAGGGTGCACTCGATCTGCAGTCGGGCATATTGCATGCAGCCGATGAGCGTGATTTTAAGACAGCTTTCTCATACTTTTACGAAGCATTCGAGGGCTTCGATAGCGTTGATAGTGCCAAGGCGTTGACTTCGTTGAAATACATGCTGTTGTGTAAGATAATGCTTGGACAGTCGGATGATGTTAATCAAATTGTTAGCGGTAAGCTGGTAAGTAGTAATACAACTTATAAAATAAATAAAGTATATATGTGTAATTCATTTCAATTTTAGGCTATTACCTATTCCGGTCGCGATGTAGATGCCATGAAATCAATTGCTGAAGCATCACACAAACGTTCGCTTGCTGATTTTCAGCAGGCACTCAAAGACTACAACAAGGAACTTGCCGAGGATGTTATTGTGCAGGCACATTTGGGCACACTCTACGATACCATGTTGGAACAGAATTTGTGTCGTATTATTGAACCATACTCACGTGTACAGGTGTGTAGTGTACTCTAAAATTCTTTCAAATTTGTGCTGTAAATTTATATTATCATTATTTGTCGTTTATAGGTTGCACACGTAGCCGAGTGTATACATCTGCCCATGTCACAGGTTGAAAAGAAACTCTCGCAAATGATACTCGATAAGAAATTTAGCGGCATATTGGATCAAGGCGAGGGTGTACTAATCGTTTTTGAGGAGACGCCTGTGGATAAAACCTATGAACGCGTCTTAGAAACCATACACAGTATGGGTAAAGTAGTTGATACACTTTATCAGAAGGCCAAAAAACTATCATAGATTATATGAGTATGACGCTCTAGAGGAGCAAAACAGCAGCAGCAGCAGCAGTAGCACCACCATCAGCAGCAACCACAACAACAATAACCACAACCGCAATAACCACAACAGCAATAACTTCAACCCCAACAACAAGATATACCCGCAAAATATTTTAGATTTTTATTAACAAATCGTAAAAAAGAAATTGTAGTTATTTTTGGTAGGTTTAAGTTAAGAAGCGTCTTTATATTTGGTGACATGGCTAGATCAACGACAGTAGGAATTTCACAGCTTGCAACAACCACAGCATAACATCAACAACATCAAAAGTGAAAGTTACATTTTTTGCTAATTATTTTATAAATTTAAAAAATAGCGTAAATAATAATAAATATTGATGTAATGAACCACAGAAATAATTGTAATTGTAGCGAAAACGAAATATGTAATTGGCTTATTGCGTACTGTATTTAACTATTTTAAGGGATTAATAAAATGTAATATGTTATATGCGAAATAAAATGCAAAAAGCGGCAAGACGACGAACCATATGGTATTTATTTATGTGTATTGCAATTAAATTAACTAACAGTTACTTAAACAATAATACTTAATGCTTACTACTAAAAGTGAAAAGTTACGGCCACTTAGACCCGTTGTAGACGTTTTGTTTTCTTGCCATGTTGAGCACAGAAGCCCAGTTGAGGTTTCTGAGAGCAAACAGCAGAAACAGTTTTTGAACAGTCTCGATGCAATCTTGATGAATTATATAATGTAGGTTCCCAACACAAAATGCAATTCTAATAACGGATGAACCAGTAAAGCATAGAGAAGTTTAGTAGCCTAAGGTTCATTTGAACCAACGCTTTATAAAGCCGAGAACAACTTTAGCTTAGCTTTATTTACCATAGAAACAATATGATTGTTATAGGTAAATTTTCGATCGTAAATCATTCTTACAAATATATCTGTGAATATCTATAAAAAGTAGGTAATAATAATACGTTTACATTTAGAAATATTAAGATTAAGAAAGTTAAAGACCAGGTGTGTAACGAATTAAAATCTGCTTGTAATAGACTGTGTGGGGATGCATCAGAATACGACAACATAGTTTGACATCATCAGCGTAAATTAGTGTATGAGCATGATAGATTGTTATGGAGAGATTATTTATAAATACATATTACAAAGAGTTATATACCAAGATGGTAGAACACCAGAACATCTATAGTTTTAGATAAACAATTATCGAATAAGACTTTCTGAGATCTACCAACAAGCTATTCAATTTATTTAAATAATTGTACTTTTGCAAATGTAAATTACCGCACCGGCTAAACAAAGCTTATCAGTAAATTAAGCGTAAATCCCCAATAGGCAGTTCCCAGTCTGCGCAAATGATAAGCAAAGACTATAAGATCGGCTGGCATTTTAGAGTAGACATCAGTCATACGAATTGCGTACCAAGCATACAAACAAAAAATCCTAAGTTTAATTATTCAAAATGCAATCTATACAATTAATATTTCTCGGCATCTGTCTGCTCGGCGTTTATGCCGCCGCTGCACCTCAGCAGGTATACGTCCAGCGTCTGCCGTATTATCCACCACCAACTCGTGCATCACGTCCAATACGCGTACGTCGTCAAGTGCTCGGCGGCTCTTTAAGTTCGAATCCTAGTGGCGGTTCTGATGCACGTCTACAAATTTCGCAGGGCATAGGAACACCTCAGAATGGCTTGACAGGCACAGCCTTTGCAGCTGGCAATACACTTGGTGGACCAGTCACAACTGGTGGCAATTTGGGATATAATAAGTAAGTACTCTAGTACATGAGTTATACATGAGTTACCCAACTAATCACCCTTCACTTCTCTTCCAGCCATGGTCATGGTTTCGATCTGACTAAAACTCATACACCCGGTGGTCTGGACACCTTTAAACAAAGCGCACATGCAAATCTATTCAACAATGGTCGCCATAATCTCGATGCGAATGTCTTTGCCTCCCAAAATAAGCTACCCAATGGCTTCCAGTTTCAGCGCAACGGTGCTGGTTTGGATTACTCGCACATCAATGGACACGGTGCCAGTTTTACGCACAGCAATTTTCCCGGTATTGGCAAGCAAGTGGAACTCGGTGGCCGCGCAAATCTTTGGTCTTCACCGGATCGTAATACGCGTCTGGACTTAACAGGCTCAGCTTCCAAGTGGACCAGTGGTCCGTTCAGCAACCAACGTCCGAACTTTGGTGGTGGTGTTGGCATTACGCATATGTTTGGTTAAGCGAAGTGTGAAAACTGTATGAATTATAAGGGGGAAAGGGCCGCGACATTGTTTGCAATTGTTAAATAATAATTAAATTTAATAATAAAATATAAAAATAACAAAAGTCTATAGAAAAAATTCGATGACACATTTTTTTCACATAGATCTTGGTTTGCGGAACTCCAAAATAACATCTAAAATACGTTTTCGCGGAATCAATTTTTGAAATTTTTTTTAAGAAGGTGGCTCCACTATTTTAGCTAGATCTAAAGATAGAACCGACCAATATGATTGCGATTAATGTGATTGAAATATTTCAGCTTCAAACTTTCAAACTATTCAACCGATTTTAAAACCCGCTGATCAAGAATATATATACTTTATGGGGTTTACGATGCCTGCTTTAATGCGTTACAAACTTTCAAACTGATAACACCATTTCACACTTTGTGTGTATGGTATAAAAATATCGCATTGAACGCACTTTCATTTTTTTTTTTTAATTTGTAGACTAGTGTAATTAAACAAAAATTCTTTCATACTTTTTTTTTGCACTTTTGGAACCAAGAACTATATATGAAACTTATTATGAATTAAAATAGAAAATGAAATAGTTGTTTTAATATACTTAATTTAAAGTACACAAAGCGACAAGGGTATATTAGGTTTGTACGAGTGTAACAAGCAGAACGCGGCGTGGTAGATCCCATAAAGTATATATATGCATATGTTCATGATTAACATAGGAAACTGCGTCGATGTAGCCATATCCGTCTGTCCATCCGACCGTTTGGATATATGAGATAACATATATCAGGAACTATAAGAGCTAGAGACATACTTAGACATTTAGATTCTTTAGATTCGAGCGCGTTACCTCCCGATTTTGACAAAATTTGGCCAAGCTGTAAAATATAGTAAAACATCCACAAAGTTTGGTTGAGAAAGCTCGAAAACTAACAAAGTTTTTCATATGAAGTACTTTTCTCAATGTGTGAACTTTGACCCTGAATTTAACACCTTGCAGAACGCCGTCTTATTGCACGATAAAATTCAGCCTCCTAGGTCTTAAGGTTTGGACTGTGCACTGATCAGTGAGTCAGTCAGTGAATGCGGATAAAGAATTTTATATATAGAGTCATGAATTTTTTTTTTTTCATTTTATTTAGGATGCAGGGTATTTCATAGTCATGAATACACGATTGCTCCATACTTACTTGTTTGCATTTTGTAAACTCTTATCCGTCCCCGGAGCTTAATGAACGGTATATCAATAGATTCCTCTTTTTCTGACCTTTCAGAATCATAAAACAAAAACAAAATTGGTAGAAGTATTAGCGAAGCTATATCGTTTTTTGTAACTACAGCTCCTGTACTGGTATTTTGAATAGAAAACATTTGAAATCTATTCGAAGCGAAACACTTTTAACCATAAACTGCTGAATTTTTTAAAAAGATATATTGTTTAGGTCCGAAGATATGAATTTTTAAAACTCTCAATAAGCACAGAAAACTCAGCACTTTTGATGTATTACCATAAAAATAAGAATACAATTAGCCTTGCTTGGGATTGTTCAAAGCTAGGTACAACACTATTACTCTCTATAAAATAAAAAAGAAAGATTTAGTAAGTGTACTAAACGTATTCCGGTGGAGTTTGCACAGCTGATTAAACACACGTCTCTGGTGCTAAAATATAGTATTTTATTAGCATAAAGCATAGAAATATTGTCACTCCACAAGTAGGCAAGCTCAATTCAGTTTGTATACGTTTCGTGGATTTTTTTCGTTTCATTCAACTCTCTTAAATATAATTTAGGATTGACCATCATAAATTAGTGGTTTGAATTATATTAAAAGCAATTATTTAATTTTATATAAAACTAATAAATAATAATAATAAATTAATTAATTTAAATTTAATTAACCAAACAAATGCGTAAGACCAAGACCACCGCCGAAGTTTGTTTGACCATTGAATGGACCACTAGTCCACTTGGAGCCAGAACCAGTTAAATCCAGACGCGTATTACGATCCTGTGAGGACCACAGATTCGCACGGCCCCCTAACTCCAGCTGTTGGCCAATGCCTGGAAAATTGTTGTGCGTCAAACTGGCACTGTGGCCATTAATGTGTGAGTAGTCCAGACCAGCACCATTCTTCTGGAATTCAAAGCCATTGGCCAACTTATTCTGCGAGGCAAATGCTTTAGCGTCCAAGCTGTGTACATCGTTCTTGAAGAGATTGGCGGTGGCAGTTTGTGAGAAGCTATCACGCACGCCGGGTACATGCTCCTTGGCTAAACTTGCACCGAAACCGTTGCTATAGTAAAGAAAATATTATTAGACATAAGTTTCAAATAGATTTCTAACTTTAGAACTCACTTATTGTACGCCAAAGAACCACCGGTGGTGACGGGCAACTTGCCCTCAGTATTGCCTGCGGCAAAAACGGTGCCAATTAGATTGTGATTTGGAGTGCCAATTCCTTCTGAGAGCTTTAGAACTGCATCGGCGCCACCGTTTGGATTCGAGCTTAATGAACCGCCAAGCACCTGACGGCGTACACGTATCGGACTTGGATACAGATTCTGATAGAGCGCCTTTTGTGCTTCGGCTTTGTAGATACCAATGAGCGCAACGCTGGCAATAACGAAGATCAGGCACTTCATTGTTGTTGTAGAAATTATTTTTTTTTGGATAATAAGTAAGTAGAAACTTGTTTTCAATTGCCGATTTGTTGGAAATTGGATGCTGCTGCTGCTTTGATCGCTAGTTGAGTTATTGATGGTTTACATAGCTTGTGCTTGGCTTTTATATTAATTCCACATCCCATCTGCAGGCGTTCTTGTACTTTACCGTCTCTTAGAATTTCGAACGCACGGTGTTTCCCCAAGCATGGCTTGTGTGATTTTTTCAAACATCAGTTTAGTCCAGCTGTCGTATATCAATTACGACAAAGTGTATACAACTGAGTATTCATATCATTTAAAATTGCTACAAGTTCAATTTAATTTTTTTTTTTGTTCAACAAAATGCAAAGGGGAATCTACATTTTTACTTTTCCATACTAACTTTTTATATTTTTTGAGTTGTTTTCGCACTTGTATCTATACTCTATCTGTTCGAAATACTGTGTATTTTTATATTGTTTAGTTATCAGGAAATAAAACCGGAATCGGAATTGGAACCGTTAAGCGAAATTAACCGATTCAAATTGAGAACCGAAACCGGAACTGATATTTTTTTATGAATCCGCTTAGAATTCGGCTGGACGCAAAAACTCTGAACGCTTTAATGCTTTTAAAATGTAATTACAAGTAAACAAAAACAAATTTTAACTTAGGTAGAACTGAAGCTTCAATACTCATCACACGCAATAAACAAATTACTGCCAAGACCAATAGGTTTATGAGGCCTAACTCTAAAAGTAGGCAAGGCACGGCTGTTAATATAATATATGAAGCTTATGTCCATAAGAAGCCTCCATATATAATATATAGTGCGTTTAGTGCTTTACAAACTCCGTAACAAAATTATAATACTATTTATACAATGTGTGAAGAGTATAAAAATTTAAGTATGTTTGTATTTACTTTATCTTGAATAAAGAATAGTTTATTTAAAAAAATTTAAACAACGTGTCAATAGTTTTTTTTTCTTCAAGCATTTTAATGTTGATCGGTACCGTTATCCTATTAGTATACCGAAACTAAAATCCATGAACCGTATCGAAACCGAATACCGAAATAAAATGGAACCGGTACAGAATCTTATACCAACACACACATACCGGCGAGTATTGGCGGATCAATGGGAATTTTTGTTTAGTAGAAAAATATTTTTTTCGCTTCATTTTCATAAAATAGTAGGCAGAACACACTACAACGTATCACATAAAATTCGAATATAAGTATCGTTTCTCTTGTTTTCTCTGGTTTTTCTTTTGTAGTAGAGTTCCCCACAAGAGCACGTTTTGGATACGCTTCTAATATAGAGTCTGCATTCGAGTATGTCTATTTGAGAGAGTTGACAGGGTATTTCGAATATTTTTGCAAATATTTTATTGAGTTTGAAAGGCGAATTTCAGATAACCGATGTAATGTTTCGTTTCAAGGCTGAAATCGTTTTTAGATCATCCTAATGGAATTTGTGTATACCCAAAGACCCAAGTTCTTTGATTTCGATGCGTTGTGCTTTCATGTAGAAGATTTCTTTCCTGACCTAACTGACCTGACCTAAGTTTGCCTGAAACTTTGAGCGCAATAGGTTTTATATTCATCCAAAAATGTATCAACGATCAACGAAAATAAAGGCTTACTGTGAAAATGAACTAAAAATAAGCCAAAAAATCATTTACATTTGCACAGGGATTGCAAATAACAGTTGACCGTTTTTTTCGTTACGCTATGCTCACGAACATAAGCGGAAAAAACATACACACTCGCTCTCTCTCTGAGCAGCAGACTTTGTTTCGTTTCGTTTTTGTTTTCTGTTGAGCGCTTTGTGTTGAGCTATTCGTATGACGCTCTGTTAAAGAACAACGTTTAGAGAGAGAGAGAGATATGATTGACGGTCGCACAATGAGACTCAGCAAATGAACAAAAGACTGAAAGGCACCCAACGCAAACGGTTGTCATTTTAATGTGAGTGGTTGTCAATGCACAGTGGTTCGTTTGGATGAAAAATGTGTAACTTTAATTTTTAATTTTTTTTAAAAGAACAATTTAAATTTATTTTCAATAGTAGCAAAAACACCGGTGTTACTACTTTTCTTATATACGTATTTATATATATTTATTATTTATTATGAGTTAAGCATAACAACTAATAAAGAATTAAGATTTTCTGCACTCTTCCGTGGCATCATTTAAAATTTGAATGGCTTTACCAAGTTTAGATTTTTAATTCTTTAATAACATACGTATTAAAAATTTTCTGTAATTCAATTTTTACCTAAAGATTTGATCAAGCGTTATTCCCTAATCATCTAGGATTTTCAAAATGTTTTCCTTCATATGCATCCCAGTGTGCGAATAGGCGAGCTGTCTTCACAACCGGCGCCACACTCGCATATACGTATATATACGCAAACGAGTTTTTGCTTCATTTCACTCAACCAAACGGTCCGGGAATAACCAGACCAAAAGACAACAAAGAGAAAAGGTTGTTTGTTGAGCGCAAACCGAATTTTTCTAAAGAACCGATGCGAACGGTTTCTCGCTGACTCTTTGCTCAAAGTCTCAGTAAAAAAACACTTATTTTCAGACAATGAGAAAAAGTCAACTGTTGTTTGCGAGCTCTGTAATTGCGGTAAAGTGGCTGCCACCGTATGGCACCTAAAGAGCTTATACGGCGAAACTACTTTCTTAACATTTTTATACCTTGCCCTAGAGGTAAAGGGTATACTAAGTTTCTGCAAAAGTACGTATATCTTTCTTTTACATCAGCGCTGCACATCCCTAGACTCTTTCAAAGCGTTTGTGTCAACAGAGCTTTGTTGTTTTTTCTTTTCTTCTATGCTATCACAGAAATGCGCATGTACAAAATCTGCAGGTGGCCGTGGGCTATGCGCAAGAGACTAGAGCTGTGTAGCACTGCTTTACAAACATTTCGAAGATTGATCAAACGCAATATATCCTGCTTTTTTGTGCAGGGTATAAATATCGGGGGGAGATATTTACTACAAATTATATTTTGGATCGTTAAATTTTGTTCAAGGGTATGTACGCATACTTATTTCATAAAAAGCAACCAAAGTGATATTTACTTACACAAAGAAGTTATACAAAAATACAAAAGTGGGCGATGGGTTTGTATGGAGCTACTACAAATGGGGGAATGTGATATAAATAATTAAATATAATCAATATACTCTATAAACTAGAGACCAAAAAGAGCTTAAATACCGGCTTTCATCCTGATATGTAATAAACTAGCTAACAAAAATGCGTAATAACTATCAGACTGACATACACTCATGGCTCTAGATCGGCTAGATTCAGTTACGAACTGTCAAACGTTTTATGATTTTTGAATACGAATTATTAATATTAATATTTAAAAGCAAACAACTGAAAACAAGTTCTACATATTCATTATCCAATAACAATAATTACTTCTACAATAATGAAGTACCGCATCTTCGTTGTTACCAGCATTGGGCTCATTGATGTCTACAGCGCCGAAGCACAACAGGCGCACTATCAGTCTACTATCCACCATCGACGCAGCCACAAAGTCCGATACGTGTACGCCGTCAGGTGCTTGGCGGTTCATTAAGTTCGAATCTGAACGGTGCCGCCGATGCTGTTCTAAAGCTCTCAGAGGGAATTGGCACTTCAAATTACAATCTAATTGGCACCGCTTTTGCCACAGGCAATACTGAGGGCAAGTCGCCCGTCACCACTGGTGGTTCTTTAGCGTACAATAAGTAAGTTCTAAGGCTAAAAATCTATTTCAGACTTGCATCTAATATTTTTTTCTCTACAGCAACGGTTTTAGCGCCAGTTTGGCCAAGGAACATGTGCCCGGCGTACTTGATAGCTTCTCACAAACTGCCACCGCCAATCTCTTCAAGAACAATGTGCACAGCCTGGACGCTAAAGCATTTGCCTCGCTGAGTAAGCTCGCCAATAGTTTTGAGTCTGGATTACTCACACATCAATGGCCACAGTGCCAGTTTGACGTATAATAATTTCACAGGCATTGGCCAACAGCTGGAGTTAGGCTGCCGTGCGAATCTGTGGTCCTTACAAGATCGTAACACTCGTCTAGATTTAACTGGTTCTGGCTTCAAGTCGACAAGTGGTCCATTGAGTGGTCTGACGCATTATTTTGGTTAATTGCATTTAGCATAGTTCATCCTGCCGATTGTTATTTAATTATGTGACTCTGTATGAGAAACATTAGGATTTAACTTTTTATTTAAATAAACATCACATATTAAATGCTTTGTAACAAAAATGCTTTTTCACTTATGTGTTCCTTTACTTACCTGTAAAAGTATTTTAAATAATTTTAAATAGTAATAATTCAAATCCGGGAATTTTCTATAGTACAATTAAATTATATGTTTGTTAAATAAGCTGGGGGAACAACCGAAATAGCTGATAAGAGTTAATATCTCTTTGGATTCAATAAAACACTTTATTTGGCACGTCTAAGTTCTTTGAATTTGAAGTGCAAAATATATTTAAAAATTTGGTTCCGCCATATTTAACGAGTTTTCATTGCTTAGTAATACTTTTAAATTTATTCTAGTTCTCCTTTTATGTAATTATCTTTATGGGTACTGGTTTTTGCCCTGTGGTTGAAATTCAACCATTATAGCGACAACAAAAAATAGTTCACTGCCATTTGATAATGCTGAGAGCGTTGAGTATGACGCACATGTTACGCTCAATCAAGACCAGCCCTTGTAAGCGTATTTGCTCTCATGTCTGTTCCTACAATGCTGAGAGCATTAAGTCCGACCAACATGTTGCGCTCAACATGTTGGCTAGTCCGTCAGTTGCTTATTTTTATGGCATCATTCACTTTGACTTTTTTGTTTGTAATTTTTTAATAAATTGAAAAAACATAGAAAGGGAGAGAGCTCAGGTCTTTGTAATTGGCCGATGGGTTTACCTGGTTCATACCTACTCTAGACTCAATACTTTAGAAAAAATAATATACGCCTTAGGTAAAATAGATATAATTGTATTACTTACGATATATCCTTTAAACCTTTGGAGAGCGCCTTAAAATTAAATAATGGTACCTTGTAATACAATACAATAATTGACAAATAAATACTTGTGTAATATGATAATTACTAATAAAATAAGATTGAAACAAACGCCGAAAGATCGTTCTAGGCGAGATAATTTATAGGACAGTTGTTTCAACAATTGTGCTATTTATTTTTGCAAATGTGAATTACCGGCGGATTAATAAAGAGATAAAGAGATGCTCAGCTCAGCTTATCAGCAACTCAAAAGTAAATCCCCAGCAGTCCCCCAACTGATAAGCGACACCTATATAATCGGCTGGCATTTTAGAGTAGACATCAGTCATACGAATAGCGTACCAAGCATACAAACAAGAAATCCTAAGTTTAATTATTCAAAAGTCAAAATGAAATCTATACAATTAATATTTCTTGGCATCTGCCTGCTCGGCGTTTATGCCGCCGCTGCACCTCAGCAGGTATACGTCCAGCGTCTGCCGTATTATCCACCACCAACTCATGCATCACGTCCAACACGAGTACGTCGGCAAGTGCTCGGCGGCTCTTTAAGTTCGAATCCAAGTGGCGGTTCTAATGCACGTCTGCAAATCTCGCAGGGCATAGGAACACCGCAGCACGGCTTGACAGGCACAGCCTTTGCAGCTGGCAATACACTTGGTGGACCAGTCACAACTGGTGGCAATTTGGGATATAATAAGTAAGTACTCTAGTACATGAGTTATACATGAGTTACCCAACTAATCACCCTTCACTTCTCTTCCAGCCATGGTCATGGTTTCGATCTGACTAAAACCCATACACCCGGTGGTCTGGACACATTTAAACAAAGCGCACATGCAAATCTATTCAACAATGGTCGCCATAATCTCGATGCGAATGTCTTTGCCTCCCAAAATAAGCTACCCAATGGCTTCCAGTTTCAGCGCAACGGTGCTGGTTTGGATTACTCGCACATCAATGGACACGGTGCCAGTTTTACGCACAGCAATTTTCCCGGTATTGGCAAGCAAGTGGAACTCGGTGGCCGCGCAAATCT
Organism: Leucophenga montana; assembly: GCA_035044765.1. Lineage (NCBI taxonomy): Eukaryota > Metazoa > Arthropoda > Insecta > Diptera > Drosophilidae > Leucophenga > Leucophenga montana. Next base: position 395,345 of record JAWNNQ010001139.1, read on the forward strand.
TTGGTCTTCACCGGATCGTAATACGCGTCTGGACTTAACAGGCTCAGCTTCCAAGTGGACCAGTGGTCCGTTCAGCAACCAACGTCCGAACTTTGGTGGTGGTGTTGGCATTACGCATATGTTTGGTTAAGCGAAGTGTGAAAACTGTATGAATTATAAGGGGGAAAGGGCGCGACATTGTATGCAATTGTTTTAAATAATAATTAAGTTTAATAATAAAATAGAAAAATACTTAAACAAAAATTCAGCAAGAGACTTCAAACTTGGCTTCAAAGACAGAATCCACGCCCACAACGCCCACAACACCCACCACTTTTTCGGGTAGCCCTATACAAACTGACCCCCCTACGTTTATATTTTCCAACACGATTTATAATTTCGTGTAAATGGTATTAGATCCTCGGGTCAAGCGAAATTTTTACTGATTTAAGTTGATATTTTTCATACAATATCCAAGAAGTGGGCGGTAAGTTGGTATGGAGGCCACAAATTGATATTTATGATGATGATTTGATAAACAATATACATATGCTGTGGGGTCACCGATGGTTTCTTCAATGCGTTACAATAATTAAGACTAATTGACAATACCCTAAGTTTTTGGTAAACCTTTTCTGAACAAATTTCATAAATACACAGTACAACGTATCATATATTGTTAGTATAAATATTTTCATACTTATGTCTGGTACATAATTATCGTACATGTATTTCACTATTATTACAACAGTTATCACTAATAGTATAAAACATATGTAGACATATAAGTGATATTTGTTTTTATACTGACTTATATGTTTATATACCAATAAATTTTAATATAGTAATGAACACAATGACGACAGAAACAAAACAAAGTCACTAACAGCCAAATAATCCAAATCTTCACCAGAACAAAAAGGCAAAGCTTCGAAAGGTAATAAAATTCAAGATCTGTCACGAAAGCGTTCAAAGAGAATAAAATCAAAAATTACCTACAAAAAAACATGAATGAATTTTTGTTTAATTATTTTTATATTTCATTTGTATACTTAATTATTGTATAAAGCAATTGCAAACAATGTTTCGCTCTTGCCCCCTTATAACAAATCCATTTCTCATACTTCTTTTAACTAAATATATGTGGACGCTTCAATTTTAGTATTTTCTTGTATAGATCACCAGATGTAAAAATCGCATAATACTCATACCAAAAAAGGTGTGCATAATTATAAGCTCAAAAACTGAAAAAATATGAAAAGTTATTGTAGTATGAAAAGTAGAAACTTATAGGATTCCCCTCAGCATTCTACACATTCTGTTCTACGCATTTTGTTCAACTCACTACGAAATATAATTAAACACTGCGAAACAATGTTTTAGTCAACCAAAAAATAAAAATTACACATATAGCAATTTTAAATGATATTAAAACTCAATTGTATACGCTTCGTCGTAATTGTTATACAAACCCGCATGTAAATCACACAAGCCTCGCTTGGAGAAGGACCCTGCGTTCGAAATTCTAAGTGACGGTAAAGTACAAGAACGCCGGCAGATGGGATGAGGAATTAATATAAAAGCCAAGCACAAGCTTAGTAATCCAGCAAGAACTCAACGAGCAATCAAAGCAGCAACAGCAGCATCTTATTTCTATCAGAGCAGCGATTTAAACAAGTTTAAACTTTTTTATTATTAAAGAACAATAATTGCAATTACAAGGATGAAGTGCCTAGAATCTGGTCTACTATCCACCACCGACGCAGCCACTAAGTCCGATACGTGTACGCCGTCAGGTGCTTGGCGGTTCATTAAGCTCGAATCCGATTTTCAGAAAATTCCCCTTTGAAAGAATGCTTTCTCGCGAAACATGCATAAACAATTTATAAAAAGCAAATGTGGTGATAACAATTTTAAGTTCTACTTTAAATATAACAAACAAACCTGATTTAGCATGCCTACGAATATGCTTTTTCGACAATCTAGTAAATAGATCATATAGATCATGTATCTCCTAAGAACTGTTAAAACTAAGTGTATAAAATGAATGAACCAACCCAACTTCAAGGGTTAGCCCTCAATACATAACATATTTTGGAATATTTGTATGAAACACCATTTTTTGTTATTTTAAAATTGTGTGGATGGTTCGAATGTAAATCTGAACAAAATGCTCCACATAAATCCGGATCGGATTATTACAGCTTCAAATAGAGGCTCTTACGAGAGTCGTTTCATTAATAAAACAGTTGAGAACAACGAAATCTTTTAAAGGGCATTTAAGAATGAGGAAGAGACGGAAATGACTATATCGACATAATATTTGATGCTAATTAAGATTACAATATGCCTTTATGTGTATTTGAAGAGAAGTAATATTTTAGCATTAACCCCTATAATACATCATGGAAAATATGATGATTATACCAAGTAGTATCTAATTAACATATGCAATAAGAGATCGTTCATGGATAGGTCCAACAAAACACACAATTTATTTTGGGCGTTATTTTTTTTGGTTTGTTTTATTTTTATATGAACGCTCCCAATGTACTCGTGGCCTGGTGGGTGTTGTGGGCGTGGATTCTGTCTTTGAAGCCAAGTTTGAAGTCTCTTGCTGAATTTTTGTTTAAGTATTTTTATATTTTATTATTAAACTTAATTATTATTTAAAACAATTGCATACAATGCCGCGCCCTTTCCCCCTTATAATTCATACAGTTTTCACACTTCGCTTAACCAAACATATGCGTAATGCCAACACCACCACCAAAGTTCGGACGTTGGTTGCTGAACGGACCACTGGTCCACTTGGAAGCTGAGCCTGTTAAGTCCAGACGCGTATTACGATCCGGTGAAGACCAAAGATTTGCGCGGCCACCGAGTTCCACTTGCTTGCCAATACCGGGAAAATTGCTGTGCGTAAAACTGGCACCGTGTCCATTGATGTGCGAGTAATCCAAACCAGCACCGTTGCGCTGAAACTGGAAGCCATTGGGTAGCTTATTTTGGGAGGCAAAGACATTCGCATCGAGATTATGGCGACCATTGTTGAATAGATTTGCATGTGCGCTTTGTTTAAAAGTGTCCAGACCACCGGGTGTTTGGGTTTTAGTCAGATCGAAACCATGACCATGGCTAGAAGAGAAGTGTGATTAGTTGGGTAACTCATGCATAACTCATGTACTAGAGTACTTACTTATTATAGCCTAAATTGCCACCAGTTGTGACTGATCCACCAAGTGTATTGCCAGCTGCAAAGGCTGTGCCTGTCAAGCCGTGCTGCGGTGTTCCTATGCCCTGCGAGATTTGCAGACGTGCATCAGAACCGCCACTTGGATTCGAACTTAAAGAGCCGCCGAGCACTTGACGACGTACGCGTATTGGACGTGATGCACGAGTTGGTGGTGGATAATACGGCAGACGCTGGACGTATACCTGCTGAGGTGCAGCAGCGGCATAAACGCCGAGCAGGCAGATGCCAAGAAATATTAATTGTATAGATTTCATTTTGACTTTTGAATAATTAAACTTAGGATTTCTTGTTTGTATGCTTGGTACGCTATTCGTATGATTGATGTCTACTCTAAAATGCCAGCCGATTATATAGGTGTCGCTTATCAGTTGGTGGACTGCTGGGGATTTACTTTTGAGTTGCTGATAAACTGAGCATCTCTTTATCTCTTTATTAAGCCGCCGGTAATTCACATTTACAAAAATAAATAGCACAATTGTTTAAACAACTGTCCTATAAATTATCTTGCTTAGAACAATCTTTTGCCGTTTATTGAATTTTTATTTTATTAGTAACTAGCCGGCCGCCCCCAACGCTATATGGACCCACTTGCACAAAATAACGAAGTAAAAAAAGTTCAATACCAATACCTTTGTATTCCTACGCACCTTTTGCTTTTTTCCTAGCATCGAACATTTTTCTAGTGGTTATAACTTTTTCCGTTGCACTTTACATCCATCTCATTCATCAAATCCATCAAGTAGTTACTGAACTATTGCGAATTGGTTTATTTTCTTATATGGTAGGCGTGGCACCGCCCAGTTTCCCACAGAATCTTGTTTCTCCCGATGACCTGTACAAGTGTATGACAAATTTTTTTTCCCGAAATTTCCAATTTTTCTGGAAACTTACATAAGAAAAATAGATAAGAAATAAACGCTGCAATGATTGTTCTCGACTTCGAGATACCCTGTACCTTGTTTAGTGAGCTTTATATGAATCATAGATTGAGATATGCGGAATATTTTATTAGAATTGATTAAAAAGTAGAATTAATTCAAAATAGAAACAAAATATTTTCATACAAAAACTTAAAAATGGGAGGCAGTGTGCATGCCTCTGGACCTAAGTATGTGCAATATTTTGTAAGGATTGACGTAGGATATCATATTTAAGAACAAAAACAAAAAAATGTTTCACAAAAACATAAAAAGAATGACAAGTTTATATGGTTTATATATTTATTGGGCCTTTGCGATATATTTTATTAGGATTTACGTAGGATAAACCAAATTTGTCGTTTCTAGCATAATCAACATCAAAACGAAAACCATTTATACATCATACAAAAATTTAAGGGCAAGTTGTATATAGGGACTACCTATAAAGTGTGGTTGGCATGTGCCTTTGATACTAGTTGTCTGAAAAGGGAAAATGCGGGTGTAAATATTCAAATTTGAAGTCCCTATCTTCTCTCTAAACTTTGTTCGTTCAAACATGTTGGTCGGACAGACAGACGGACATGTCTATATGGATTTGTCATCCGTTCATTTTGGTGAAACCAATGCTTTAATAACCTTTACATGAAATTTAAAATCGTATATTAGCTATATTGATCTCAATCAAAGAAAATAATTTATTTGTAAATGAAATTAAGAAAAATCTACTCTAGAATTAGAAGCTCTAGCTCACAAAATTATACTTCACCACACAGAAGTTCTAGCTGGAACAATGTTTAATATATTATAGGGATTGGAAAACTAGCAACGGCACTTTAATGTTTCAACAATGGGACTACTATTTTATATATAATTTAATTGTATCAATCTAATATCAAGTTAATGAACATAATTTGGTGGTATTTCATTACTGGCATGTTGGAGCCTCATTTCCTGCAATATATTGACGTACAGGTGTCGCTTCATGATATCATTTATCCAGTAAATAAGTTCATTTCCGTGTAAACAAATTTTTTTTGAATATAAGTTGTCACGTAATTTTCTCGAAAGCAGACACAAATGGACATTGTTTTGAGCATTACGCTTAATAAATTTTTCCTTCGTCGAGTTTCTGGATGTAACGTATGTTTCATATCAACTTTGGTGAATAACCAATAATATTTAGCACTTCTATGTAGGGTCAAGGTTTCAGATTGAATATATGAATGAATAGTATAGAGATGCATATATTTTCAATAGTTAAGATTCAACTACTTTCGTAAAGAGTATTTAAGTTTGATTTATCATAAACTAGTTCATGGTAACGAATAGAGAGAAAATTGACAAAAAGAGTTTAATTCAGATGTAGGAAGATATGACGTTTCTTCTAGTTTTGCTACGTAAAATACATATGATACAAGGTTCGCCATGCTCTTCGAATTGTTTTAGAACTAGATGAACTAGAACATCGTCTTTCCCCTGCCAGACCTACCCACCGAAAATCCTTCCACCATCCCCACCTTTCACATGCTCCTTTACTCTACCTCCAATTCTATTATAATTAGAAAAATCTAAAATATCCAATCGCCACGAATTTTTACAGGATCACCCACGGGACTTTTTTAAATATTGCCACAAAATTTGATCAAAATCGGTTGAGTGGTTTCGGAGTCTATAGGGAACATATATACATACTTCCGTTTTTTTATATATAGAAAATACATTTTAAATACATATATGTAATAATAATAAAATTTTAAAAACACCAACTCATGATCATTGACCTCTTTAGCTTATGACCAGCTGGTGCGACATCTAGCGTTGAGTTGAACAACATCTAGCTCGCTTGCTAGCGCTTATGTGAAATTTTGTGGTCCTCCCCACCTTTCACATACATACATACATACATACATACATACATACATACATACATACATACATATATAGATTTTATATCGAACACTGAAAGAATTTTTCAAATCGGACCAGTAGATCCTGAGATTAGCGCGTTCAAGCAAACAAACAAACAAACTCTTCAGCTTTATAATATTAGTATAGATAGGTGATCTCTATGAAAATAAATCTCTTTTAGAATTTAAAAAAATGCACTATGACAGTTTTCCAAACATTAAGCCGTGCGCAGAAGAATTAAGACGTTCCAAATAAAATGTTTTCTTGAATCCAAACCATTAATATTTCTTATCAGCATTTCCAGAAAATATTATATTCAGTATTATTATTAATTATGAGTTTATTTAAATGAAATTAAAAATTGTTATTGTTTCTTATAAAGAGTTACGTAATTAAATAACAATCGGCAGGATCAACTATCCTAAATGCAATTAACCAAACAAATGCGTCAGACCTATTCCGCCACCGAAGTTCGATTGTCCACTCAATTGACCACTGGTCCATTTGGAAGCAGAACCAGTTAAATCTAGACGAGTGTTACGATCTTGTGAGGACCAGAGATTCGCACGGCCGCCCAACTCCAGTTGCTGGCCAATGCCTGGGAAATTATTGTGCGTTAAACTGGCACTGTGGCCATTGATGTGTGAGTAATCCAGACCAGCACCATTCTTCTGAAATTCAAAGCCATTGGCGAGCTTATTCTGCGAGGCAAATGCTTTAGCGTCCAAGCTGTGTACATCGTTCTTGAAGAGATTGGCGGTGGCAGTTTGTGAGAAGCTATCACGTACACCGGGAACATGCTCCTTGGCCAAACTGGCGCCGAAACCGTTGCTGTAGAGAAAAAAAATAATAAATATTAGATGCAAAACTCAAATAAATTTGTAGCCGTATAACTTACTTATTGTACGCCAAAGAACCACCAGTAGCGACTGGTGATTTTCCGTCTGTATTGCCTGCGGCAAAAACGGTGCCGATTAGATTGTGATTTGGATTGCCAATTCCCTCTGAGAGCTTCAGAACTGCATCGGCGCCACCGTTTGGATTCGAGCTTACTGAACCGCCGAGCACTTGGCGACGCACTCGTATTTGGCTAGGTGACGGCGCCGGTGTTGGATAATATACTGGATTCTGATAGTACGCCTGTTGTGCTTCGACGGTGCAGATGCCAATGAGTGCAATGCTGGCAATAACGAAGATCAGGTACTTCATTGTTTTAGAAGTAATTATTGTTATTGTATAATAAATAAGTAGTAGCGACTGGTGACTGGTTCAAATTGTAGCTCTGTAGAGGCTAGTTACTGCTGCGCTGGTTGTTCGTTCTGTTCTTGTTGATTTACTCATCGCGCGCTTGGTTTTTATATGAATCGAACATCCCTTCTGCAATTGTTCTGCTGTTGTACTTTACCGTCGCACAAAAATCCGAACGCACAGTGTTTCCCCAAGCGCAGCTTGTGTGATTTACATGCAAGCTTGTTGTCAAACATTTATAAGGCAATTAGTCCGCGTATCAATTTCAATAGAGAAACGCATCCAGTCATCTTAAAAATTATTTAGCTTCAACGTCGACAAGGTATTATTGTCTTATCGCTCAAATTTACTTTGTCGTTTGTTATTGTTTGTGTAAAGAATCCCCCGAACTAATGACGAAATACATTTTAAGTTTATTCTGTCATGAAAATATGATAATATGTCATGATGATATATCTATTATAATATACACACATACTTATACTCGTTATCAGCTCATCGAGACAAACAGATCTAGTCCAGTCGCATGTGTTCTGTTTCTCAAATACATGTATACTCTTATTAATCGCTAATTCTATATATATGTATATTTTAATTACATATATATTTTCGTGATCAGCGCGACAAGACGTGTCGATCTATCCATTCCCATAGTTTAAAAGTTGGTATAGAGACTTTTTATAACCGGAAGCAAGTTCAAACATGACAGCGATTTATCCCCTAGAAGGTACAAAAAAAACTTTATATTTATTTTATTTATCTTTACACTTTATGTTTATATTCTGGATATTCATTTAAACTCGTAACTGCCTCGTAAACCATGTAAAATCGGGAATGTACCAGACTTGTAAAAAATATGTCCAAATTTGTATGGGGTGTATTAAACCCAAAATTTGATGCGTAAATTGCCTCGTGAATTTGCTTTTAAGCTAAAGCCCAATACTGAGATCGATGAACATTTTTGCTACCGAAATTGTAAATTATTACTGCTACGTCAAACAAACAAAATACAGTGTTCGCAAAACAACATGAAATACTAAAATCAGATATGTATTAGGTGAAAAGTCTACACTTATTAATTTTTCTTTGTTTTTTTTTGTTTTTTTTTCTGACGGAAATGCAAAAGGTTACACTCTTTACCACCTGTTTTTTTAGTATATGAAGTATTTTTCGTAGCAAACATTTTTGTTATCTGAGTACACGATGAAAAACAGTTCGTACCGAAAATTTTTGGTTGTAGTTTGACAGTTTTTTTTTTTATATTAAGTTTTTTCAGTATCAAAAATTTTCATCGATCTACATGCAGGCTTTCCAAGGCATTACAGCCAGAAAAGGTTGGTTTTGTTTTCACTTCTTTAGTTTCGTTTTTCTTTTTAATTAATTAATTCATTATGCATCTTTTTTTTTGGGTATTAATATATGTTGTTTTTTTTTTTGTTTTATCTTTTTATTTGCCATCAGTTCGATGCAGGAACTATAATCAAATTTTCTGACTACTTCATTTTCACATTTACGGTTTACATATTATATTAACATATAATTACATAATAACCTAATCTTAACTTAATCTTAATGTTCTTGAACATGACAGATCTAACGGGTGCACTCGCTGAAGCCGCCTCGTTGTTGTTGAATTATCCAATAAATTGATAGCTAGAATATTACAGTGCTGATCAAGTTTTTCTATGTATCTGGTGCTATGTCTCTTGATTTCTTCAGCTATACTTGTCATCTGAAGATCGTTATGAATATTGTCATTGCCTATATATCACGGAGCTCGAGTGATTTTCCCAAGGGTGATGTTTTGATACCGTTGAAGTATTTCGGTATTTGATACAGCTGCCACACCCCATAGCTGGATGCCGTAAGTCCAGACCGGTTTAAGTATGGCTTTGTATAGTCTGACTTTGCTGTCCAGACTAAGCTTAGATTTTTGGCCTAATAGCCAATACATCCGCGTTGTCAGGTCTAATTGCTTCCTTTTCGCCACTATATGGTCTTTAAAAGTTAGCCTTTTGTCAAGCCAAAAGTCTAGATAATTGACTTTGTTTCGTTTAGGAATCACCACGCCATTAAAGCGGGCCCGATCGTTACCCTTATGTCGAAGTGCGAATAAGACATGAACGGACTTGGCTGCGTTTACTGCGATATTCCACTTGTTCATCCAGTCTTGGGTTTTGTTCAGTTGGTTTTGAAGCAATTGAGTTGCTGCTGTAGCACTGGAAGCTGTAGCAAGAATTGCTGTATCGTCAGCATATGTCGCTATAGTTACTTCATTGCAGGTAGAGTCGGGCATGTCAGCTGTGTATATGGTGTAAAGCAATGGGCCCAGCACGCTTCCTTGAGGCACTCCTGCCTTTATGCTTTTTAACTCAGATGTGGCGTTTTCGTGTCTCACGTAGAAGCTTCTGCCCTGTAAATATGATCGAAGAAAGCGGAACTCTGTGCAGGATAATGTCATTTTTATTTTGTATAACAACCCCTTGTGCCATACGCGATCAATGGCTTGTTTCACATCAAGGAATACGGCCGAACAGAACTGTTTCTCTTCAAAAGAATTTTGAATGACTTCAACGATTCTGTGAACTTGCTCTGGAGTTCCATGCCTTCGTCGAAACCCGAATTGATGGTCGGGGAGAATATCACTTTCTAGTCTCGGTAGTACTCTATGAAGAAATATTCTTTCGAATATTTTTGAGAGTACCGCCAGCAGAGTTGCTAATTCGTTCTCAGGTTTTCCAGGCTTTGGAATTAGAATTAGCTCTGCGCACTTCCACTGGCTAGGGAAGTGGCCAAGCCTGAAGCATAAGTTAAATATTTCCACTATTAGTTGTAGACAATTATCGGGAAGTGCTTTGATTGTTGCTATGTCGATTCCGTCGTATCCAGAAGACTTTTTCCTTACCAGAAGTTTTATTTCATTTGTAAGCTCTTCCAAACTGGCTGGAGTTATCGGAGCATTGTCACAGCATGGTGCTTTGACCACTCTTTCTACCTCTGCTTCGTGTGCACTACTGCAAATCGCGAATGGTGTAAATTGTTCCTGAAGGTGTGCAGCGAATGTGTCAGCTTTTTCTTGATTGCTGTGACACCAATCCCCCTTAGGAGTTTTAATGGGAATTAAACGTAGAGCTGGACGTTTTAAATATTTTGTAGCTCTCCATAAATCGCATTCAGGTCCATTAGGCTCAGCATTAATCAGGAAGTCTTCAATCGCATCGTTTTTCAAGTCAATCAGTCTATTTTTTAATTTTTTTGAAACTCTGTTTAATGCGTTCTTATCTGCCGGGTAGTGAAATTGTTGCCAGATACGTCCAAGCATTTTTTTCTCATTAACAAGCTCACGAATTTCTCTAGAATATATCGAGTAGTTGTGGTATGAAGATGGTTTGTTTGATATTTTTAAAGGAGTTGCGATGTCTGCTGCTTCATGAATTTTCCGGCATAACCATTCAACCGTATCGTCAACATCTCTTACGAAATTCGTTTCTATATTAGGGTCTACTTGACCATCTAACCAGCATCGGAATAGAGACAAGTCTGAGTTCTTGCTGAGAAGATTTCTTCTGACAGTCTCAAGATCGACTGGAACATTGATTTCGATGACAATTGCAGAGTGGTCGGAAAATAACTCGTGGAAGTCTTTAATTGTTATCCTTCGTCTATCGATTCCATGGCAGATGGTTATATCTAGTATATCCGGGTGACGATTTGGGTCAGTCGGCCAGTATGTAGGACTTCCTGAAGTTAGGACTGAATAATTATTTGAATGAATGCACTTCAGTATTATGACGAAACATGGGTACATGGTTATGACGTCGAAACCAAAGCCCAATCATCCCAATGTAAGCGGCCAGAAGAACCATGATCGAAAAGAGCACGGTCAAATGTGAAGGTTTTGCTCTCTGTTTTCCTCGATTACAATGGCGTACTGTATCGTGTGTTCTTGCCAGAAGGTCGAACGGTCAATAAGGAATATAACCTTGAATACGAAGAAAACGTCCGGCTTTGTGGCAAAACAATTCATGGCTTTTGCATCACAATAATGCACCCGCTCACACATCGTTGCTTGTTCGTGATTTTTTGGCCAAAAACAACACCCCAATCATGCTACCGTATTCACTGGACTTGGTCGCCAGCGACTTTTTCCTGTTCATGAAACTGAAAGGACCCCTGGAAGGAAGGCGTTTTGACACGATTGAGGAGATAACGACCAATAAAACAATAAAAGAAAACAAATTTTTAAGGCCGCATCCTTAAAAAATGTACTTATGTGGAACATATGACCCTATTTTGGGCGCTGTGTACATGGCATCCACAAAATTTCGTATAAGTTTGAAGACTCTAACTCTTTTAGTTCCTGATATATGTTGTCTCATACCAATTTCCGATGCTGATCAAGAACATATAAATTTTATACATACATTACATACATTCGCACAAACTTATTATACCCATGTCCCTACAATTAAAAAATGTTATTTTTCTTGATTTATATATATATATATATATATATATATATATATATATATATATATATATATATATATATATTTATGTATATATTCTTTTGTAAGTTAATGATTCAAATCTTTTTTATTAAAAAATGATAGTCAATGGTTTAGCCCAGCACGTTTTCCAGCGCCCATTAATCAATACATTCAAGTCGACCGACATTCTATCTCTTAATTCCACTTGTTGAACACATTATTCTGATGAACAATTACACAAACTTCGCCGCCTGAACTTCGCCCTTATACACATTTCATTATTACTCCTTACACGCCCAACACAAGCGCCATCATTGTTTGCGGCTCGCTGCCGCCATTTTGTTTTTGAAGCGCACTTATCGCCGCCATTTAGGCAGTCATTGTTCAATGCAACTCTGTGTGTACCAGGCACAGATTTGACAGTTATTAGCACTCAATCAGCATAATCGATGTAAATAAATATTGTAATAAGTACAATATACATTGGGCAAATGAGCGCTTTGATAATAAAAGAATATACATATATAAATACATAATACGAGAAGCGCAACGAAAATATACTCAAGGATTGAGTGCGTTTACGCACATTGAGCATATTTGATTCCCTGAGCATAAACGGAGAGTTTGAGCTTTTACTCCAGCGCGAAAACTTCGAATTTGTAATTGAATTTTGTGCGCAGGACAATTTGTGAAAGTTGAGAAAAGCTTACACTGCAAGAAATATGCACTGAATCAGTGCATTGAAAAGTTATGGGCTCATATGTATATACAAAATGAAAAAAGTCAAAAGGATTGAATTTTTACATGTGGTCTTCTAAGTATTCTGAAGATAAGTTTGCTGATTTTATTCAATTTAAATTAATTGTGACATAATCTTACTTAAATATATCAATATTTGCTACATAGAGTAAAAAGAAGAAGATAAGAAGTTACCATATGAAATTTCAAGTTGATATTGAATGTAATAAAAATCATTTCCTTAAAAAACGCCTAAAAGTGGGCGTGGTCAATGTGACTTATGTTTTGCCTAAGAATATGGAAAGTCTCTATACCCGATTACAGAACGATATCTTAAAAACTGTGGGACTACTTTTTATTCACACAGACAGGGGACATACATAGCTAGTTTGATTCGCCTCGTCGAGTCGATCCAGAATACGTATATGTATGATATCAGCAATTTTTTGTTGTCCTTTGAACATTATGCATAAGTACAGTACGCATAAGAAAAAATAAAAGTGAGAACCGAAACTATACCGGTAAATGTTTTGGTTCCTGTACGGTTCTTTAATTTTATTTTATTTCGGTAAAGGGTTGCGGTTTCAAAAAAATTAACATATTGGTTCTGGTTCCGGTTCTCCATTTGAATCGGTTAAAAATTTAAAATTTTTTTGAACGTTCGTGTTTGTGTCGCGTTACCCAGTATGTATCTATCATCAGCAATTTTAAAACGGTAGGCAGAACAAATGTGAAAGTGTGCGCTCACAATACAGTTTTATAATATTCATACGTTAAAAATAGGCTGAATATTTACAAAGACCGAGCAATTCTGTTTTTATACCATTCACACATAGTGTGAAGTGGCAATCAGTTTGTCTGAAGGTTTATACCGTATTAAAAGTCAAAGTATATAAAGCGTAAAGTATATACAAGGTGGATCTAAAAATAACCGAACTTTTAATTTAAATCATAGAACACGTGCCGCCATCTATTAAATGTTCGCAGTGTTAGAAAGGTACATTATTCTTCTTTCGAATGCAGCTAAGTTCATGTTAACCGTTTGACAGGTCACAAAATGACACACGTTTTAATAACAGCAGTTTTTGTAGTTCTGTCGTAAAAACATAAAGAAATGCAAATTTGGTTTTAACGAATTGTTAAAAAAAGTTTATGATGATGGTTATATGAGTCGTTCTCAAGTTTACACGTGGTTTACACTATTTAAAAACGGTCGTGATGATTTAAATAATGATCTAAGACCTAGACGACCTGAAGCATCTAATCGTGCTGAGTTTGCGGAAAAAGTAAGCGAAATAATCACTATCGATGCAATTTTCACTGTGTGAATGCTAGCAGAATAATTAAATTCATCCTACTGTACAATCTACAAAATATTAACTGAATATTTGGGTAAAAGAAAGGTGTGCACGTTTTGTTACACATCAGTTAAATGATGATCAAAAAATCATTCGTATAGAGCATTGCAAAAACATCATTTCAACAGATTTTCTTGATTCGATCATAAAGTTAAATGAAACATGGTTTTTTAAATAAGATCATACAACTAAGCAGTAATCTGCGAAATGAAGCTCAAAAAGATGGTCCCAAACCTAAAAAATTGCGTTTTCCAAGTCAAGAATTGTGACAATGTTGAAAACTTTCTATGATTCCAAGGGTATCAGAAGTCAAGAATTGTTACAATGTTGAAAACTTTCTATGATTCCAAGGGTATTGTTCACAAAGAATTTGTTCCAGAAGGATAAACTGTTAATGGAGTATATTATTTACAAGTTTTATATCGTTTGTGGTCGAGAATTCTACGTGTTAGGCCCCAATATTCCAAAGGAAAACAGCTGTTTGATGAAAAAACAGATTTGTCTCATCGACCACCTTCCGCATTCGCCTGATCTATCACCGTGCGATTCTTTTCTCTTCCCAAAAATGAAAACTGCAATGAAAGGAGCTTTTTACGATGACATTACGGTGACACAGTTGCTAAAGAACATCCCAAGAAGTGAGTTTAAAAAGTCTATGGATAAATTGGTTGACCGTTCCAAACGTTGTATTGAGTAAATATAAAAAATATAAAATGGATCGTATTTTGAATAAATATTAGCTTTGAAACATAATACCATGCTTGTGTTATTTTATAACTATAAAGTTCGGTTATTTTTAGATCAGATCGTGTACATTTGTAATCAGCTCGACGAGACCAGTCGATCTAACCATGTTCGTCTGTCTGTCCGACTCTAAGTTTGTTTGTTAGTTGTTACGCATTGGTTGGGGAAATCTGGCTGAAAGCCGGAATTAAAGCTGTTTTTGATCCCAAGTTTATAGGGTTTTAATACTGATACGTCACGCCCACTTATTGACGTAGCTCCAATACAAACATACCGCCCATTTACCATATATGTTTTTGGGTAAACATATATGGTAAAATTTGGCGAAAAAGTTCTTATCTGGCAGTCTATCCTATGAATATTATAAACGCGAAAGTTTGTATGGATGTGGTGATGTTTGTTATTCTTTCACGCAAAAACTACTGAATGGATTTTGTGCTAAAATTTGTGAAGCGTAAATTAACGCATTTATTTAATTAATTTAAAACAAACACACCGCAAACATTTTAACCACGTCTGCTACTCTGAGTAAACGATAAAAAGCTGATAGCTACAAAGTTGTCTGGCGATCATGGGTTTGCCTTAAATGGTCATGTGTGCGGGGCGAATAGAGAGGCAGAGAATGAAAGAAAACCGTTGGCTTTTTGAAAGTTTAAATTTAAATTAATCAAATTTTTGTTAATAGAATTTGGGTTTTAATGTAATTCAAAAATGGAATGAAAATGAAAATTTGTATATATATATATATATATATATATATATATATATATATATATATATATATATATATATATATATATATATATATATATATATATATATATATATATATATATATATATATATATATATATATATATATATATATATATATATATATATATATATATATATATATATATATATATATATATATATATATATATATATATAGAGAGAGAGAGAGAGAGAGAGAGAGAGAGAGAGAGAGAGAGAGAGAGAGAGAGAGAGAGAGAGAGAGAGAGAGAGAGAGAGAGAGATATATATATATATATATATATATATATATATATATATATATATATATATATATATATATATATATATATATATATATATATATATATATATATATATATATATATATATATATATATATATATATATATATATATATATACACACATATGAGAATTGGTCTTTAAGTATTTGTTATCTCATTAAGGCTCGGACTTTATGCTAGTAATTTTGGCTTCCAAGTCTTGAATTGTAGCTGGTATATCGACAAAGACTTTTGACTTCACATAACCCCAAAGGAAAAATATGTCACCAAAATGATTTAGCTATAAAGCTATTGTTTTGCTATGTGTGTGCCGTAGCACCGTCTTGCTGAAACCATGTTGCCGGTATCACGGGCTTCAATTGAGGCAACAAAAAATTCGTTATCATGGTGCGGTAGCGCTAGCCATTGACTGTTATGGTTGTCTTGCCACTTGAAATACGGACCGATGATCTACTAGCCCATCAACCACAACAAACAGTGTATTTTTGTGGATTTAACGGTAGTTCGAGAATCTCTTCGAATTGCTCATCAGCCCAAATGCGGCAATTTTGTTTATTGACGTATTCATTGGGCCACAAACTGAAATTAAAGCGTAAAATCAAGTCTGGCGATTTTAATTCTTGAACGAGTTGGATTTTGTACGTCTTCAAACCAAGATAAAATCTTAAAATTCACCAAGTTGTTCCATACGAAAGGACAAGATGCTGTGCACGGCGTCGATTTGTCCTGGTCTTCAGTCACACTCTCCGCTACAGCCGTAATATTCTCCTCACCACGGACACATTGATAGGGATACTCTATCTGATTAGGACCAAAACAAGCCACTATAGCGGAATTTAGCCAAATATTTGAAAAAATGTATACAAAACTGATGGACATCTTCAGATCGACGCGTCTCATCGAGAGTATATGCATATACTTTATAAGGTCTACGATGTATCCTTTAATGCGTTACAAACTGACAAACTATTTCACACTATACGGTATATCACAAATTTTCGTCTGGTGATTTCGATTTAACAGAGAAATTTCGTATTTGACACAGAAATCTAGTAGATTCAATTAAAGCACTGTTTAATGGACAGACGTTTTTAGTTGTCGTACATAACAAAAATACAAATAATGTAAATGGAACTATTTGCAGATTTTAGTTGAAAAGCATTGTGAAGTTCATTATTTGGTGTGATGTGTCTGAATTACTTATTTTATTAAAAAAAAATTTTTTTTTTTTCAAAATATCAATAAAAAAACCAATCTAGAACAAGATAAAATAGAAACAAAAAATTGTTTTGACATCTTGAAAAACATGTTTTTAAGGAATTTTAGCCGTATCCATTGATATGCACGCGAATCAGAAAAATCCAAGTTTGTAGGCTATATCTCCTACATCATCGGCGGATCTAGGGGGAGGGAATTGGAGAACTTTTGCACGTCCATATTACTCTTCTACAACGTTTATTTAAAACTAATTATACCCTCCTCACATTATATGTAGTGTATAATAATAATAATAATTAAGAAAAATACTAGTAAGCTGTATTTATAAATACACATTGAATACTAGTTTGTTTGCTTAAGTTTGGCGCTACTCTCTCTCTCTCTCTCTCTCTCTCTCTCTCTGTCTGTCTCTCGCTCTCTTAACAGTTAATAATTAGTAAAGAGTTAGTGGGAAAGGCATGGTACAATAATAATTGGTTCAAGGCAAGTTTATGATCATTTTATTATTTTAGTTTTTAAGCATTTTTTATCAAATTCTCTTCGAAAAGCTCGTTTTTTACTTGTGCTCATAAATATTCGATTCTCCTTCGCTTCAAAATATCCATACTACAGGCAAGAAATAGAAAATCCCAGACAAGCAATAAAAAGAATGTAAAATTGGTTTTTTGTTAAATTTTGATTACTTTTTTTTTTTAATAAAATATTATTTTTGTTAATCTATTCGATAGCTAAGCAACAAAATACAGAAATAAATAAAGCTGCCACATTAATAAAACTAAGTAAATACTTGTATTTTAAATTAAATGACACTTTAACCAAAAGAGTGCGACAGACCCAGATTGGTGTTGAAATCACGTTGTCCACCGAATATGCCGCTAGTCCACTTCGAGACACCATTTGTCCAATCCAGACTTGTAGCGCGATCGGGTGAGGACCAAAGATTTGTTTTCGTTTCAAAATTCAACTGTTTGCCAATGCCGGGTATTGAGCTTTGCGACAAACTGGCACCGTGTCCGCTAATGTGGTTGTAATCCAAGCCAGCACCATTGCGATCGAATTTGAAGCCATTGGCATTCGTATTGGACGACTTGAAGACATTAGCTTCCAGACTATGTACACCATCGTTGAAGAGATTCGCATTCAAGGCCTGTCTGGTGGTATCACGCACGCCGTCAATTGATTCCCTAGCAATGGAGGCGCCCAAGCCGTGACTATTGAAATAAAAGGAGTTAGAAACTGTTCTCTCTGAAATACTGTCTGTTTTACATACCTATTGAACTCCAGTTTACCGCCATGCGCACTCGGTCCCTTGCCAGCTGTGTTACCCGCTGCAAAGACGCTAGCAATGGCATTCGTATTTGGATCGCCTATTCCAGCTGCCAGATTGAGACGTGCATCGGCGCCACCATTTGGATTTGACTTGAGATCACCTCCAATGGCCTGACGGCGTACGCGTATTGGACGTGGATGCGATGTCGGACGCGGACTATATGGTCGTTGTGGACGTCCTGGATAAGCTTCTGTCAGTCTAAAGAGTGCCAGAGCAATTATTGCAATGCAAATAGTGGTTTTCATTTTGTTGTTAAGATTTAAAGCTGTGCGTTTCGATGCTGCTAGTTAGCTGCCTTTTGATGCTTTTCTCCGTTGTAGCCACTGCTTTTATACTTCGTGCCAAGCGCACAGAAATGTTTCATTATAGACATCGCTGCCATCGCTTATCATTGTAAGCTAGCGTTGTTGTATTTGTTAAGTGAAAGTTTGTTCCAATTGTACGCTTTGTAAGTCCCCACTACACCTTAGGGGATTCTTCTGTGCTTGTGCGATAACCCTGTGCTCTCTTATTACGATTTTAAGTTAACATGCATATTAATTTGTAATTTTTAGAAATATGTGATTTTTTCATCGTGGCAAAAAGTACCGAAACAACTGATTTGAGATCTATTAATTACAAATAGTATTATTGTTTTACAGGTAAAATAGTTAAATGGCAAAGATAAAATACTTAATGAAATCTGAACGTATCACAGTAATTGAGGTTAATATAGCGATCTTAATAAATCTTGCCTTATCTTATAATTGTCACCAAGTGAAGCTGCAGTCTTGAATTCCTTGAAGTTAATTGTTTCTGATTTCCTTGGAAGTATGCCGAAGTCAGATATGTCGCTCTCAATATACATATCCATGGAATTATAGAAGTAGCCCAAGCTTCTACAAAATTCTTGAAAATAAAATAATCAGACAAACTGATAATATCATTTCACACTGTGAATTGTATCGGAATGATTTTAAAATCTTCGGGACGGGCGGGATCGAGAGAGACATTTTTTTTTTCAGAACGGGCGGGATCTGGACAAATTTTTTATCCTTCGCCCATCTCTAATTTAAACTAAAGAACTTATTTCTGTCTCTTTCATTTTTACCAAGCCGCATATTCGCTAGCAAGTTTTTTGGCGCCAAGGCTCAACTTAACCTTAAAATGTACGTCAAGCCAACACGCATTTAATTTTTACCGCTAAGGCAATTAAAGCTTTCCTGTCAACTGTTGACATGCACTGACTCTTTTCTACACACTTATAGTAATATATCGCTCTCTCTTTTTCTCTACTACATGTAAATATAGAAATGTAAATACATACACTCTCCGGCAAGCTTACACTTCCTCTCTTTCTGTCTGTCTCTCTAGCACATCCTTTTGGGCTACAACAACAATTTTTTTGACAGTTGAAATTATATTTTTACGCTCAAATAGAAAAGGAAAGAACATTTTATTGTATTAAACGAAAAAGCGCAAAGCTTGAGTGAATTTTGAACGCTGTCTCGTTCTTGTCGTCTTCGCTTTGGCTTTTGAGGAAAATTCTAATGTAAGTATGAAAAACTGCTTATCGATTGCGGACGTAACAAATTTTCGCGTGCGTGAAAAATCGTTTAAAATTGTGCAAAATTATTCATAGTAAAATAAAGCACTGAAAAAAAAAATGTTAAAAATACGCTAGTAAAAGGTAAAAGTGCTAAAATTTTATTAATTAAATTGAAAATTGTGTGAAAAACAAATAAAAATTGAACATTTTATGCATTTGGCCTTCATTACAAGTTGCTCGAAGGCTGAAAATTTTTTGCATCATGTGTGTGTGTATATGTATATACGCGAGTGTGTGTATGTTGAAAAAGTGTTGAAAGTATATGTGAAAATATTTGGCAAATATAGTTAAAAAACATTTACTTTTTGTGGAAACAATTAGTTTGTAGTATACCTACAATAAGTATAAGTGTGTAGCTTAAAATATTATATAAAACTAGAACACTAAAGCTATTTATAAATCTTAAGTGCTAAGTAAGCACTCAGCATCGAGAAAAAAAAATTGCAGATCTAAATTATTTCAAAGACACATTTTATTATAAATATTTTCTCAAGGCAGCAAAAACAAGAAACGCCTTTTAAATGGACATATCCCTATATATAAATCCAACCTATTAACTAAATCTAATGTGCAAAAATGAAAATGTGTGCCACACAAAAAAGGAAATGGAATCTTCTTGTCTTGAGTTTTCAATTAAATATTACTCATACGCACTGAAAGCTCAAAGCAACTCAATTCAAGCGTCGCTTTTAAGCGAATTAGTTTCACTCAAACGCTTTCACACTCATTCGCCGCATGCTACTCAATTCTGTCGCTCTCTCTCTCTCTCTCTTTCTTGCTATCTAGCTCTTTCCTACAGTTTTTAACACTATTCCTATTACACTCAAATTACTAATGTCATTTCCTTTTTGTTGTCTCTTGTTTGCGTCTTTCGTTTTTCCCATTTTAGTTTTTGTTGTTTTTCTTTCTTTTTTTGTCGAATTGAATTACATTTTTTCAATGTTAAGTGCGTATCGCAATAATAACTGTATTAGATACTCACTCGCTCGCTCTACATACGTTACCACCTCTTTCTTTTCACACTCCCTATCACGCACAACTCTTCACTGTGATTCCGTTGCTTTGGAAACGCCATTTTTGTTTCTTTTGCCTTCTGTCTCCATATTATGACATTTTTGTTCACAATTTATTGCTTCGACATTTTTTCTAAGTTGGCGTAAATTTATTGAATTTCATTTGTGCAGCCAAGTTTATTGCTTTGTAAAAAGTGTGCACTTGTATTATATCACATTACCGTTTAAATGTCGAGTGTTGTGTTTGTTCTTGACCCTCTTTTTGTACATGGGCGACCATTGACTTCAACTAGTGATTAATTATCAGGAAATTAAATTTTGAGTTTTAGTACGAGATATATACACGTCTATTTTAGCGTATGATGCCATCCCGAATAAGTAGATGTCAGCAGAAATTATTCCGAGTGGAACACGTAATGCTCAAACCACTACGAAATCTGGATGTAAACTAATAACAAATAAAAATACCTCTTGAATGTTGTACACCTGCCTTTTTTTGCTTATTTAGTTTTATGCGCCAGTTGGTCAATCTTGCGAACAGGTGTGTATGGTCAGATAGTCGTCTAGTCATTATGTCGAATGAGCGAGTGCTCTTTCGCTGAGATGGCACTTATGTATGCATATTTTGGGTAGGCATCATTTATATTTTGTATTTGGGAATTTCGAGCCGCACACATTCAAATGCATGAGCAACATGGACAAAGATTGCTGAACAGCATTCACGGGGCTCAAACGCAGTACGAATATCAGAGGTGATACGATGGACTTGCTGAATAGTGCCGTACTCGTCATGAAATCCAAATTGATGTGTGGCGATGACGTCTCGTGTGTATGACCCAATTTTGAGAAGAAGAATCTTTTAAAAAAGTTTGGATAAGTAGAATAGTAGGAATACGGGTCTATATGACACACCTGCCATGATACCTGGTTTTAGTATCTTTACTCTACTGGGATGGAAAGTGAGCGCATTTAGGGAGTTAGGAGTTAGGGGTTAGGGAGTTTAATTTTGGGAGCAATCAGTTCATAATTTGCTGCGTTTTTTTTTATCGTTCTTTATTTCATTCACGTTGACTCTGAGGGGTTGAAGAGGAAGCACAAAGCAGTTTGTTGGCGCATTTGTCTAGAAAACATTTCTAAGATGAGCTGCGAAAACGATGGCCTGACTCTTATGAGCGTAACTACTTAAGCGCGTGACTTTATACTTGCGTGAGTCTCCATAGAAAATATTTATAACTTAACGTATAACTCAACGTTATCTTCTCAAATTTAAGAGCGTGTAGCAATTTTTATACCATTCACACATAGTGTGAAATGGTATTATCAGTTTGTCTGAAAGTTTGTAACGCATTAAAGGGGCTA
Organism: Leucophenga montana; assembly: GCA_035044765.1. NCBI lineage: Eukaryota > Metazoa > Arthropoda > Insecta > Diptera > Drosophilidae > Leucophenga > Leucophenga montana. The sequence continues at coordinate 417,536 of JAWNNQ010001139.1, forward strand.
TCGTAGACCCCATAAAGTATATATATTCTTGATCAGCTCGACGAGACGAGTCGAAGTAGCCATGTCCGTCTGTCTTCTGAATGTTGTTGCGCATTTTTTGGGGACCAATTTTTATGCTAATCAGGTTTTCAAGATTGACCTGCCTCGCCCACTTTTTGTGGTAGCCCCTATACAAACCCACCGCTCACTTCGGAATTTTTGTATGAACAATTTTTTTATTGTAGTCAATATCAACTTAATAATTGATATGATAACTTCTAGTGGACGGATACTTGACATATACATTAATGGGTGGACCCGCCCACTGTTCGAGGTAGCCCCAATACAAACCTACTTCCGATTTTTGACTTTTTGTATGAAAAACTTCCTTATTAAAATCAATATAAGCTTGAAATGCAATGTGGTGCCTTTTTATGGTCAGCCGCTTAACATACATAGACATTGTCTTTTTATGAAGAAGGTTCTTTATTAAAATTTCATGGTATTAGGGCTTCGGTTCAACCGAAGTTAACGTTTTTTCTTGTTTGTCTTTCTTTTTGCGGCATAGATACTTCCTAATTTGTATGAAGAAAGAAACTACTTACTCTATAAAACTGTGGTAAACTAGAACGGCGCAGAAAAGAGATAAAATGCTTTAGGTGCGGCCTTATGGTTATCAAGGATAATAGTAGTTGCAGTAGTATTCGATTTTATCCATATTTGTAGAAGTGAAAAAGTTGTATTAATGTTGTATATTTTTTGGAGTCACTAATAACTCCGTCACATCGGATATATCGTACATTTCGACATTTCAAAAACGTGCTGACAAAAGTTTTTGTGCAGGGTATAAGAAAGGAGTCTAAATAAAAAGATATTTTTTTTTGATGGTTTGACTCACTCAAATCTTTTGTTGTTTATACTATACTCGTAGTAACAGTTTCTGCTACGTGCTAGTTTTTTCGATTTTTATTACTAAAAAAAATTCAACTTTTCTGGTAACTTTTACTGAAAAGTAACAACTACCTTTTCCAGTAACTGATACTAAAAAGTAAAAACTACTTCACAGAATATGCGTATTTGTATGGTTTCGGATTTCTTCTACCCCAACATTGGTGGTGTCGAAGAGCACATCTACAATCTTGCCCAAGTGTTGCTGTCCCACGGTCATAAAGTTGTAGTAATAACGCATTCCTATGGTGACTGCAAAGGAGTGCGATACTTGACCAATCGACTGAAAGTCTACTATCTACCAATACGGGTGTGCTATAATCAATGTATTCTGCCGACCATCATATGCAATATGCCTTTGATTAGGTGTGTGCTGCTACGCGAGACTATCCAAGTGGTGCACGGTCACTCGGCTTTTAGTGCGCTGGCACATGAAACGCTAATTGCTGGTGCGCTGCTAGGCCTAAAGACTGTCTTTACGGATCACAGCTTGTTTGGGTTTGCTGATCTATCTGCAGTGATTACGAACAAGCTACTCCAGATTCATCTGGCTGCAGTGAACCACTGCATCTGTGTTTCACACATCGGCAAGGAAAATAGCGTACTACGTGCGTGTGTGCCAAGGGAGAAGGTTTCAGTCATACCGGATGCCGTTGACACTGCCATGTTTAAGCCTGATACTTCTAGACGAACCACAGACGGCACAATCAATATAGTCGTTGCTTCCAGACTAGTCTACCGCAAAGGCATCGATTTACTAGCCGGCATCATACCGCGATTCAAGCACATGCATAATGTCAATTTTATAATTGTTGGTGACGGACCAAAGCGAGAACTACTCGAGGAGATCAGAGATAAGACAAATATGCAGAAACGTGTTGAAATTGTCGGCACTGTGGAGCACAGTAGGGTACGCGATTTGCTTGTACGTGGACAAATATTCTTAAACACATCATTGACCGAGGCCTATTGCATGGCGATTGTCGAGGCTGCCGCATGTGGACTTCAAGTAGTGTCAACAAACGTTGGTGGCATACCTGAGGTGTTGCCACCGAGTTTAATCATATTGACAGCTCCAGAATTCGATGCTATATTTGATGCTATAATGCTAGCCATCGAGCGCTATAAGGGAATGCTGGTGCAGTGTAGACAGCATGATATGGACGTAACTGCAAACTGCAAGGAACACACTTCAATTGCTGCCATTCAAACAAAACCTAAATCAAAATATAAGCCACTAAGACAAGTCGACAAAAGGTTTGCCTATGCTGCACGATTCGATTGCGCTAGTTTGCCAAATATTGATCTACATAGCACTAAACCAATACTCTGTCCTTACAAGTGCAACGAACTGGTTTCCGTGCTCTACAGCTGGGAGGATGTGGCATGTCGCACTGAAAGGGTCTACGAACGTGTCATATCCGAGCGGAATAGCACCTTGGGAGAGCTGTTGAATGCCTACATTAGCAGCGGCGTCTGGATGTACGTGCTGCTCGTCACCATATGTCATCTCGTGCTAAGGGCTCTAGAACTATGGCGACCTGCACGTAGTGTAGAAAAGGCGCTTGAATTGCAACAGACCCGATGGAGAAGCAACGATAATAACAAACAAAAAAAATGATGCTGTCGTGATCAATATTCTCAAATGTGCATTATCTTTCGGTTTATACTTTATGTCTGCTGAAAAATTATTCTAATGAAATTAAGTTAAAAGTTTATGTCTCGATAAATCTAAGGGGTGTTTTATTGACTAGGTAGACATGTAACAAACGATAAATATGTTTATTAGTAATAAATCAAAAAAAAAAAAAAACGTTTTTATATTTATAAAAATCATAAAAGGCTTAAATAATCATCGCTCACACAACAAATGAAACACAGATAGGCTTTGCATGAAACACAAACGCACACACAGATATATTAAACAATAACATGCGAGCAGACAGTTGATAAGACTCTGCGAGCGCGATAGAGATACAAGTTTTACTTTGTATGCGCTTCCCTATTATTTTGGTGACAGAGTTTCTAGTTTTTGAGAAAAACACGCGTTGAAATAGCATTTTGTATTAAATGTTATGTGAAAAATATAAATTAAGTTGTTCAACACACTTACAATGTTGGCTGTGCATTTGGCGAGATTACTTTGAGAAAAAAAAATTTTATAAGTGGTACAAGCTCTTCACAAAAGGCTGAGAATATGTCAGTGACGATGCCCGCCCGGGCGAGCCAGCACGTCAACAACCGATGAAAACGCTGAAGCAGTGAAGAATATTGTAGAGAATCGTGGAATCACTATTAGAGAAGTTTCTGAGGATATCGGCATATCTGTTCGTCATTAAATTTTTTCGGATGTTTCGGGCATGAAACCTGGGGCACCGAAGTTTATTTCGAAATTGTTAAATTTTGATCAAAAGAACCATCTCATGAGCATGAGCAGGAGCTGTTGAATGATGCCATCGACGCTCCAGATTTGCTCAAAAGTGTCAACTGACTGACGTCGAAACCAAAACCCAATCCTCCCAATGGATGCGGCCAGAAGAGCCAAGACCGAAAAAAGCACGCAAAGTTTCGCCAAATATAAATGTTTTCCTCACCATTTTCTTCGATTACAATGGTGTGGTCCATCGTGAGTTTTTTGCCAGGCCATCGTACGATAAATAAGGAATATTGCCTTTAAGCTAGGCGTCGTTTGTAATACGAAGAAAACGCCCGTATTTAAGACAAAACAATTCATGGCTTTTGCATCACGATAACGCACATGCTCACACATCGTTGCTTGTTCGAATTTTTTGACAAAAAGAAAAAAGGAACACCGTAAACATGCGTAAGCTAGCGTATTCAGCGGACTTGACCTCTTGGTCACAAGTGTCTTTGAACTCTGCAAGAGTTTGCATACCATTAAGGCCTTGCAGTTTTTCATGCGTAGCATTTTTTCCTGTATTCTACCTTCACATTTCTCCCAAAGCCTTTTTCACGTTTCGTTCTTTTTCTCCGTTACTACTAGTACTCTGAGTCTTGCTGATGAGAGTCTTCAGAAGCACAAAAGTGATTCCGCTCTTTCTCGCAGATTTATCTGTCTCCTCGTTCCCGGTATATCGCAATCTTTTTTTCTTTAAGTTTTGTTCGGTTCTGCTTCAAAGATACTAGCAAATTTCCCTAGCAATTCGCATTGTCTTGTGAGTGGTCCGAACACTCCCCTATCTGTTAACTGACTTTGTATTACTGGTTTAATGTTTTACATGTTGTCTCTACGGTAAATCAGTAGCGGGTGGGCGTCTGTCAGAAGACTTTTGGCTCCTCTTCCGAACATCAGAATGGCTCTGCCTGCCTCTTGTTGGATGCGAAGGTGCAGCGGTATTAGAAGTACATATATAGGACATGTTCACATGGCTTATGTTATAGTTATGCAAGCAACGCACTGAATTTTAGACAGTTGTTTACTCGCTACTGTTAGTTGAGACCTAATACCACGGAATTATCAATGTAAGCAACAACCATCTCAGTATCTTGGAAGTTCACCACCAGTTTTTCCAGCGATGTTTATACATATCATTGTCATTGTGAATTTTTTCATGATATTGTCAATGTGATGTTTCCATGTGGTACTATGGTCGAAATATCCAAAATAGCTTACCTCTTTAGAGAATTCTATCAGCGTACTAGAATATACTCGCATACAAAATTGATGTTGCGTGAGACCAATAATCCTCTCGAGAAAACCTTTCCATTTTCCTATAATCTTATTTTAGTGTCATAACATAGCGAAATTGGTCATCGAGTGAGTTTCTAAGTGGAGGTTACTAAAAAATGTTTAAGGAGGACGCGCCTTAGGTTAAGAAAATCTAAGTCAGGGGTGCACAAACGTTTCAAATAGAGGGGCACACAACGACATATACTAGATTAAGTAAAAAAAAAAAAAACAGCAAATAACAAGAAATTTGTTCTGGTTAATGCAAAGAGCTGCGTGTGTGTATGCTTTGCATATAATGCTGTTTACAGTGAGGTATGAGCTCCATTGACAAAAATCAGTAACGAACTTCTTCATAGATAATTTTACATTTTATGCTAAAAATTCAACATTAAATCATCATTAAGCAAACAAAGATCCCATGCGAAATAAGACTCCCGGCATATTTTTATAATATTTAAATAATTTATATGCCTGGCATTATTTAAAATTTAGTTTAGTTCCGTGAAAAATGCAAATGACAATGCGCGGATCAAACTGTTGGAAAATGCGTGTTTTTGTGCTACGGAGTCATGGCAGCATCCAAAAAAGCACTTAAGTCGATGGAATTTTGAAGGCCCCAGACACAATTTCAATCAATTTGACTTCATTGTTTAATATTTATTTATTCAGTCATTCATCCATTTATATACGTCTTCATCTCTTTTTAATTTTACACTTATTATGCAGTGACAAGCAAACAAGCCTCAAGGACAATGATTAAAAGGCACTGAGTGGCAGAGAAGACATAATTCAAAAAGGACGAACAATAGCAAGAAATTAGGCACACAAAAGGACGAATAACGACGAAGTCAAGCGCTTGATAAAAGTACTCATTACAAGAACAATTACCGGCAGGCAAAGCAGACGTACTACAGAGAGCCAAGGATTATTGCGCATAATTAAAAAAAAAGAGAAGAATATCGAGTCGTCAGTTCTACGACCGCAATAAAATATGAATCCTTATGGTGGCGGTGGTGGAGGTGCCCCAAATCCCTTTGGTGCGCCAGCTGCCAATGTAGGCTATGAACAGCAACAAGGAGGCTATGGTGGTGGTGGTGGTGGTGGCTATATACAGCAGCAGCCTGTCGGTGGCTATGGACAAGCGGCAGAAGGACTTGATTATGGCAATGTGAATGAAAATTTTGGTGGAGGAATTGGAGGACAGCCCGGTCAGGTTCGGCCACGTGTCGACGTCGAGGCAAGCGGTGAAGTCGATCCCAATTTGTAAGTTATATATATTTGCAATGAGTGTTATATCTGAAGTTATAATTATTGTTTTTCTTTCTTTGTTTTAGATATCCAGAGGCCAAAGAAGCAACGCACAAAGTTCGTGGCTATGCGGACGTTGTTGAAATGTTCTTCGGTTCAACGGAACAAGAACTTATACCCGTGAAGAGTTTTTATTTCTTCTTTTATGCCGCATTCGGTTCACTCTTTCCGCTAATGGGTGTCTACTTCAAACAGATGGGAATGAATCCGGGTCAGTGTGGCATACTGATTGGTATGCGTCCATTTGTTGAATTTCTATCGGCGCCATTCTGGGGCTCTTATGCAGACAGGTGAGTTTTATTGCGTTTAAAGTTAATTATTGCAATTCTGAACTTTATTTTTCATAGATGTCGCAATGGCAAAAAGCTGCTGCTTGCCTCACTTGCTTGTTGGGTACTCTTTACCATACCGCTTAGCTTTATCAGACCTGAACCGGTCAACTGCATAGAACGTCGTAATGTTACGGACTTCGTGCTTACTTATACGCGTACCAAGCGTGATCTGTCAGCTTTCGACATGGCCGATATTCATGGGGATAGTGTGGAAAGTTTTGAAAGTGACACGGGTTTGAATGATTTAGGTACTATGCCTGCTGAAGAGGCTGTCGAGGAGTCGCATAGTAGGTGAGTAATGCTGATGACAACTATTAGTTATTGTTTTTAGGGAACAGGGATGTGTCACAGGGATCTCTCATTTAACAGTTCGGATCTAGTTCTACAGTGACAATCTGCTCATTTTCAATTTGTCAAGCAGTTGACTACTGTGTCACAGTAGGAACCATCCTTCTATTTCTTTCAACCCAGCGGATGATTATACAAAGCTTTTCAGACTAAATTGAAACGCTAATCGGACCAATCCTAATTGGTTTAAGAAGTCAATTAAAAAGAAGAAGTCAATTAAAATAATAACCAAATTCACTTCCAGAAATTTTCGTAAGATCGTGCTTTGTATTGCAAACTTATATTTAAATGATTTATATCTGCAAAAAGAAAAAAAGGACAGAGTTCCGAAAGTCTTATGAAATTTTAAATTAAGTTTCCTTAAAAATACTCTTAATTACAATACATTTTCATATATAGTGTGACGACGTTTCTAACGCCCAGAATGAGACGCCAGATATATCATAAATCATATCTTCTAAATGAAAAGTATCCGGAATCTATAAATTATAGGAGAATGGGTAGCCCTATACAAACTTGGATCTCATTTTTGGTTTTCAATGAAAGTTTTTGGTAATTTTGTTAATTACTGTACAATCTCCTTGGTGTATTTTGCGTAAATCCTAAAAAAATATACTGCATACAAACTGTATTTTTAAATTTTGTATATCAATTCTTTTGTTTTATCCTTAATTGAAATGCCCACTTTGGCGTATTATATGTCAATCCTTACAAAATATTTTTAATCAGAAACTACGAGTATACATTATTGATCAGCTCGACATGACAAATCGATCTGTTTGGCTCTGTGTGTGAATACACGAACTAGTCCCTCAGTTTTCATCGACTATATCCGATGTGTCACTCCTACTTTAAGGCATAGAACCCATACATACCTAAGTATATCCTACTTTTGAGTTTTTGAACTAGAAACTATTTTCATAACAGTCAATATTAACTTGGAATGCAAGATGGAGACTTGTATAGGTCTATACGTAACACTTGGATGAATGATCAGGGCACTATCCACTATACTGGGAGGTTCAACTGCCCATTTGAAAGTTTCTATATGGGAAACAATTTTATGGGAACCAATATCAACTTGAAAACCGATATGATGGCTTATTACGAAAGCATGCTGTCCATAAATAATCATGGGCATGTTCTGTCCACATTTAGGGGTAGTTCTATTCTTATTTGTTGACCTAAATATTTAGGCGTTTGAAAAACAATCCAATATTAATGTTTTCTCTGGTTTCATTCGTCCCAACTCATCATTCTTATATGATTGACTTGGGATGTGTGGATGGTTTAAATTAAACTGAATTTCCAACAGTTATCTGAAGTTTGGTACAGTATTCCTAGTTTGAGTATGAAAAATACTCTCCATTTTCTTCAAGATTTGGAAATATAATATATAATATAATAATGAATTAAAACACAAACACATACTATAAGCAGCAATTACTTTTGGTGAAAAGGTGTAAAGTTATTGAATTGTACGGAAGCACTGCCTGAGTTTCTAAAGAAGAAATGGTTTAAATGTTTGACCAAAAGAAATAAACAAAATAAAAATATGTATTGTGAAATGAATTTAAATTTTCGTAGCCTGATTACTCCAGTCACAATTACTAGCCTTATATTAATAGCAGGGAGTAAAACCGAAATGTATTTCGGTTTTGGTTCCGGTTTTAGTACGTACCGAAACGTGTGTTTCGCTATGAAGTTCTGCACCGGTTTTAATTTATTTCAGTAATGGGTTTCGGAACTGTTGTTGGATCTTAGTTTCGGTATACCGGTGTGCTACCGGTAACGGTCAATATTAAAAAAAGAGGAGTATAATTACTATTATTTTATTTGTTTTGAAAAATATTTATTTTGTTTGTCAATAACTATTTTGTCTGCTTTAAACGTTCCTTTAAACATTATGTATGAGTAAATATATTCTTAGAAAAAAAAATAAAAGTGAGAACCGAAACTGTTCCGGTACAAATGTTTTGGTTTCGGTATATATGTTATATTTCGGTAAAAGGTTCGGTTTTTTAAATATGTATATTAAAAAAAAGCACCTCTGGTTCCGGTTACGGTTCTCAATTTGAATCGGTTAATTTCTGTTAACGGTTCCGGTTCCGGTTTTATACCCCGGTTAATAGCTAACAAAATCTTATTTTTCAAATGATTTCCTTAGGCGCAAACGTTCGTTGCTTCTGCCACGCATCGATGCAGGCATTTCACCCATACACATCAACTTTGTGAGCAATTACGATCATAAAACACATCAGGATTATGTGAACCCAATTTTCAGTTCTATGGTCTATCGCACACCGGTGAGTTTTAGTTATACAGAAGTTGTTCCATTTGTATTTAAAACTTTGCTCTCTTCTACAGGACATACAAAAAGCATTCTTTCTGCTGCTGCTGGTCATACTCATTGGTGAGTTCTTCAGCGCTCCGGCTATAACACTTGCCGATTCCGCCGTAATTACGCTACTCGGTGAAGATGCAGATAAATATGGACATCAGCGTATGTTTGGCTCACTCGGTTGGGGCATATCCATGTTTCTTGTGGGCATTGCTTTGGATCATTCGACATCATTCTCGAATCATCCTTGCGGTGCTGGACACATGGAGAAGAACTACAACATTTGTTTCTCCATTTTCTCGGTGCTTATGACATGCGCAATTATTTCGGCAGCAAGGATTAACTTTAAATATGACCCCATGGATTTGGAGCGACAACAAGCTGCCAACAATATCGACGATCCGAATAAGAAAGCCGAGGACGAATCAATGAATCAGTTGGCAGCACAACTGAATCTGCCATCACTGGCTGTTGGTAGCGGCAGTGCGGCTGGTGGCGCAGGTGCCGGCAGCGGTGCCGGAGGAACTAATAGCTTCCTAGGTACGGGACGCGCGCCGCAGACAAATATTGGCGCTGAGTCGAAATTATTTGCACAAACAACAAAAGAAATGCCCGAATGGATGACTGTACTGACGCATTTTAAAGATCTGAAAACGGCTTCATTTCTATTTGTTGCCTGGTTCATGGGTTTCGGTATTGGGCTGATCTTTACCTTTCTCTTCTGGCATTTGCAAGACTATGGTGGTACTCCGACACTGTTCGGTGTGGCATCCGTAATCAATCATGTATCCGAGATATTTGCTTACTTTTTCAGCTTCCGCTTGATAACACAAATTGGGCATGTAAAGGTTTTGTGCTTGGGTCTAATTGGCAATGTTTTGAGATTCTTGTACATTTCGTATCTGACAAATCCGTGGATGGTGTTGCCCTTCGAGCTGATGCAGGGCATTACGCATGCCGCTGTCTGGGCTGCCTCATGCTCGTACATTGCACATAATACACCAAAACATTTACGTGCTTCCTCGCAGGGTGTACTGCAGGGCATACATCATGGGCTGGGACGTGGCTGCGGTGCGATTATTGGCGGCATGTTCGTTACCTACTATGGTACTACTGCTACCTTCCGTTGGTATGGCATTGCCTGCCTCTTTGTGCTCGCATTTTTCATTTTCGTCAACTTCTATCGCAAGGAACAGGGTTTCATTTCGGATATACCGGTTACTGAAGATCCGCATCAGGTGAGTGTTATATAGGAAATTTTACAAAACTTTCCATAAATTATATAAATTTCTGCTCTAGGTCGCTGAGGAAACTTCACATCTTGCACCGCATGGTGTACCCAGTAATCCCATACCGCGTGCTCTCTCCAATGCACGTCTCAATGAAATGAATCCCAACGGTGGCACTGGAAACTCATATGGCACCTATCAGACCACGGGTGCTAATCTAGATATACCCGGTGCAAATCCACACAATCCATTTGCGCAGTAAACGCGTAAAGCCATAATTTGAATTAAATTCTCTACTGACTTTCACAGCAGTACCGATCTATGCTATATGATATCGGAATTGTTCTAAATTTTGATTTCACAAATATGTACTACAAATACCTGTTTCATTTACAAAATATACTAACTACTTAGATAATTTTTTTGTTAGTAAAAGTTTCTAGCAAAATGTTTATGGTTTATTGTAAGTTTTTTCTAGTTGTTCTATGTTTATTTTTAAGTACCTAATTATTATACCATTTGTAGTTATACAGAACTCCAGATTCATAAACTCGCAAATCACTTGAAAACGGAAGTAAATAGTATGAAACATTGAAATATTATGAAGTGCTATGATATTATTGTCTAGAGGAATATATTATATGCCGAAGTATGAAAAAACAAGTAAGGAAGTATAAATAAAACTAAAAACATATCTTGGATATTGGCCTATATTATACGAGTATATGTATAGCAAACATTTTGATTGCTTTGTTATTGTATTTGCTCGTAGTTTTTGTGTGTGCTTATATGTACAACAGTCAGTCATATAGACAACATAACTATAATATATTTTATATACTACATAAGACATACATATATGCCTATGGTTTATTGAACCTAAATTCTAAAAAAAAGTTCTTCTGAGTTTCTCAGTTCTACAACAGCAATATATTACATAGATAGTATACATACATGTAGCCATATGCATGCAGCATTTATTTTAGAAAATGCTTTTAAGCAAATATTAGTTACATGAGGAATATTTGTAGCAATATATATATATATATATATATATATATATATATATATATATATATATATATATATATATATATATATATATATATATATATATATATATATATATATATATATATATATATATATATATATATATATATATATATATAGAGTATGGGAATTACGTATATGGTAAATGTAGGATTCAATATGAAATCCAAAGATATACGAGTACAGTTCAATCATATAATGAAAGCACAGTATATTTTAATTTGGTTTGAAAGATTAATAATAATTTATGATAAAAAATTCTGGCTAATTTTCAATATTCTATGTTTTGTTAACATCTTAGTGCCACAGTTTCATCTATATTTTTCAACAAAAAACGTGCAACCATTCTACAATTAATTTGAATACGACACTATTTGATTTGCTATTATTTCTATGTTCTATGTTTAATGTACTGCTCAGCGTTGATATTTTTTTAAACAAAATTGTCATGGAATTAGTCAAAAATTAATTTAAATGTGATGCAGTTTGATTTCCCATATATTCTTTATTCTATGTTTAGTGTACTTCTCAATGATTTAGTAAATACAATAATATGTAGAAATTTAAAAAGAGTGCATAAATTTAAACAAAGCGTGCAGCAAATTTGTTATTGTTTTTACTTTTCTATGTTTTATGTAGTTTTCTATGCTCTAATATAATCTCCAAAAAGGATGCATAGTGTAAAACATTGCTGTACACGGAAAATTTGTTGCTCAATTCGGTTTGTTTTTAATTTTCTATGTTTTATGTACTTATCTATATTTTGAGAAACTGATTTCTTTTAAAAGATGCATAAATTTAAACAGTTTAATTATGAACACTTCTATTAGCGAAAATTGTTCTAAATATATTTTCTGTTTTTTTTTTCTATGTTTTCACATACTTAGACAAAGTATAAACCTTAATTCAGAAGTAATAAATATTTAAAGTGTTTGCTGTTTTATGAAGTTCATGGAAATTATATCATAGGTATATAGTTTTTTTTATTTTATTTATTGTGTATTCTATATTTTAAAGATAATTTCATATTTCAATTAAAAATAAGTTCAGTAATCATTGAATTTGTAGTTCAATTGATTTAGTTTGTATTTCAATATGTTTAATGTGTTTTTCTATGTACATACATACTCGTATTATATAAACAGTGCAAAATTGCAAAAGAAAAAACAAACATTTCCGTAATCGGAGGCTGTTGCACTTTTTGAATGGTTTTTTCTATGTTCTATGTTTTGAATTTTTTTTTATAGGGAGCGATATCGTCATTAAAATGAACAAACGTGTATAAATAAAATGTACAAAAAGTACAAATACATATTTACACTTTATAATTTTTTTATTCTATGTTTTATGGTTTAATTTTTGTATAATTTTTTTTATTTTTTTATAAACAGTTTAAATAGTTTAGATGTTGCCCAATTCAAATTGTAATATTTTTCTCATTTCAGTGTTAATAATTTACATGCTATGTTTTAAATTAGAAGAAATTGAACGAATTTTGAAATTAAATTTATATTTTTCAATTTTAATAAGTGAATCTATGCTTCAAGTAATTTTATTTTAATAAAGCTCCATACTGAGATCGATGAAAATTTTTGATATCAAAAAAAAATTCATATAAAAAAACGTTGTCAAACAACAATTCGGCACGAACAGTTTTTCATCTAGTACTCGGATAACAAAAACGTTTCCAACCGAAAACACTTTATATACTCACAAAACAGGTGACAAACAGTGTGACCTTTTGCATCTCCGTCAGAAAAACCCAGAGAAAAATCAAAATATGTGGACTTTTCACCTAATAAATAACTGATTTCAGTATTTCATGATTTGGGAACACTGTTTTTCTTTTGCTTGACATAGCAGAAATAATTAACAATTTCATTTTGAAATTAAATGTACATTTTTTAAGTTTACTAAGCATATATGCTACAAGTAATTGTATTTTTCATATTCAATGTTTTCTATGTTTTTTTCTGTTTTATTTTCAATTTGTTTATGTTTTATAAGCAGTTTAATTAAATTAGCTGTTGCTTATTTTCAATTGCAATATTTTTCTCATTTCAGTGTTAATATTTGACATGTTATGTTTTGAACGCAATGAAATCAAACGAATTTTGAAATAGTTGACCTAGTCATACACAAGAAGTACCACGCAAAAGCTTTTTAAATTCATTCAGATCACAATCATATCACTCTCAAAGAAAACTAAATAGTTCAAAGGGTAAAAACTTTGTATTTAAATTTATGTTGCATATAACTATATAACGTGCATAAATTATGTTAAAAAAATTAAATAAGAAACATAGAAAGCTTAAAATAAATAATAAAATATGGCAAAGTGTGTTTATAATTGGATGAGCAAGCAGTATAATAATGACTACAGACATATATACGATACAAAATCATATAAACATACCTAAATATTGTACCTTTACACTGAGCAAAATAAATGTATATTGATGTCATTGGAAAAATATAAAGAAAAAATGAAATGCAAAAACTAACAAATGAACGAATGATATTATGCAAATCCGCCTCATTGCAATCAACTGTTGACATAGTTAAACTAAAGTTAAAATAAATAATAAATATACTTATAGATTTAAATAAAACAACAAATATTCTATGTATAAAATGACGTAAATTAAAAGCGTTCAAAATTAAGAGTTTCTGTGTATTGGAACTTTGTGGGAAAGTGATTTGGAAATGAAGTATCTTGGATAAACGAAGCTCAAACAATATCTAGCAGCCAAAAAAAAAAAAAAAATTAATAAAATAATGATATTGTAGGTACATACTTGTAACCAATGAAAGATTTCCAGAGGTCGACATAATTTGTATCAGTATAAAAACTTGGAAAAGTTTATGCAACAAGCAAATTTGCTGATGTACCTAAGCTATTAATATTATTTTCGATGTTTTAAAATTGAATAAATAAAAATAATATAAATAATTATGATATTGATATTATCAGACATGTTCCGGTTTTCATTTTCGGTAGTATTTTGCTTTTTTCATGCTTGGTAGAGTTTTTCGAATTGAATTCATTTGACATTGTACATCTTAAATCGCAAAATCATGCTAAACGTTAAAAATGTAATATTTTGTCGAATTCACTTTGGCAAAATCTTCTCGAAAGTGTAAACCGGAACAGGCCAGGTATGGAATTTAAAGTTGAGACAGCATATGAAACTGTCTGTTTATTAAACTATATGAAATATTGTATTATTATTGTATTATTATAATATTTTATTAAAATTTATTATTGTACAGCACTTTAAAGAAAAAAAAAAAAAAAACCAAAGAACTAAATAAAGAAAAACAAGCCATTTTAATGATATTTATATATATTACATTAAAAAACAAAAAGAAGACGAGTTTAGATATTTATAATTGCACTTGAAATGAGTTGAATCTTATTGTATGCTCTATTGAAGTATTATATATAACAAAAATCATATAATAAAGTACATAAAGTTACCGCATACATACTATTAAAATATATATATACTATATACACAAGTACATACTACTATATACAAAAATACACAAACAAACATACAAACAAAAATAATATAATTGTAATATTTAAACAAAAGAACGAACAACTGAAAATGAACCACAAAGAAACCCCAGTAACAAAACCAAAACAAAAAAAAAGAAAATATAAAAAACATTTAATAAAAATATTTGAGTGAAGTACGGAATATGGTTTTTATTTAAAAGTATTGTTTATTTAGTATGAATTAATCAATTGTAGCTATTTATACTCAATTATTTATACACGTTCTGGAACCGTATGCATTGAAATCCTATATAAGTTCATAGTTAATGGGAAGCTTTCCTCAGTAAGTAAAAATCTGCGTAAAACATGCGCTTCATTTGTACAAGTGTATTCTGCTGCATTTTGGTGCTAGGCGCTGTCACTGGATATCCACAAATGCGTACTCCAAAGCCGCTACCGCCGCCAACATTAAAACCTAAGCCACCTTTTACACCACATCCTTCTTGGAGTCCAAAACCGCCAGTTATACCAACTCCACCACGTACGAACAGACCGGATATTCGTCCAACGCGTCCAAAGCCTCCAATTCGTCCAACGCGTCCAAATCGGCCAGTTCGTCCAACGCGTCCAAATCGTCCACTTCGTCCAATACGCCCAACGAAGCCCCCTGTACGTCCTAGACTCTCGCTGCAAGATAAGGGTGTAGTTTGGAATGTGATGTTTTGAAGTTTATTGGAAATAAATCTTTTACAAGTGAAAATTATAAAGTAAAGTTCTTATATTTAATCAAGTAAGAATGTAGCAGCCGTATATTCATTATTACGAAAAACGCTGCACCCTTGATAATGTAGACATATGCAGATTAATTAATTAATTAAAATGAAAAAAAAAAACAAGAAAAAACGTTAACTTCGGTTGAACCGAAGCTCTAATACCATTCACAAGAAATTTTAAATCGTATTGTAAAACATAAATGTGAGGGGTTTAAAAACGGACTGCCCCAAAAAGTGGGTGGTACATGCCCATTAGTAGATGTGTATGAAGCGACTATCTATAAGATGCCGTCATATCGAATTTCAAGTTGATAGTTACGTTTTTTATACAAATGCATAATAGTGAGCTGTGGATTTGTATGGGACTACCTCAAAAAGTGGGCGGGACTCGCCCAGTTGTATATGTATATGAAGCAGTTGTCCATTAAAATCCACTAAATCGAATTTAAAGCAAATATTAGTTTAAATACAGAATTTTTTTAATAAAAAAAAACACAAGTGGGAGGTGAGTTTGTATGGGGGCTAACCCAAAAAGTAGGCGGGGCACGCCCATTTGTCTATGTATGTTAAGCGGCTATCCATTAAAAGGCACAACGTCGCATTTCAATCTAATATTGACTTTAACAAAGAAGTTTCTCAAACAAAAACACAAAATTGGGCAGTAGGTTTGTATGAGGGCTACCCCAATCAGTGGGCGGGGTAATGTATATGTGTAGTATATGTGAAGTGACCGTCTACTTGAAGCTACCATATCAGTATTAAGTTGATGTTGACTACATTAAAAAAGTTTTTGGGTTTGTATGGGGGCTACCTCAAATAGTGGGCGTGGCGGGTCAATCTTGATACTCTATTAAACTGCAATAATTAGAAGTGTGTGTGTAAATTTTCAACTGGATAGTATAAAAATTGGTGCCCAAAAATGCGCAACAACATACAGACAGACAGACGGACATGGCTAGATCGACTCATCTCGTCGAACTGATAAAGAATATATATACTGTATGGGGTCTACGATGCCTCCTTCACAAACCTCCTTCACAAACTTTCAGACAAACTGATAATACCATTTCACACTATGTGTGAATGGTATAAAAATATATATTTATATATATTTATATATATTTATATATATTTATATACCAAAGAGCAAATGTAGGTGATGTAGTTTGCCCAAGTTGATAGTTTTTTTAACCAAATATGGGGTATCTATTAAATCATTTCAAGCATGCATTAGAAAAGGCATGGAAAGCATTAACAAACTTGCATGACGTTTTCGTATGTTTTCGTTTAACCAAACAAATCCAAGCAAGCACTGTGCGCATAAATCAAAAACCAAATGAAAGTAAACAAGCGCGATATATACTTTAGTATCTTCATTCGCCTCTCCCTCCCCTCTTAACTTCTTACAATGCCTCGTGCTCAAGCCTAGTATGTACAAGTATGTACATACAAATGTGCACAGAGATAGAGAATATTTTATTCTGCCAACTGAAAGTAAAGCAAACCGAAAGGAACAAAAAAGACAGCAGCTAGGCGTGATCACGGACGAATCAAGCAGTGTAGAATACCAACTGAATCGAACGAATGATCTGCTTGCTTCTTACATTCTCATTGTCTATTTATTTGGTTTGATTCGTTGGTCGTATCGAACCAAATAACCATAACTTAAACCTGTTTGAACTTATTTGGTTCGTTGGCAACATTTTTTAAAGATTCAAATGAAAATGAGAGTAAAATGGATTTGAGGCTTTGTGCAAAAGTAAATTATCTATTTCGTGGTTTCATCCGTAATTTGTTATTCCAAGCCTCATTTTATTAGCTTATTGCCTGATTTATATGATAATATATCGTTTAACCACCGAACAACGTTTGTTAATAATAATTATTAGAAAAGTGGCGATTCTAGCGTGTCCGACAAATTTTCTTCAGCGATGAGGCCCATTTCGCATTCGGTGTGTATGTAAATGAACAAAATTTTAGCACTTGGGCTCTGAAAATCCGCGTTTAATTGCAGATCGTTATGTACAGAAAAAGTTGAAAACGACGCGAGAAGGACAATTACCGTCAATGCAAGAGTGCTATGATCGTAAAATAATAGTCTTTCTTGGCTTGCAATTGAAGATTTTGACTTGAACGATGTGTGGTTTTAACAAGTTGCCGTCATAAGCAATACAATACGACATATAATATGTGTATATGAATTTTAGCCGTCATTTTACATTGAGAAACATTTTTTTTTCTCAATGTGAATAGAGAGTAATATGAACATCAATGTTTAAAGAAGTTTATGGTGACAATGCTCCAAATGATAAATCATGTATGGAATGGTTTTGACGCTTCACGAATGATAATTTCAGCGTTGAAGACAAGCCTCGATCTGGACAGCCAAAAAAATTCGAAGACAAAGCATTGGAAGCGTTTCTCGATGAAGATCCGATGAAGGAGTTCTTGTTTCTGTTCGATTGAAATCCATTGAAATAATTAAAAAGTAATGGCATTATGAACTGAAACCGAGAGACGTTGAAAGGCGATTTTTCACATGCGAGCATCTGATTGAGAAGCAAGAAAGAAAGGGTTTTTTAAATCGAATTGTGACTGGGGATGAGAAATGGATATTCTATGATAATCCCAGAACCATTGGCGATTTGTGAAAACATATTTGGAAAAGCTCAAGTGGAATGCTTTTCCGCACCCACGGTATTCTCCGGACATTACACCTACTGATTACTGGCTGTTCCGGCGGATGCAGCCCGATTTGGCAGACAATCAGTTCATTTCTTTAACAGAAATCGAAAATTGTCTGCTAACTCCGATCGTCTCTAAAAACGAGACATTTTTACAAGTTGGAATTCGAAAATTATCTGAGAGATGGGAAAAAGTAGTAACCAGCGATGGAAAATACTTTTATTAATCATTTCATTCAGTTTGTTCCGAAATAAATGTAGTTTTAACCACAAAAAAGAACCGAACCGAATGGCCGAACTAATTTGTACTTCCAATATATTGAAAATTCTTTAATTTAAGTTTCAAGTGGAGTTGGAGCACAGTTCTCGCATAACTTTCCAACGCAATAGTGTCGCTTCTTACGCCTTTAAAGTCTACTCCGTAAATGTAAATTGTTTTTGCGTAGAAATCGATGCGCGGCGGATAACTATTGAAGTTTACATTTTTTTTTTGTTCAGAATCAGACTGCGTTTAAGATATTTAATCAATTCGAACTAATTGTAGTTGCAATTACTAAGCTTTAAGTCTTAAACACTTGCCTGTTAAATTGAATTCAGCTGTAGTGAATTTTAGCTATTTACCACATTTAAAATGCAGCGCATACAATTCAAATTCCATGCTTAACCGCCCTTTTTTTTACCAGCACCCAAACCATTGCTTTACCTCTGGCCTTTAGACAATATATGAGTATAATTTGCTGCTGCTCCGGCTGCTGCTAGTTACCCTCGCGCATAAATGCTTCTCCTTCGTTGAACTTTGCTGCAGCGTTCGTATTTATACCCTTCAAACATAAGTTGACAAAGGAATATTTAGTTCATTGGAATGTTTGTGACTCATTTCAGGAGTCATCGGAGACACCACAAAGTATAAATATGTATCTATATGTTTGAGTGTTAGTATACGTTTTATTTGTTCAGTTTTACATAATTTAGATGTTGAACCATACATAGACTACTGTCAGATATGGTATCCATATTCAGATACGGTTAAGCAAACTGTTCTGAGATAAAATCTCCTAATCTAAATAAAATTTTTGTATACCTTTTATGATCTAAAATATTGTTATATCTAGGGATGTCAATATCGTATCGATGTATCGATATTGTTAAAAAATCGTTTTAATATTTTGATATGATATTTAATTCAGAAGATATTATCAATATTCATTTTTTGTTAGTAATTAGTAATAACTTTGACAATAATAAAATCATAAAATTAGTAAAAACGAATGGAAGCGAATGATTTATGCTGTGAGTCAATGCAACCATATAGATTAAAGTAATAAGATACCAACATTTCTAACATAGGAGGCGAAAGATACTAAATAAAATATTAATATTCTTGATAAGCTCGACAAGTCAAGTATATCTAGACCTGTCCGTACTTCTGTTTATCTGTGAAGACGGATAGAGTCCCTCAGATTTCATCGAATCTTTCTAGAATCCGGTAAGGAGACTCTCTGAGGTCTCTGACTCTCTTCAGGTCTATGCACACTTTTGATGTAAACGAGAAACCATTGTATTACAACCAATATCAATGGAGTATGCCAATATATTCGAAGTTGGAATATATTGGAATATACAAGTATATAGACGGGACTCGTGTGCCCGCTTTCGTTAATCACACTTCGGGTACTCACATATAAACGAATTTCTGCTTGGCGAATTTAGTTCAAGAAAAAGAAGAAGAAAAATTGAATTTAATGCCAAATGCTTGCAACGAAGTAAGTTGACATCGCACATATACGCTTACACTTTGGTGGTTCTCTTTGTGTTTTGTGTCATATGATAAGAAATTGTGTGTGAAGGGTATTAAAGTTTCGGTACCACATAAGTAAAAGTTTATATTTTTATTTTAATTTTTTTTTCTTTGCTCACTAATAAATTGTATGACTTTTTCGCGCAATTCTTTTCTAGCTAGTCGTGCTCTATGACCTCTCTCGTTTCGAGCCCGCGCATTTTCTTATTAACGTTTGCAGCTCAGTGCATTTCGCGTGACTCAACTTGCCTTCATTCCAATTGGTCTCCCCAATCTCCTCGCATAGCTCAGTTGGGCTGACAACTTGTAAAGTTTTTAAAAATAGCTGCGGTATTCCGGAAACGGATCAAGTTCCTTCACTCATTCGTGAATGCGATTTGTTGGGATTTTAACGCGGGACCGATGTTCTCCGAATCACCTCCCTGTCACTTATTCCACTAGGTAATGAGTAGTGTAGTAGAAGGGATGCAGGCGTGCATTTACTCTATATGCAATTGTTCAGCTGTTAGTGTTGAAGGTTTTCTTTTTTTTTCTTTGCCAACTTGGTTTTTGTTTGCTCTTCTGCTATAGCGCAGTCGGAGATGTTAGAGCGGTGTTGGCGGTACGGAAGCAGTGCTTCCTGAGCGGTAGTGGGCGGTTCGCTTACTAGCGCAGTGATAAATGAAGTTTTAGTGGCTTTTGACCCACTTAATAAATTGTTAAAGTTGAAAAATGTACGAAAAGACGAACGAAATAACGACAGACAGACTGACTAACTGACTGACTGAGCAAGTGAATATTGCAAAGTTGTGTTCGCTGTTTTACTTTCGTCGTCCTCGTCGTCATCGTTGTTGTAGCGAATTTACTTTTGAATTTATTTTATTTCATTATATTTTCTTCTCTTTTTTTCACTATGTAGAAAAAATTATATCAAGTTATTCTCGGCTGCTGCTGGTTTTCGTAGTTGAAATGGCATTAGGGTTAATTTAAAAGTTCGCTGGCTACTGAGCTGCTTCCTGTTGCCTCTGCCATTTTTATTTCCTGTACAGTTTAAGCTTGTCCACTCGGTTGTCAAGTTGCTGCTGAAGTGGAAAGTTTTCACTTTTTCTATTTAACATTTTTGTATAAATTTTTTTTTATTATTGTAAAATTCATAGAAATGCATTTTATATGAATTCTTAAGTATAAATACTTGTTCATGTAGTATAAATCATTTTTTCTTTTGAATATTTTGTATGCGTGGCATATAAAAATCTCTCACACAAAAATCGTACAAATAAAAACAAAATATTTCATAGACGTTTGTCAATGTTCGGTAAAATTTAACGCGGTTTATTATTCTGTCGGTTCTTACAATGAAAAATGTGCGAAAGAACGAAGAATTAAATCTCGAAAACATCCAGTTATGGTTGTCTGTCTGACGGTCCACCTATTTGTTCTTTCATTTGTAACATCTCATTTATAGTGTTAAATGGTATTATCAGTTTATCTGATCAGCTCGATGAGGCGAGTCGATCTAGCCATGTTCGTCTGTCTGTGATCAACTTTTAAGATATACAGCTGATTTATTTTCATTACATTTCAATAGAGTATCCATATTCAGATGAAGCTCATTTTGCGGTATAGCCCCCATACAAACTACCCGTCCATTTTTGACTTTTAGTATGAACAACTAGTTTATTGTAGTCAATATCAATTTAGAAATTGATACGGTTGCTTATTATTGATGTTAACTTCACATATAATTCAATTTGTGTGTTCCCCCAATTTTTTGGGGAAGTGCCCATATAAGACGAAGGACAAGACGAAGTACTTGGTGTCCACTCGCAGACCATCAGCGCGCCTTGGACGGTATGTGAGTATGTAGAATTTCAACTTCAATGTTGTAGAAAACTTCGTCTATCTGGGAACAGAAATTACCAGCGACAACAATGCTAGCCGAGAGATCAGACGAAGAATCACGCTTGCTAATCGCTTCGACTTTGGGTTCAGCAAGAAAATTAGAAGTAGAGCCCTCTCTCGAACTACGAAGATAAAAATCTATAAGACACTGATAATCCCGGTCCTGCTGTATGGCGCAGAAGCATGGACCCTGACATCAACGGATACAGCGTCATTAGGAGTGTTCGAGAGAAAGAGTCTTTGTAGGATTTTTGGTCCCCTTAGAGTTGGCGTCGAGTTTAGGATCCGTATGAACCATGAGCTGTATGAGCTGTATGATGAGGTTGACATGGTCCAGCGCATTAAATTCCAGCGGTTGTACTGGGCTGGTCACCTCATCCGGATGAACCCCGAAGCTCCAGCAAGGCACCAAGGATTACGACGGAAACCTGAACTTGATTGGTGGACGGTGTCAGAGAGGACATCCGAGCTTAAGTTGTCAAGATGAGGTCTATGATGACCTGAAGAAGCTCCGGATTGCCAGCGACTGGCGCTGGTGCGCTTTCCTACGTGCGGCCTTGACCTATAGACGGTTGTAGAGCCACCTAAGTCAAGTAAGTCAAGCCCATATAAGCCACCCGCTGACTTATACCTTTTTGTATGAAAAACTATATTATTGCAGTAAATTCAGAATTTGTAATTCTGTATTCCTATGGTCGGACAAGTTACATATTCGAATATATATAAGTGGGGATGATTCCACCTTTTTCGGGGAAAACTTTCATACAAAGTTGTTGACTTTTAGAATTATGTATTACAAAACTATTTTGGAATATGATATGGTGGCTTCTTTTTGTCAGATGCTTCACATAACTATCAAGGGGCGTATACTAGAGCGGGTCGATTTGTAAGGGACCGAAAAAACATGAAAATCGCATATGCGGAAAATAATCTACGGACAATTCTAAGAAAATTTCCCCAAGAAACTATGGGTCTAAACTGGATTTCGATCCAGCGATTTCTAGTGGGAAATTAGGAAGTTTTATAGTTAGGTACGAGAGGTGCTATTTATATTTCGGGAATAGCAAATAATAACAAACATTTTTAAATGAAAATGGCTTTATTATTTTTCAAAAATATTCCCCTTGATGATCAATACAGTTTTGTATTCGTTCAAACCATTTGGCATAGCAGTTTTTCCATTTTGATTTTCATTTTCATTTTCTACTTCTCTTGTGTAATTTTCTTTTCCTTTTTTTTTTAAATGTTCTCTTTTTCGATCAGACATAAAAATAGGTCAAAGTTACTTATTCCTTATGTTTTGAATGAGCAATAGCTTCTTTTTGGTTTTCTTATTAATCAAAGCAAAAAGGTCACTTAAAAAGATAAAAAGAAAAATTTTTGTAAATTTTTTTTTTCCAATAATGCAGTTGTTTTTAACTTTATTTGACTAACATCTTAAATCTTGCCTACTTTCTAAACGTGCTATTTTTTTTCGGCTAACATCTGTCACAACCATAACGACCTCCCGATTTTTCGTTCAGTTCCTTGACTTGTGGATCTGGAAGTGGTGGTCATATGGGAAACTTTTTGTACACTCTTAGTTCTGCTGTGTCGCAAAGATTGTCACGGTAAAACAATAATTTTTTTACCGTGACAATTTTTAGATTGAACGATGGCGTACTGGTCGAAATGTACAATCGTAAGATACGACTGGCTTTGGTTAGACAGCGAGAGTGCGCCATAGGTCCTGGTTTTATGTTTTCCAAGTCAGCTGAAATAGTACTATCCGAAATCGTCGAAGCCATTTGTATTTGATATCAGCAGATAATTGGTATCAGACGATGAAATTGGCATGTTTTCTAGTTGTTTGGCATCAAAATCGACCACACTCTAAAATAAAAATATTAAAATTGGGTTTCATAATAATATTCAAAGAAAATATTCTTTATTTTTCCTACCATTTTCTCACAGCATGCAATTTGTTCTGACAGCAAACCACTGAGTGAGAAAGAGTGCGCGTGATAAAAAAAAAACAGTTCCTATCAATTATTAAGTTGATATTGATTAAAATAAAAAGGTTTTTAATACAAAAAGTCAAAAGGGGGCGGTGGGTTTGTATTGGAGCTATCCCAAAAAGTGGGCGTGGCGGGTCAATCTTGACACTTTAATAAACTGCAGTAAAAAGAAGTGTATGAGCAAAATTTCAACTGGATAGCATACAAATTAGTCCCCAAAAAGTGCACAACAACATACAGACGGACAGACGGACGGACAGACGGACGGACAGACGGACATGGAACGGACATAGAACTCCACCTTTTAGACCCATAGTTTCTTCAGCAAAATTGCTCAGAATGATCCTTAGAATAATTTCTGCATATGCGATTTTGGACAAAAGAAATCGACCCGCCCTAGTGTATACTGCCCGCTTTTGAGGGTAGAAAAACTTACCAACCAACACACCGAACTTACTAACCACTTTTAGGCTTCACAAATATGTTTTTTTTTTTAAAGTTAAGTTAAATTAAGTCAAGTTAAGTTAAGTTAATATTAGCTTGACATTCAATATGGAAGCTTTTATGGATGGCTTTTATATATATTAATGTGTGTCCCGCCCATTTTTTAGCCCCCATATAAGCCCACCTTTTGTGTTGTAGTATGGGAAACTTTTTCATTCAAGCCAATATCAGCTTGAAATTCGATATGGTGGTCGCTTCATAAACATATACCAATGGGCGTCCTTCTACTTTTTGGGGTAGCCACCATTTCGGTTTATATATAACAATACGATTTGAAATTTCGTGTGAATGGTATTAGTGCTTCGGTTCAACGGAAGTTGACGCTTTCTATATCCTGCCCCTGAGGCCGAAGGTATACTTAGTTAGTGTAAATGTAAGTAAGAGTTAGGCATGGTAGACCACATAAAGTATATATATTCTTGATTAGCGTTGAAAGCTGAGTCGATCTAGCCATGTTCGTCTGTACTTCCAAACTGGGATCTTTAGATACGTGTGGTCTTTTTAGATTTGTGTTTTATTAACAAATTAAAAAAAATCTTTCGACCAATAGTCGGAAAATTTAGCCTTCACGACAATACCTACAGCAATGAAGAGAGGCTAATTAGACATAGTAATCAGTAGCACCAGATTTCCACGCCTTAGGACACACAAGACTACTTGGCGCAGTAACGATCGAAAGACACGCAACCAAATTGATCATGTTGTGATCGACGGAAGGAACGTAACGAGCATGTTGAATGTGCAGTCGGTACGAGGTCTAAACATCAACTCGGATGGGGGGAAGAGGAGAAGGTGCAACATTTTAGTAACTATGGAATGAATTTGAGTTATTAGTTATAGGTTTATATGATCCATTTCTTTAAAGAAATAAAATAATCTTCGAATCTATTGAAAACCCGATTGTACTGCTACTAGCTAATATAAGACAATTCTTACTATGAAAATGTTTCAACCTCCACATTGTTGTATTACAAGTGTGATTTTATTTTGTGATTTAAATATAATAAATTGTCTATAGGTTTTTAAATGTATGTTCGCCCTGTCATATACGGCATATATTTTTAAGCGAAACTTGTTATGCCTTCGCATAAATTCGCATAAATCCCAACTGTAAACGATCAACAACAATAGAAGTGTACTAAAGAAAACTACTTCTAAAATATGCAGAAAAATAAAAAGCATAAAATGTATGGTAAAGCCAAATGCCAGGCAAGCTGATCGGAATCGCTAAAGCAGCAAACCAGGACCCATTCACTTGCACGCTGCACGGCGGAATCCAAGGCAAGCCACTTAAAACTGTCACAAGTTAAGAACCACAGCAAAAGTGGAGACAAACCAACGGAGAATGACTGCCAAGTACGGCTTCGCAATTTCACAGACAATGCACGAAAAGAAAAATGGCATTGAAAAAAAAAAAAAAAAAATGGGAAAAAAACAGGATAGAAAGGAGCAAAATGCGAAGTTGCAAACATATATTAAACAAAACATTTAAATAAAATGCATGCGCACGCAACGTGTAGAGGACAGGACAGAACAGGACTGCTGTTCCTTGCACTTATTGTACTATCTATTCTACATACAAAGGTCTAAGCAGCTGCATAGCAAAACAAGCCAGGAGCAGCAGCAACAGGGACTTGCAAAGAAAAAAAAAAAAAATAAAAAAATTAAATGTAAACATAGTATTGAAGTTTAAATACACTTCATGATGATCTGATAAAGCTGAATACTGAAATCGATGAAAATTTTTGATAGCGATAAAAATGCATATAATAAAACGCTGTCAAACAACAATCAACAATTTTCGGCATTGAATACTCAGATAACAAAAATGTTTGCTACCGAAAATAGTTCATATACTCAAAAAGAAAAAAAAGAACAGTTGACAAAGAGTGTGACCTTTTTCATTTCCGTCAGAAAAAAAGGGGAAAAAATTAACATTTGTGGATTTTTCACCTAACAAATATCTGATTTTAGTATTTCATGTTGATTTGGGAACACTGTTTTTTGTTTGTTTGACAAAGCAGAAATAATTTACAATTTCGGTAGCAAATATTTTCAACGATCTCAGTACTGGGCTTTAATTAAAGACAAATTTTTCAAAATTAGTGTTTGTCAAAAATTAGTACACGTTTGTCGAAGGCTAAACTTCGTTTGCCCACACTGCTTGATGTCAAAATTATCCAAAATTAGTTTCATAAAATTAATTATTTTTTTGTGAAGAGTTCACCCCGAAGTTTGCATGCAGTTAATTTCTCCGTTAGTCCAGCTTTGTCCAACTTTGTACTTCTTTTGCACACCCACCAAAAATGAATAAAGGAGAATATTTGATTTGAAAAATTAATTACTTTGTTTGTAAAGCCAGAACTATGTAGTGGGAATTTTTTAGTTTTATGATTGTAGTTCGTTTGTCCAACGTTAGCACAGGTTTATCTAACGTTAAACTTCGTTTGCCCACCCACCAAAAAATTTGAATTTGGAATGATTTTTTTTTCATTAGTTTTTGATTGCTGGACAAATGAAGTATTGACGTTGACAAACCTGAACTAATGTTGGACTAATGAACTGCATTTACAAATATTAATATCTTACGCTTCGGAGTGCCAACTTCTACAACAGCTTGGCAATTCATATGAGAAATCAAGAAGGTGTATAAAGGCTGCTTTAGTAAATTGTAGAGATACATCAGTTGCAAAGAGTGTTATTCTCTCGAAATTCACTTTTAATGCGTTACAAACCTTCCGCAAGACTGTTAATACACTTCTTCATACAATCTATGAAGTGTAATTGTGGAAAGAAAAATCATGAAGCGCACATTGTTGTGAAATTATTGTCTCAACAGTTGTGAAAATGTTGTGAAAAGCAATGCAAGTGCGATTTTTGTTGTTGTTCTCGATGTTGTCTTGTTGCTGCTACTTTGATCCTTTTTCACTCTATCTCCATTGCGGCGTTTTTGTGCTGCGCCTCCTTCAGCACAAACGTACTTGGTCATCTTTCAATGCCGTTGTCTGCCTCGCCTCGCCTCGCCTCGCCTCGCCACGCCAATCCTCTTGAGTTATTTAAGTGCAGCATACAAGCTTTCCTGCTGAAGTTAGTTACTTATACGCAATGTCTTATTTATAGTTTGAATATCTTTGGATTTTATTTTTATGATTTCTTTTTTACCCTTAGTAATTTTTGTTGTGCTGGCTTTGTGGAAAGTTATTATTATTTTTTTTTTTTTTTTACTATTCGTACATGCAATTTTCTTCATCGTTTTTCTTATGCAAATTCAGTCTGCTTGTTATTTTCGCATAAAAGAAAATTGTTTATACAGTGCAACCGGTTGCTTACTCCTTTAGCTGTCGCTGTTGCTGCTTTAGACTTAATAAAGCACTTGTCCTGTCCGCTTGCAGGCTTTCAGGCTTGTCTGGTCACAACGTTCTACAATACAATACAATATAATGCAGCAAAGCCGCTTCCTGGCTTTAACGCTCCTTGCTTTTTGTGTCCCCTTCAAAGCTTATTATGCTTAAAACTGATTTTCTTGTTTACAGACGTCATACGCTGTATTTTTCTTAAGCATTTACGGAATTTAAACTCAATTTTTTTTGCATAATTCCTATGATTTACGTGGCGTTTATGTCGTATGATGTTGCACTATTTATTTGCATACTATATCATTCGGATTAAATTAAACTATTTATATACAAAGTGGCTATCCATGTGTGTCTTCTGTTAGAGAGCGAGTTCCGGAATTATAGATGATATTTAGTTATACATATGCGACAGTAATAATTTTCCTCAAAGTAAACACAATTTTGGTTGTTGTGTTTTTATTTTTACTAAAGTTATCCCAGTGGTGGAAATTCGTCCTTTTATCTTTAAAGTGCCTAATAACAAAAATATTCATAATACAGGATTGTTCAGCAAATACTTTCGACTTTAAATCAAAGCTGTCCAGCCATATTCCCATGGGGACGAACACCTTCGTGTTTTCACACACATACGAATGAACGCATGCCGAAGTCGGCTGCTTGATGCTAAAGAGAAGCAAACATTTTAATTAGTTACGTTGGATTGGTGTTGTACTGGGTGTTTTTTTTTAGACGTGTGGTTTTCAATCTGGCACTGTTTGTTTCCGGCAGTGTCACTTGATTTATGTTCAGTTTGGTTTGCCATTTCATAATGAATCGCGCGCTGCGTCCAAGATTCTGTCGGCATAATCGCCCAGCAGAGTCGGTAATTTGAGCAACCATGGATCGGTTTCGCACCACGTTTACTCTAGTGGAATTGAAGCCGTGCAAGAATTGAAGCCGTGCGACCATCAAGCGCGACGCCCGTTCGGTGAATGGGCCCAAAAGGAGATGTCCACCGATCCCGATTGCCACAAGAAAATTTTTTTCAGCGATGAAGCTCACATTTTGTTGGATGGGTTGGTTAATAAACAAAATTGTCGCATTTGGAGTAATGATAATACACAAGCCAATGTTGAGACGCCTTTACATCCTCAAAAAGTCACTGTTTGGTGTGCTCTATGGGCAGAGGGAATCATTGGTCCATATTTCAAATGACCGCCGCAGCATTGCTGGGTGGCACACATCCGAGAGCTTCAATTTTCGATGACTTTGGCGCACATATCACGCTGCATTTGAGCAATTTGGGCACGGAATATATTGACTTTGAGAGCACCGGTTGTTTGCCGCTTATTGACATAGACCTGCGACTTAAGGAGACCCCACAAGAAAAGTCTATCGGGGTCAAACGCAGTATCTCAGTTTCCAATTCACGTCACAGCTGCGTGAGTTAACCGTGCCCTCAAATCGGTCGTGCGAAATGTCCATTGTGGCATCAGTTGTGCAGCCCGAAGCGCGGTACTGTTGGAACAACATATCGTTTACACGTAAAACATTCAATTTGATGGCGACATTTTTAAAAAGTACGGACCAACAATGCTGCCGGCCCACAATACACACCAAACAGTGACTTTCTGCTGATGCATTGCGTCTCGGTAGACCTCGTGTCGATTGGCATCATCCCAAGTCCGGCAATTTTGCATGTTCACGAAGCCATTAAACCAGAAACGAGCATCGTCTACAAATATAATTTTCAAAATCATGATGAAATTCGAGTCCGTTTCCAACTGCTCGCGAACGCACAAAGTTGTTTATGGTGATTTTCCTTCTGCTCCTGTGTCAGTTGGATTTTGTACGGATGTAGGCTGAAGTACCGACGCAAAATCGGCAAGTTGTTGTCTGTGAAAGGGCGAATCGACTTCCTTAGCTTGTCCTACATACTTCTCCTGACGGACAGTGGCGATGTTTTCCGCTGATCTTGCGTTTCGTTGGCGTAAGGATTGTTGAGTATTGGACTTGGAAAACGTAAAATGAGTGCAATGTGCGCATCGTTGCCACAAGAAAACACCCATTTCGATAATAAAGAATTCGTATATGCATGTGTTGCTCGATGTGGTTTGTCTTTAGTGTCTGAAAATGATCATGGCCGCCATGAACTGTAAAATCTAACCGTCACTATTGAAAAACCCTATGGCTTAAATTATATGTATATAAATTATGATTTAGCCATTAATTTATGTGCACCAGAAAACACCTTAAAAATCTTATCTACTATATTTTTATATTCTTCACACATAATATATGTTCCTGAACGCTCTATTCCCTCAATTCGGCGCTCGAAGTGTTATCAATTAAAAATGCTGTAATTTTGTCATTTTTATTTGTTTTTGTTTAAAAACTTCAGTATATAGTAAAAAGATTTCAAATTTTGGGAAAAATATGTTTCATCTAGCACGGATAATAGCATCAAGTTTGTCCGGGAAGGCTTCACACGCTGCAAGAATGTGGTACCATGTATTTTTGTCCCATTCTTGGCCAAGAGCAATCTTTAAGGCGTTAACTGTCTCATATCCTTTGGCCTTCAGAATGGACCGTACAGCAAAATCCATTGGGTTTAAGTCTGGGGATATTGTTGTGAAGAAATTAAGCTCGGAACGTTATCTTGTAAAATATGTTGGATTTCTCTGGCTTTATGGGATGGAGCCGAGTGTTGTTGAAACATCCAATGGTTTCTACCGAATTGTTTACGTGGCCAAGGTGACAAGCATCCCTTTTTGAAAATATGTCCCATGCTACGAGCATGAGTTTTTTCGTCAAATTTCAACCATTTCTGTAGATGTTGATGTTTTTGGATATCCACCTCCAGGGCGTTTTTTGATGCTGCCAACATCATCGTACCGTGTAATGCTTCGATACACAAACGTATTGTTCAAATATAAATGACGTAGCTCATTAACAATGGCTAGTTACGATTTTCCAGCCAACTACAAAGCAATAATACTGTTGCGTTTGAATTCCATTTTGATAACTTTTTTTGACTGCAACATAAAACGATATGCTTCCGTAGGATTGTAAACAACATAACACACTGAGGATTGACAAAACAAGAGCGCGCTGTCATCAGCCGTTTGATTGCTACAGCGCCGACCCCTGTATATACCTTTACACACATAATACGTACGAGTAGGCCTAATGTATATTATAAAGCATACATCTGGCGTGTATTGCACATGAAAAAGTATACGTAAATACATAAAGGTTAAAGAAATAAATACAATACATGCAAAATAGTTTATATGTATTTTATATTTTTTATTTTTCACACCGTCTGCGGCTGATCGTCGTCATCATCACGCATCGCTGACAAACAATAGAGGTTGAAAACAATTTACCAAGCGATGCACGCATATATACAATCATATGTATACAAGTATATATGTCATATGTATATAGTATAGTGAAGAGTCCCGACATAAAAATACAAGTGCCGAACGTATAACAAAGCCTATTTTGTCCTTTGTACAAAGAAGTGAAAAAAGTGCAAAGATTGTGTGTAGACATGCAGAAGAATAAGCAGCGTAACAGCCTAAAAGACTGCGACGATTTTTTCTGCTATTGTGTGCTGTTGCTTCCTGTTTACAGGCGAAGCGTTACAAAGGACATATTTAGAAACAGCGACGCACACAGATATAGATAGAGAGAGAGCTAGTAGAAAGACAGGAGTTGAAGGTACTAAGCACGGCTTTGTAAAACCCTTTATAGTTGTAGCTGTGCTTTGTATTGTTGTACGCTGCTGATACTCAAAAAACACACAAAGAGTTGTCAACAGCAGATATAAAAACCGACGACGACAGGTTGAATGACATGTCAGACAAAGATACTAACGAGAAAGCCTGAACGCTTCTAAATAGCATACGAGGGCGGCATTGCAAGTAATCGGCATAGGTAAAAAAAAATAATATCAGAATACCTTTTTAGAAAATGACATCACGACACAACACTTTCAGCAACTCGTTGCGTTTTCTTGTACCTAGTACTGCTTTACTCCCAAAGTTTCGTCGTGAAAATATGTCAATTATCAAATCTGGGAAGGACAATGTGAGAAATATATGTTCCAATGGATTTGAGGAATAGATGCTGCAATCGGCAATATTTATCACCAAAATGAAACAATTCAGACTAGCTGGAATCAGTTCCCACGATTTTTGAAATGGGCACTTAACCTGTTACTAAAGCCCAATGATTTCGACACACTGTAATTGTGTCTAGTATCATTTTAGGCCAATATCCTCCAGAAAATGGCATGACAAGAAGTTTGAAGAGATTTTCCCACTCTTGATCTTTACTCGGAAAATGTCACCAATTCAGTTAAGGTTCGCCATGCCATCCTGATAAGATGGCCAGTCCAGAGCTGCCGCTTAAATTGTATGCACTGGACTATGTAAATCTTATCGTACAGTTCATACAGCTCGTGCTTCATACGGATATTAAACTCGTCGCCAACTATTACAGGATCAAAAAATACAACGAAAAATTTTTCTCTCGAACACTCTGTACTTGGTATTATCAGGCTCCACGCTTCTACGCTATATATTAGTACAGAGATTATCAGATTCGAGAGAAGTCTGTACTTCTAATTTGGGTGTTGATTTTTGCAAGCGTGATTCTTCGACTTATTTAAGGGCAGACGATTTTGTTGCTGGTTATTTTTGTTCCCAGGTGGATAAAGTTTTCTATAATACTGAAGTTGAAATTGTCCATCCTCACAGACTGTCCAAAACGCGAAGATGGTTTTTGAGTGGACACCAAGTACTTCGTATTTTTCTCGTTCACCGCTAGGCCCATTAGACGTGACTGTTTCTTAATCTTCGAGAACGCACTGCTGACTCGTCGTTCGTTCGTGCCGAAGATGTCAATGTCATCAGCATATGCGAGTAGCATCACTGCCTTACGGAAGATCGCATGATAAAGCATCACGCTGCCTCAAGGACTCGGAAAGGTTATTTCCTACTCTGACGATGCTTTATGTGTGTAATAGCGTCTTCATGCGAAGACGACGATCTTTGCTGGGAGACGAAATTCAGAGCGAGTTCAGAGTGTTCCTTTAACTTTTGGTTGAACTCACGTGTTTTCTTCAGGATTTGTCGTAGAGTGAAAATTTCGACTATGGTGGACCTTTTTGCTCTGAAGCTGTAATATCAGAGCATCCATGTATGGCTCCTGGGGTTTACACAATAAGCGTAACTGAATTTTATTAGGTTGTAAATTGAAAAGTCTTATTCCTTTTATAGTTTGTTCAGACATCGGTGTTTTTTTTTAAGATATAACAAAGAACTCTGTTGTTCCAATCATTGGCCTTATATTCAATGGACAATATATTGCATAAAAGTTGGTGCATACGCCTTTTTAATTATTGGGTCAACTTCGTTATAGTTCGGTAGCTCTATAAGAGATCTATCATTCATTGGTGGTTCTTGAAATACTTCTCAATCAGCGGCATTGTTCGCTTCTTAGCGTCCAAGTAGGTTAGAGTAGTGAGTCTGATTCATTTCACATATTTTAAATTTTCGATCTTCATTTCTATATCACATAACATCTTCTGCTCACGTCTTTCTTGCTTCTTTCATACCAAGAGTTTGGTAGTTTGATAGTTAAATTGGTTAATTGAGCTCCTTGCGGTATGCACCATGCTGAAGATAGTGCCTATCTTGGCTTAAAGAAGGTAGTAGCTACAGCCGTTCTTGGGTTCTCTTATCGTTCATACAATCAACATGCTCGATGTGTGCTTTCGTTTGATTAAGATTGCTTTGATCGGGACTGAACCTTGTGAATGTTAAGGTGTGGAAATCTGGTGCTACTGATTACCATGTTCCAACCTGCGATGAAGCCTCTCCTCATTGCTGTAAGTAAACTCGTGAAGGCGTCGAGGACATCAAGCAGCTGGATAGTTGCTACTTCCCTATAAAGAGTCCGGGCATTCCAGGTGCATATCAGTACATCAAAGTTCTTAAATCGGAGGGGAATCATATATGAAGCTTATTTTCTTTCTTCACTGGTAAACAATTTTTTCTGGTGGTGGGAACCAAACCAAGCGTTCCAACTTTTAGTTAAGGGAACTTGCCTTCTCAAAATTTTGTCTCCATGGAACGGATATTCAGAGGATAACAGACGTTTGTGCGCTGCTTGGGATGTTTGCAAAATAATCATTTTTGGCAATTTTCAAGTGAATGGCAAACATTCAATTTCTCCATTTTTGTGAACTACTGCAACGACACCATTTAAAAGAAAAAACAAGAAAAAACGTTAACGTTGAACCGAAGCTCTAATAGCATTCACACGAAACTTTAAATAGTATTGTAATACATAAAAGTGGGGGTTTAAATAGGGGATGGTACACGCTCACTAGTAGATGTGTATGAAGCGATGTAGTAGATGTGTAAGATGCCGCAATATCGAACTTCAAGTTGATATTGACGTTTTCCATACAAATGCATAAAAGTGAACTGTGGGTTTATATGGGACTACCTCAAAAATTTGGGCGGGACACGCCCCTTTGTATATGTATATGAAGCGGTTGTCCATTAAAATCCACAAAATCAAATTGCAAGCTAATATGGATCTAAATGAAGGATTTTTCATAAAAAGCACAAAATTGCACGGTGGGTTGGTATGGGGGCTACCTCAAAAAGTGGGCGGGCCACGCCCAATTGTCTATGTATGTTTAGCGGTTGTCTCTTAAAAAGCACCATATCGCATTTCAACCTAATATTGACTTTAATAAAAAAGTTTTTCTTACAAAAAGTCAAAAGTGAACCATAGGTTTGTATGGGAGCTTTTAGCCGTTAGTCTATATTAAGCGGCTGACCATCAAAAGGCACCACATTGCATTTCAACCTAATATAGACTTTAATAAATAAGTTTCCGTACAAAAAGTCAAAAGTGGGCAGTAGGTT
Source organism: Leucophenga montana (assembly GCA_035044765.1). NCBI lineage: Eukaryota > Metazoa > Arthropoda > Insecta > Diptera > Drosophilidae > Leucophenga > Leucophenga montana. The sequence continues at coordinate 452,192 of JAWNNQ010001139.1, forward strand.
TGTATGGGAGCTACCCCAAATAGTGTGCGTGGCAGGTCAATCTTGATATTCTATTAAACTACAATAAAAAGAAGTATACGTGCAAAATTTCAACTGGATAGCATAAAAATTGGTTCCCAAAAAAAAATGCGTAACAACATACAGACGAACAGGCGGGCAGACAGACAGGCAGACGGACATGGCTAGATCGATTCATCTCGTCGAGCTGAACAAGAATATATATACTTTATGGGGTCTACGATGGCTCCTTTAATGCGCTTTCAGACAAACTGATAATACCAGTTCACACTATGTGTGAATGGTATAAAAAGTGCATTTGATGGTAATGCAACAATTTATTGCTGAGCCCGGTAACTTATCAACCCTGCTCCGTATTATCTTTGCCATAAGTATGCATTTGCGTTTTTGAGAAACCAATTTGTTTGTGCGTATGTTAACTTCGGCTGCCGCATTTAAAAGCCGAACGCTTAACCAGAGAAACACACGCTCATTAAGCGTTTAAGCCAAACTGCCAATAACACGCTAATTAACAGCAGAACGGTACCAACTAAGAAGTGACAGGATGCCATGAAACCCATACCCAATATCAGCCTCGCAGTTTGTTTTAGCCCCCTTCCAGAGCTTGCGTAAACTTGCGATTTACCTTTGAAGCTTATCCGCTTCTTGCTGAAATACTTGTCGAAACTTTTATAATTATGTTCGAGCTATTGCGAAAAGTTTCCATGATGCAGTGCCGGAGTTAGCTAGCGGCTACGGGAAGCATGGCAGCTGTAAAAGCGGAAGTCGATTGCTACTTGGACTTTTCTTTAAACTTGTCAAGTGTACTATGGGTTTTTGTGATTATTCGCTTTTTGTTTGCTTTTTGTTTGCTTTTTGTTTCAACGTTCTTCATTACCGCATACAAGTTAATTATACGCTGAATTTTTTATATGCTGTCAACTTCCGGTTTGTGCGCAAATGACTTCCGGTTTAGTTGGGCAAAACAGCTGAAGACTGGTACTTCCGCTGTATTCTTGAAGTAGCTGTGTGGTAAATTTTACTCTTCAAAATCGAATCGTGTTCATCGGTTTTAGTGCAGTGTCATTCAATGCAAAAAGGAATGGATGCGTTAATACTTTAATTAACAAAATGGGATTCTCAATGTGTTAATTAAAAATATTGCTTGACACCGTTCAAATGCGATTTTCAATTAAATCACTGATATATGTTGAGACAAAATTTCAGTAAAACGAAGTATGTTCTTCGCATACGCTTCTAATTTCTGATGCAAAAGTACCCCAAAGGTACCACACAAAACAACGATATTTTACCCTATCTTTTTATTTTTGGATGGCCAAAACTTTCATATGAAAGAACACACACACACACACACCAATACAAACGGAATTGTTTTTGCATAAAAGAAGAAAAAATTAACAAAAACCACGTTGCTTACGGAATTGCATTGCTCTTCGGTATATGCAAAAAGATAACGGAGAACAAGGAAATTATTTGTGTAATATTCAGTGGTTAATGCAAAGCGCTGCGTGTGTTTTAGATTTATCCTGAAAAGTATTAAAAAAAAAACATCATTACTTTTAGCAGCTCTGGTTACCGATAGATTTACAGACTAGAGGCGGGGGCGTGCCGTGCTTTTTGTTGTGTGCACGTGCACCGTGCTGAGTGTGTCCGTTCAAAGTAAAAAAAAACATCGTGCGTGTATCGTGCGTGCAAGAGAGTAGTGGGACACGAAAAAGTACAAAAAAAAAAAAAAAATTCCAAAATGAAGCGTGACAAATAATCGAAAAATCATTCGTTATCTCTCTGTCCTAAATAACTAGAGCATAAATGTTATGTCATTGTAAATTTTTTTTTTTTTTTATTATTATTAATTTACAATCTATCAATAAGACAATAAGTAACTTAGTTGAAAGTTCATAATATAACAGAAATAGCTGTACTCCAGTGAGAACAGCTCTTATATTCAAAATTCTATAATTAAGAGTTTATTTACAATATATACAAAATTTAATCTTTAAAAATTAATCTAACACATGATTTCTTTTAAGTCTTCGAGTTGTATCGCTATTATCTAGTAGGCCTATTGCCAAAGCATTTAAATGATCATGTAGTCTCTCAACATACCTTGTGCTTATTCTACGTATTTCATCTTTAATGTATGGAATATTTAAATCTTTGTGAATTTGGTCATTAGCCACAAACCAGGGGGCGTCAACAATAAGTCTAAGCGTTTTGGACTGATACCGTTGAAGAATTTCAATATTTGATTGGCTTGCAGTTCCCCATAATTGGATAGCATATGTCCACACAGGCTTTAAAATAGCTTTGTAAAGCCGAACTTTGTTCTCCAAACTAAGCTGCGATTTTCTCCCAAGCAGCCAATACATTTTTTTTAGTTTTTATGTTGAGTTTCTTTGTCTTGCCTTTAATATGACTTTTCCAAGTTAGTCTCCGATTTATATCGAGTCCAAGATAATTTGAGAAATTTGTGAATTATTTAAAAATACTGACGGACAATCTCCTCTTCTCAGAGCAAATATGACATGTTTCGACTTCTCAGCATTAACCTTTATTTTCCATTTCTTAAGCCATCGCTCTATTTCAACTATTTCGTTTTGAATATCTTGAGATACTTCTGCCGCAGTGTCTTTAGATGCAATTATAGCTGTATCATCAGCATAAGTGGCGACTTGAACATCACTGACAACAGGAAGATCGGCAGTGAATATTGTGTAAAGGACAGGTCCCAGAACACTGCCCTGTAGAACACCAGCATGGGTACTATATAGTTTCGATGTTTTTCCTTCCATTTGAACATCAAAGTGTCGATTTCTTAGATACGATTTCAATAAGAGGAAAAATGGAGCAGGAAGCAGTTTTTTCATTTTATATAACATGCCTGGATGCCACGCTCGGTCAAATGCTTGTTGTATATCAAGAAATACTGCCGCAGCATACAGTTTCTTCTCGAATCCACTTGTAATTATATCCACTATACGATGACATTGCTCTGGAGTCCCATGACCTCTCCTAAACCCAAACTGATGTTCCGGTATTATATTGTATTCATCCAAAATTGGTAACAATCTACTCATAAGTATTCTTTCGAATACTTTGGAGAATGTCACCAGCAAGCTAATAGGACGGTAGGACGAGAGAATATTTTCAGGCTTGTTTGGTTTTGGAATCATTATCACCTCCGCACATTTCCATTGTGTAGGAATGTGATCCAGCCTCAAAATCGCATTGTAAATTAGTGCTAAAAATTTAATACACTTTTAAGAGAGCATTTTCGTAACTCTTCCGTCTATTTTATCATAGGCTGGTGACCTTTTTTGATTCAGTTTTGCGAATTCTTCTTTGATTTCAGACACAGTAATTCTACGAATTGGCATGCACATTTGACAAGGTACATCCAGAAACTCTATTATTTCTGTATCTTCAGGCGCAAGATTTGAATTTGGTTGAAATGTTGAGTGTAAATGTCAACCTTAGCTTTGGCGGTTTTACACCATTCTCCATTATGATTACGTATAGCAACATTTCGTTTTAAATATTTGGTAGCTCTCCAAATGCTGTATTCATAGTCTTTCGTGTTAGGATCCAGACTTTTGAAAAACTCTGCAGTTGTTGCAGTTCATTTCTTACTTCGTGCAAGCTTTTTTTAAGTTGGAATGATGCTGTATTGTACCTAGTTTTATCTGCTGGACATCTACTGGTTTGCCAATTTTTCCGAAGCTTTCGTTTATTATTTATAAGGTTCCTAAGCTCAGCTGATATAAAAACAGTATTCGCTATAGAACTTTTGGCTGGTGCAGTACACAACAGACCTGCTTCATGTATAATGTTTGTAAATGATTCCACAGCCGTATCCACATCTAAACCAGTTTTGAGAGATATATTAGTATTTAGTTTCGCATCTATCCAATCTTGAAGTGCTAAAATATCTGTCCTAGATGTGACAATTTTATATTTATTTGATAGTGCTGGAAGAACAGTGCCATATGTAATTATAATTGGCGAATGGTCTGAACTTAGGTCGTAGTTGTCCGAAATTTCCAGATGATGCCGTGGTATTCCAAAATAAACTGCAAAATCCAAAAGATCCGGTATTTTGCGGGGGTCTGATGGCCAATACGTTGGTTTTCCCGAAGACAGTGTTGAAAAATTATTGGTATTTATGCATTTATATAGCTCCTTTCCTTTTTGATTTGCTAACCTTGATCCCCACTAAGGGTGTTTGGCATTATAATCTCCACCAACAATAAATTTACAACCAAGTTTTTTGAAAAAGTTACAGTAATCTTGTTCTTTAAAACAAAATCGTGGTGGAAAATACACTGCACAAACTGTAATATCAAATGACATGCATTCAACATTAATGCAAGCAGCTTGTATAGCATTTTCTTTAACTATTTCCATAATATTATATTTAAGCCCTCTTTTAATTAATATAGCAGAGCCGCCATGAGCTCTATTAGATATGACTGCACAAAAGGTTTTCTTCTATTTTTTGTGTGTGTTAAATTTATGGTTTAAATTAGTGGGATATTAATTAGATTTGTTGAAGAAATAGAATTATTTAAAAATAAAAACAAAAAACTTTCATAGAAAAACTCAAAAATTGGGGACGTGTTTGCATGGAGCTACCTCTTAAAGTGGTCCGATTTGGGCCATTGTGAAGATACGCCATATTTGGCATTTCTACCCTAAGACCAAAAATGAAAAATGCAGACAAAAACTTTATTTCGATCTGTATATTTTATTATGATTTACGTAAGTTGTACTAAATTCTCCGTTTGTAGCATAATTAAGAATAAAATTAAAAAAATATTTATACAAAACTGAAAATGGTAGACGGAATTCTATGGAGACCTTCTCTTATAGTGATGTCTTCATGTGTATTTAAGTTTGAAATCTATATCTCATAGTCTCTGAGATCTGTTCTTTGGAATAGACGGTCACACGGAGGGATGGACAGACGGACATGTCTCTAACTACTCGTCTTCGGATGCCGACCAAGAATATATATGCTCTTTATAGGGTCAGTCACGCCTCCTTCTGGCTGATATACAGATTTGAACAAACTTAGTATACCCTTTTATCCTATGTGTACTGGGTATAATAATTTAATGTTAATTATTTTGCCATTCGAATTATTCGACGAATTTCGTGAAGTCTTATATGTAGAGACAGCCGGAGAACGACCCGAGTCGTACTGGCCGATCAGTTTTATATACTCGAAACCTTTGACGCCAAAGTTTTCTAAAAATGCATATTCATTGACCTATAATAGGCTTTGGACAAGGTGTGGCATACAAAGCTGCTGGCCAAACTTAAGGAGGCACTACAGGCTTCAGTTTATTTGATGAGACACTCCTACAAAGAGGTGTTTCTCTGTAAACGAAGCTTGTGGAGATACCGGATAACTTGTACTGAATATACACGATAAATGTACTACTCAGAGTGTGAGTATGGAACAGCTGATGGACTATAGAAATACTTGCAAGCGAGACATCGGTCAAGTGGAAATAAACAGAAAACTGTAAGAACGTTTGCTTCTGCGACAAAATATCTATATAAATATAATAAATTCTGCTTGACAGTAAGAGGTATCTGTACGAGGTCGAACCGAAACAAGTTCCAGAAACTCTAGAACAAAGCCTAACGCCTTATCTCAGGATGTGACTGATATGTTCGAGGTACGACCTTGAACAGAGAGCACAACTTGGCTACCGTTGAGAAGTAGATAGATATAACAACCGCCTACAGGTGCACAAAATCGAACTTGGTCACTGCTTTTCCATCATGAAGTTCAAATCTCGTTATTTTGGAAATCTTATTTTCTAGAGCGAAGTTCCCTACTTGAGTTCACCAAGCAGACACTGCTGCCAAGAAATATAATATTGTTAACTTTCCGACGATTTAAATACTCCGTTTCACATTAAATGTGTAGTGTATTGAAACTCGAAAGGACAGTGCGACAGTGTTTGCAAGGATATTTGAAAAATTTTTGTAATTATCGAAAATTAATTAAAAATTGCATTGCAGTCTTGTGACACTTGTTAAATGTGTATTTATAAGCGTATACGGGTATGTAGTATATGGTTATCCTGCCAGAAAATGACGCATAGACAGACAGCTCGATCGACATTGACTGCCGACACTTGACGTCATTCGACACTCGATGTGAACACGCAATCTCTTGAAATAATTGTGAACACTTTAATGCGTCATTAAGTCAAGCCACAATTGTAGTGTCTGTGTGTGTATGTCCTTGTTGCGAATTCTGGCTTTATCCATTGCGCACGTCTTTAACTTCTTTTTATGTAAATTTGCGTTGGGCGATGTCTTTCCGGAAATGTGTAATTTTTTAACAGTTCACGCATTGCATGCCACATATACGAGTATACAAGTATCCTGCGTATCCTGTAGTTTATCCTGGCGCATACGGAATTTTAAATTTAATTTACAAAATGATCGCTTTTCATTCGCGGCGGCCAATGACTTTTATGCTGTCTTATGCTGCTGATGCTGCGATTGGTGCTGCTGCGTGCACTATCAATATTACGTTATCCTTGCTGGAATTGAAATGTGCTGAAAATCCTTGATAAATGCCAAGCCATTTACCAAATAAATAAGCAGCGCGCAAATAAATATGCTAGCGCATTTACACTCAATAAAAGGCGACAACGAACGATGTGCGTTGTATGCCCGAGCATATAGAAAGGATAACGCCGGAAGGACGTAGCAGCACAAAAAATTGTATTTTAATGCGCTTGCATAAATAACAAACAGACGACGTTTCGTTGAAGCAAAGACATCTCAAAGGACATACGGCGACTAATTTAAGCGCTGCCAAAAATCAACAGGATATCAATGCGCGCACATTTGTAGCTGCCAGTCAGAATAGCACTCGACTTCACTACAAAGAAACGCAGCTGGCGCCAGCCGGTGTTGACATGCCAAATTCAGCGCTAAATTGTCACCCACATAGCTACTTCACTTTGTTCGATTTATCACAGAGGACATTCGTGCATATTATTGGGTGTATTAAAAATTTGTGCTGTTTTTGGTACACGTTACACGTTACACGATAAAAACTACTTTGGAATGAACTCTGCAAAATTTGAGATACTTCTTTCAATACGAAGGAACAAAGTCAAAGTCTGGGAGTCTAAGAGAGTCAACGATTACTAAAAAAAAAATGCCATGAAATTTCTGGTATAACGAATTATTGCGTACCATCCCTGAACTTTCAAAAAGGGTACGAGGTTTTAATATTATATAGACTAGACAGGGCCGTAGGGACTCCGGATACGATTGACTCTATCAAGTTCTGAAAACAAGGTTGTGTGCTGTGTTCTTTAAATTAAAGAATGCTATCGACAGCCGGATGCTTTAATATACAGTGTTTTTTAAGGGGATGTGGCGACATAAAAAGGGGCTGCGAAGTCGATCCAAGGTGATCACGAAGAATGCCATCAAGGGTTAACATCGCTCGTTCATCAATGATTCTAAGCTACTTCCTGCGTAGGTATCCCAAACCACAGAAACTTTCTGTGTGACAAAATATCTACGAATGCCGCTTTCAACGTTCAAACTAGTTCTAATTATTCTTCTTAAATGACATGAGGTGGCAGTAAGCCATCGGAATATTCGGAAACACAAGGAGAACAATTGAGCTCATTTCACTGACAAGTTAGCCTTAGTAATGGATGTACTGAAGGGATACGTCTTGATGGGTGATAGGCATATGGTGTGCCCCGGAACTCATCTCAATGTCTTCTGTAGAATCAGCATTAACGACGAAGAGCCCAAAGCTAACAGTCAGTTTTTCGGCAACTAATCTACACATTATAGGTGAATATGTAGACTGTTGGGAGGTGTGTCTGTAGAAAGCCTCATCGAAGGTTATAAAAACGGTTGCTACTTTGGTTCAACTGTCTAAATTAGGTGAAAGGACCAATGAGCTTTTATAAGTAAGCTGGTTTGCCTCTCAAACCTAACCTAACACAATCAAGCCAGTGATCGATTATTCTATGTCTTCGTAGTACTGGATGTGCTCGCGTGGAGTTTGTGACCATCGACCGATATATAAAACTTTCCAATAAAGCTTTTCTGTCCCTTTCCATTTTCGTTTATTTCCACTTTTAATACAAGGCACAATTTGAATTGCTTATTTGATCTATTCTGAAAAGCTTATGGTACACTACAGCTTGCTGGATCCAACCGATGCACAATAATGTCCTTTCTGTAAATTTTTCTCTTCGATGGGACTTCGGAATGAAGGTCGGGTTTTCAAGTTGTTTTTAGAGGTTTGGATTTATCAAATTATTGTTCACCAATATGCTGCAAATATCTCTTTTTCTTCTTCCAAACAAGTAATAACGCACAGTTGATAATCTTCAATCATCTGCCTTCCTTTCAATGAAATATTGATAAACTTCAATGGTTACATCAGTTGTTTTTGTTTATTTGACATGCATCCCAAGTCCATCTCATCAACTCGTTAGATTCAGTGTCTTTTTTTCCCTCCCGATTACTTCTTGTCAACCACTCTTGAAGCTTTGAATCCACTTTTTGTAGTTAGTTTTCCCATAAACACAAACACCATAGGTTCCAACAATTATTCGTTGTGTTTTGGAAAGAATTTTATTTCAAGTTCGTTTTCGTTCAGTTTCAGCCAAAACTTTCAAATACATCCAGTAGAAAGGCGTGTGAATATTGCAGAGAGAAGGTTTGGATAGCTTAGATGGCTTGTGTGCGTCTTCATCAACGGCATATGCTGTTTCAGTTTCAGCTACTGCTCATCAATAAAATCATTGAGGTCATTAAGTGGATTAACTGCAGCCATCAAAAGCATGCGGTACCAAACAAGTAGCACATCGAGTTGCTAAACGATTGCTCCCCTTTTTATTCCGAGGTACGTATCTGTGTAGTTTGGTTCTTTTTTTCGGCACTTTGCACTTCATAATATTTTTTGTTTGTTAGTTCTATGCTCATTTTCCTTAGCACGTTCCATGCGCATATGTTGCGAGGGACATACACAGCACTTGATTGTATCTGCTTGTCCGGTAACTACTTGTCTAAATCCGAAGCGTCCTTACGTTCTAGTACTGGTTGTTGGCGTCTTCGCAGCATCTTTGCTTCTATTCTCTGAGTACTGACTGCTGTTGTTATAGACATGTACGAATTGGGTTAAATTTATTTACTGTCAGTTCACTGAACTGCAAATGGTTTTAGTTTATTAAATTCGTCGCCATTTGATGTTATTTTTGAAATCTGTTTTAAGTTCGTTAAATCTTAGAAATCAAGATTGACTTGTTTGAGCGCGAAGATTGAGTGAATAATATAAGAAATGATTAAGCGATTGTCCTTAAACTTGAGAACAAAATCAATGTGTAAGCTTAAATAGAAATGAAGAATATGTGAATATGCGATGTTGTAGACCATGGTTTGCGGTAGGAGCACATTCTGTACAGATATACAAATTGTATTTTGTTAAGAATGATTTGTAGTAACTGACGAAGTTAAAGTTTAATAAAATAGATGGTACCGGTGATTTAAAATGAGTGGAACATATTCTCAACAACATTAAATCTAAAAGCAAAATTGTGTCTGTGAGATAGAATAAGATAAATGACATGAAGCATAAATGAAACAATATAATGAATTTGAAACAAAAAGATAATTTTCTATCATGCATTAATCCTTCCGGTAAAAATATTTCAATATACGAGTAACTGGTTGTCGTTCTGGATTTAAAGCTAAATTGAAATAACAACACCAATAAAAGGCCCACAAAGCACTCTTCCCGTGTAAAAGCGCCATAGGAAGAAGATGAAGATTCTTACGATCAATTATTCACTGGCTATACACAGTAGTAGTTAGGTTTATTCTACTCTACGGAGTATGCGTATGGTCGCCGGAACTAGACAAGGCTCTACACTTAAATAACTTCATAGAGTACAAATAAGTGGAACTATTCACACCATACTTATAGAAGCACTTACTGTTCTATATCACTTACTCCTTCTTGATTTCATTGCAAGACAGAGAGAGAGAGAAAGAGAGAAAGAGAGAAAGAGAGAAAGAGAGAAAGAGAGAAAGAGAGAAAGAGAGAAAGAGAGAAAGAGAGGGAGAGAGAAAAAGAGGGAGAGAGAGAGTTCCTCCCATCAAGTAGAGATTACTCCCATTAAGACTTTCGATAAAAATATAATGTCTCAATTCCTACTATGTTACAATGGGACACCCTACCACATTACAAAGATAATGCACATCAACATTTTCACTGATGACGCACAGTCACCTCCAATGGCCTGACGTCAGACGTCCTGGATAAGCTGCTGTCAGTCAGAAGAGTGCTAGAGCAACTATTGCAATACAGCTGATAAATTTCATTTTGTTGAATTTATTTTGGTGTGCTGATTTATTTGCTTTCGAAAGCTTTTTGCTGAGTGATATTGTGTTTAATCACAAGCAGCTGGTTTTATAGTAAATTAAAAGGTGATATACCAGAGAGATAAGCAAGATTCCCACTTATCAGTTCAGTGGTAAGTCCCCAGTTGACTGTTGATAAGTGAGTACTTGATTTGCATTCACAACTTTGGGATGCGCACTCATCTCTGTGGTTAAAAAAACAGAATGCAATATTTGTAACCATTTTTGTTTGTTTGTTTGTTTGTTTGTTTGAAGCCGTTTAAATGTTTTGTTCAAAACTAATACTTCCCCTAATTTCGAGTCATAGTTTCGAGTTATAGTTTTAATTGTGTTTTTTTTTTTGTAATTTCTTTTATATTTTGTTCTTTTGCAAAGTAAAGCCTGTTTCACGGATTTAATGTATTATATTAGAGATAACTCTACAGAAACCAAATATTGACAATCAAGCGAACGTTAATCATATTGTTAATATCAGCTTATTCACAGAAATTTCGTTATGAATTAGAATTCTGTGCGAATTAATAGATTCTAGTTGTATTATGAATATTCATTGGTCCGCATTCATTTTATGAATGCAACACATTCTAAAATATCAGCAATGCAATTCAGAATGAGTTCTACTGCGCTAACATTCTTTTGAAACATACGAAACATTCATTCATTCATTCATTCGAATTTTATGAATGCAACACATTCTAAAATATCAGCATAATTGCAATTCAGAATGAGTTCTACTGCGCTAACATTCTTTTGAAACATTCGAAACATTCATGCATTCATTCGAATTTTTCGAAGTTTCAAATAACACAAATAATGCATGTAGACATAAATTGAATATTTAAAGAAGAACAATCAGTTTGTCTGAAAGTTTATAATGCATTCAATTCCACTCAACTTTTTAGGAACTGTGTTGCCGTAGCACTGTGAATAATGCTCAATTTATAAGTTTTTAAGCAAATGGCAAATAATACAAAAGAAAAGAATGAACCGAAGGTGCGATGGAAATTCCTACTTACAAAATATGTAACGACAATTCTTTGTATGAAATTGCATTTATCATAAGACTGAGGCACAAATATGATTGCTGTAAGGTGGTAAGTCGATATATAAAAATGGTGAATACTTAATTGAAGCTTTGATTTTGAAAAAGTGAACAACTTAAATTAGGTCTTATGTGACTTCTGAACATGACAAAGGATTGGATAAGCTTCTAACATGTTTCCATTGAATTTTTTCCTTCGCCAAATTGGCTTTTTCTAAGATAATCACTGCCAAATAAGCCGACAATTGGCAATTTTATATATTTTAATTACTCTTGTGTACTATGAACATACAAACAGATGAAATTTGACAGTCGCAGACAACAGTAAAACAGTTTCACAAAACTGAGTTGTCACACAGGTTGATAAATTTGGTGAATAAATAACTTACTAAAATTATTTTTGAGTGCTGAAAACACTTTGGATGCAGTCATACGGCTAGTCAGTCATCAGTTTGCGTGGTCATGAGTTCGTAATTGATTCGAACATACATAGACGTCCAAAAAAATAAATCTCTCGAATTTCTCTGTCACCGACGGTTTTTTTTCGAGCGATTTGCAAACCAATCGAAGCCGAAATCTCTAGAGTTGCCTATTTTCGTGATTTTTTTTTTTAATGTGATAGTTTTTGAATTTGTTTTAAACTTGCTGTAAAAAGACTGCGTACACCACAAGCAAATTAGAAATTTTAACTTTAACCGCAAAAATCACAGCTAATGTTTTATGTATTGTATCAAACTTTGTTTTATTATATAGTTTATTAATTTCTCTTCACACTAATTAAATTTTTGCTGCATTTTAATACTTAAAATTCTAGTTTTAAATAATTTTAGGCTAAAACATGTCAGAAAAGCACTACCGCAAAAGTCTGCGTACAGGCATCTTTTTTCAAAGAAAATGATGTGTTAATAACTGGTTTCTCGTCAGTACCTCCGTAAGACGTCTTGTCATGGAGTTCACAATTTTTTTTTTTTTTGTCTTCAGTTGTAATTTTATCCCATTCCTCCATTATTATGTCTTTTTTATATTTTTGGAGGTAATGGTGTGTTGACGGATTCTGCGTTCGAGTAAGTCCCACAAATGCTCTATGCGGAGGTGTCCACCAATACATTTGATACAATACATAAAACATTAGCTGAGATATTTGCGATTTAAGTTAAAATTTAAAATTTTTTTGTGAAGTACGGAGATTTTTTCTAGCAAGTGTATATTACTGAGAAAGCGTGTTTAATTTCGAGTTACAAAGAAAATTGGACATAAAATTTCATGACATTTTGTAAAATTTATCTAAACTGCATGACACATCCGTTTCCTAATTACTGCGTGTTTTTTTTTTTGCGATCATTACTGGCATATATCACATATGAAGTATCTACTGGAGACAGCATATGTCAGCAAATATATTTCACCATTTTTTTTTCTGATTGTTGACGCCCACAAAGAAATTCTAAAACAAAGCAGCAAATGTATGTAAAACATGAATACCGCATTTTTAATTTTCCGTTGCGCATATGTTTCGCTTTCGTTATCATTGCAGTTGCATTTGCATTTAACTATGTCCTTTGCAGCTGTGTCACAAAAAACGCTAGAGAAAAAATGTACCATCTCTCACCATTTTCTGTGAAATTATTTTCTGTTTAAATATTTCGTCGCATTTTAAGCAAGCTGAAATTAAAAAATGTGTAGTGCTGACAGAAGTCGCAGAAGACTACGAGAGATGGAAAAAAAACGGCTTCAAAGACTAAATTTAATTCAAGCTGTGACTTTTTAATGAATCCCGCGGTTTCGTTTCACTTTGTGCAACTGAAACATGACATCACAAAGTGCACTCGTTGCGGCTTATGAAATAGAAAGGAAAGTGACAGCTTCATTAATGTTAAGACTTGCAAGAAATGAAGTGTAGATAGTCTCGACTACATCGACTGAAACAAAGTTATACTATTAAAATATCAAAATTGATTTGTTGTACATTGAGGGTGAAAAAAGAAAATATAATGTAGCATGCAAATTGGATAACGATTGACATATCGCACCAATTATAACTACACTGTGTTTTTTTAAGAGGCGCAGAACTTTAAATTGAAGTATATAAATGGAATGAGTAAATTTTTTTTTGTACGGTAGAAAATTTTATTTTTATACTAATGATAGAAAATGATTTCGGACGAATTGCAACCTGGAATTCCAATTTTCCTCCTTTTTTTTTTTCAATCAATTGAGGTCTTGTCTCATAAATAGTGCGCTCGCTATTGGCTTCCAAGCCTGAATTCGATGGAGGTTTCTCCGTATAGACCGACGATTTCAAGTATCGTAGCAGAAAGAAGTCCGGCGGTGTCAGATCACACTATCTTGCAAGTTAGGCAATGGTCCGTTTCTGCGTTGAGCACAATCATCACTTTTATCGCTAATGCAATCATGATCATGCAATCATGTTTGAAGACCTGGATTCCAACTATATTAAACTATCTTAATGGCAGAATGGAATAGGTTGAGTTCAGGAGCTGAGGCAGGGTGGAGTTTCTTCCCTCTCCTGTTCAACATATATTTGGCAAAGATGCCTCTATCTTCCTCCTGTATAAAATTGTGCGATAATTTATATATATTTGGAGTGTTTGTTAAACTATTTCAGTGCTCGCAACCCTCAAGTCGTCGGCTTCCATCTTCACCTGCTGAACTGGTTAGGATGCAATAAGATGTCACAGTTGGGGGCTTGAGTATTCCGACAGTTCAAACCCCAGGATACTTGATACAACTTTCGATTCCCTGCTTAGATTATCGGCTAACGCCACCAACTGGCTTAAGTCAGCAAGTAAAGGTCATCTTGGGGTAAGGACATAGAGACAATCAGTACCAAATATAAATCTATTGAATGATAAGACTTAATGGCAATGCCGGCAAAGAGGTCAGTTTGTCTGAAGATTGTCACTGGTTGTTTAGAAATGACTCATGAAGACAATCTGCTTGAAGTAGCAATGATGCATTCGAATCAGTTCTTATTAAGTGCATATAGGATATATCATCACAAGCATGTCACCCTCATGAGAACTGTTCCAACTTGTATTCAAGATGACATCAGAAGCTTAATTGCATTAAGATACAATTGAACAGTCAATAAATTCAGGCAGACGCCACCTATTGATGAGAGTGAAAAATGTCTCCTCGTAAGAAGGTCTAAATTAGCACAACTAAGAGTATTTCAGGGAACGGATCGGGAGTATAACTAATGATAGCTGTCCTGAGTATGATCAATCGTGAATGGTGTTCGTTACCGTGAAATGTTACCCAGTTTTTTTTTTGCCGAAACTTGAAGATATTGATGTAGAGGACATGTGGTTTCAAGAAGACGGTACAGCACGAGAAACAGTTCAATTAATTGGCCGCCTAGATCATGTGATCTGACGCCTCTTGGCTTTTTTCTTTGGGGTTTTTTGAAGTCATAGGTTTATGTGAATAAGCCCATGACACGTCAAGCATTGAAAGCAGAATTTATACGCTGCATCAATGAAATACCGCAACATTTATGCATACATACATAACTTCATTCCATACATAACCTCATGATGTCTAATTTATGTTTCAATAAAAGTTTCACAAATTTAAAAAAAAAACAACAGTTTTATATTTAAAAATCAAATCCGGCGTAAATCTTCAGACACCATATAAAACTGGCGGTGTTTCAAACAAAGATCGGTTTATAACGCATTTTCTTTCAATAGTCACGTATTGGGCGCCTCATTGCTAAAGAATCAATTGCCGGCGTACGTGATACCACCAAAAAGGCCTTGAATGGCAATCTCTTCAACGATGGTGTACATAGTCACTAAAATCTACCAAATCAAATTTCAAGCTAATATTGATTTAAATAAAGAATTTTTCATAAAAACGGACAGACGGACAGACGTCGTCGTCGTGCTGATCAAGAATATACTTTATATCTATCTTTAATCTTTGGTCTGAAGCCGCACTGTTTTTGTCCTATTAGCGCATCCGTGTATGGCTGCAGCTGTTTACACAGTATTCTGTAGAATATTTTATATTAAATTGAAAGGAGACTTATTCCACGATAGTTCGCACAGACACCGGGGTCTTCTTTCTTGTAGATTGGACAAAGAACACTAAGATTCCATTCGTTGGGCGTATAAGAGTTGGTACATACGCCTTACCAATTATGCGCCACCGGTCTGCTGGCAGCTCATCTGAACCTTCCGATTTGTTATTCTTCAGCTCCTTAATTACTGTGTCGCCCTCGTTATAATACGGTGGCATCATCAATTGGTGGTTCTAGAATTTATTCTCTATTGTCGGTAATGTTCTCTTCATTGCCACCAAGTAGGTTAGAGGAGTTCAGACAAACTGATAATACTATTTCACACTATGTGTGAATGGCATAGAAAAGAAAAAAATTCGAGAGACGAAATTTGTCAAACCTAAAAATGGAAAAGGAAAAAAAATATTTTTGTGTATGGGGCACAGTCGATGAGAAAGGCAATTGGTTGTGCCTTTTCGTGGTTCGAATGGCAGTTTACTCCAGAAGAGAAAATTTTTGTAAATCGTTGAAAATTCAAAGAAACTAAATACTAATACAATTTAAGGCGAGTGGCGAACTCTATACGCAAATAAATGTTTAATCTACTACTAAATAATGTTACATTAATTTTAAAAATGATCATTTTGATATGTTCAAAAAGGATATTTTTGACAATGTTGTTTTGATGATCTTATTTTCATAAAAAATCAATGTTGACGGCTGTTTTTGATGAATATTTTCTCTGAGTACCTCTTATATGTATAGTCATTTCTGTGAGATTTCTCACTTTAAGTGAATAGTTTTATTAAAGTACAAAATTATTGGAAACGAAGCTATTGAACGTTGGAAAAAATATAATTTGATTGATTCTTAAGACTCAAGCGCCAGATAATTAATCGTCTTACTGCGAGCATAAAGAACTATAGTTTCTATCTTATACGCTAAAAATGTTGTACTTCAAAATACTTAAACAACACTCCCCACGGAGATGTGTACTGTAATATTTTCGGGGACATCTTTTAGTTTATTGCATTAGTAAGCCACTAGTTTTGAAGTTTTTGTAGGAATATAATCTGTTCAGTACTACACCTATTGCAGATATTAGTACTTATTAAGTACTAAGTATATAATATATAGTATATAGTACTATGGACTGAAGTAAGTAGGGAGAATCAATCTCCTCAATAAGAATTTTATAAAGCAAAGCAACTGAGAGCGTAGAACGGCGTGACAACAGGGTTGGGAGATCAATTAATTTTAACCTATCATGATAAGGTGGAAGATTTATAACGGGATCCCAATTAAGACTCCTAAAAGCAAACAGAAGAAACTGTTTTGGACTGACTTAATACGATCCTCGTGAATAGCATACTGTGGGTTCCAAATACAAGAGCCAAATTCTAAAATCGGACGACAAGAGAAGTATTAAGTCATTAAATTCCTTAGACCAACGCTTAACAAAGCCAAGGACACCTTTGGCTTTAGTTACTATTGAACAAATGTGATTATTATAAATAAGTTTAGGTTCCATAAGGATACCTAGGTCATTAAAACAAAACTCTCTACCGAGGGTAATGTTATTTAAAGAATGTGCTACTATAAATGGTTTTCTGCGATGAAACGTCATACATTTGCATTTGAACAAATTTAGATTTAGAAAATTTTGACGACACAGTGTACATATGTAGTAGGTTTAAGTCAGCCTGCAATAAACTGTGCTGCGAAACATCAGAAAATGACAAGCATAATTTAACATTATCAGCATACATTAGTGTATGGGCATGATTAATAGACAAAGGAAGATCATTAATAAAAATGTTGAACAATATTGGACCTATGTGACTCCCTTGGGGAACACCAGAAGAAACAAAAATAGTTTTAGACAAACAATTGTTAAATAAAACTTGTTGTGTTCTATTGGATAAGTATGACTCAATCCAAGTAACAAGAGTCGGAAGAAACCCTATTGCTTTTTATGTGAATAAAAGCTGCTTATGACACACACTATCAAAAGCTTTACTGAAGTCTGTATAAATGACACCTGTTTGGCAACCCGATTCAAAACCATTATTTACAAAAGTGGAAAATTCTAAAAGATTAGTTGTAATAGATTTTCCTTTAACAAAACCATGTTGAGAAGAACTGACAACAGACTTTAATGACTGTTGCAATTGGTGACAAATGCTTTTTTCAAAGGACCTTTTAATAGCACTCAGCTTAGCAATACCTTTATAATTCAATACATCAGACTTGCTACCCTTTTTATGTAAAGGGATAACAAAAGACTTCGTTTTCGAATCACATGATTTTAAAAATCCAAGTTTGGAGGTTTAATATTTATAGTTTCCGAGATCTCGTTGTTCAAAAATACGAAAGAAGGACGGATGGCCATGGCTAGATCGACTCAGTTTTCAATGATGAACAAGAATATATATACGTTATGGGGCCCTTCTGAATGTTACATACATTTGCACAAACTCAGTATAACCTTGGCCCCAAGGTTTGGGTATAAAACCGATTATTCCAGTCCGCGCAAATATAACACATAAAAACTTTATATATTACTATACAATTATAACAAATAGTGTGATGTATATTAATGCTTTTTGATTTCAATTCTCTTAATTTATTCCTACTTTTATCGGTCTGCTATTTTTTTAATTTTAGTTTAAAACTGTTATAAGAAAATGAAAAATATGTTCAACTCTATTTCGTCGCAAACCAAACCAAATCGAAACGAATTGAAATTTACTAAAATTCGAATTTGCTGCTTGATTAATTGTGCTGCATAGTCTTGCCATATAGCTTACATTAATCAAAAGCAACGGTGTGGCAACGCTGCTCATTTATTTTATTTAGAGCACAATGCGAAAAGAAAAACTTTAATGAAAAATTCCAAAGTGAAATAAAACAAAAGCGTGTTTCAGGGCATTCATTAAAAGCTTTTCGATCGTTTCGTCCTGGCACATCTTTGTTTTATGCACACGATGTGTGCGAATAAAAGAAATAAATAAAATATAGCACATAAAATGAAATTGGTAGAAAATAAAACTTTCTGTGGCACTTGAAATGAGATTTTACTCGATTTGTTGCCTTTGTGTTTGCGTATCGAAGTGAAATTTACGTGGGCAATACAAGTAAAAAGTTTGATGAATGATTGAATAAGTGAGTGAGTTGGACTGTGTACCTATATATGGGTGTGTTAAAGAAAAGTAAATGTACATGAATGTATGTATATAAATCTTTGAGTGGGCAAACAAAAGTTCTATAATTTGATAAGTACTTTACATAACCCAAAAAAATTGTTGTCCATATAGTATATATGGATAGTTTAAATGTGTCTCATTTAAAATTTCTAAATTTCATATATTCTTATGTAAATGGAACTACATGATGTTATAGCAACAAAAAGAATTTGTTATTATCTAAGGATTTTAATATCACAACTGAAGCCGGTGAGAATTTGAAACGAAATGTATATGGAGTGAATCCCTAAAAAATCTTTCCAAATGTTGTGTCACACAAAAAGTTATTCTGTGGCAGAAGCTTCTACGTGAGACATGGAAATGCCACATCTGAGTTAAAAAGCATACAGGCTGGAGTGCCTCAAGGAAGCGTGCTGGGCCCATTTCTTTACACCATATACACAGCTGACATGCCCGACTCTACCTGCAATGAAGTAACTATAGCGACATATGCTGACGATACAGCAATTCTTGCTACAGCTTCCAGTGCTAAAGCAGCAACTCAATTGCTTCAAAACCAACTGAACAAAAACCCAAGACTGGATGAACAAGTGGAATATCGCAGTAAACGCAGCCAAGTCCGTTCATGTCTTATTCGCACTTCGACATAAGGGTAACGATCGGGCCCGCTTTAATGGCGTGGTGATTCCTAAACGAAACAAAGTCAACTATCTAGGCTTTTGGCTTGACAAAAGGCTAACTTTTAAAGACCATATAGTGGCGAAAAGGAAGCAATTAGACCTGACAACGCGAATGTATTGGCTATTAGGACAAAAATCTAAGCTTAGTCTGGACAGTAAAGCCAGACTATACAAAGCCATACTTAAACCGGTCTGGACTTACGGCATCCAGCTATGGGGTGTAGCAGCTGTATCAAATATCGAAATACTTCAACAGTATCAAAACATCACCCTTGGGAAAATCACTCGAGCTCCGTGATATATACGCAATGACAATATTCATAACGATCTTCAGATGCTAAGTATAGCTGAAGAAATCAAGAGACATGACACCAAATATATAGAAAAACTTTATCAGTACTGTAACAATCTGGCTATCAATTTACTTGATAATTCAACAACAACGAGGCGGCTTCAGCGAGTGCACCCGTTAGATCTGTCATGTCCAAGGCCATTAAGATTAAGTTAAGATTAGGTTATTATATGTTAATATAATATGTAAAATCATGTTAAACGTAAATGTGAAAATTAAGTACCCAGATTAATTAAGTACTCAAAAAATTACAAAGATAACTGCCAACTTGACTTTACAATTTCGATAACAAACCAAAGCAAAAGAAAACAAACAAATTTAAATTTTTTATTAACATTTGATATGCAAACGTGCATATTATATTCATGGATTGGCCCGTTTTTTTCTACTACACAGGCGCCCACTCTCATCCAATTTTTTTCATCGAATTTATACTTTTGTGCAAATGAATGGACTGTCCACCTCTTCAGTATTTTGCAGCCCGATAAATAAGACAAAGGTAACCGATTTAAAACGATAACATACCAAACAATATTTATAAAAACCTGATATTTAAGCTCCTTTTAGTTCCAAGTTTATACAAAAAATGTTTCACTTAGGTCAATACCAGTTTCACATACGTACTCTAATGTTCTTGCACCGATAATTTTTTGGGGTGGTTCGTATAAAAACTCACCAACCGACGATTAGGTTTTATATTACGATTTGAAATTTTAGCTATAGCTTCTAGTGGATAAATCGCGTTTTTGAACTTAAGTTGCTTCTGGTTATGAAATGTCTCTATGGCAACTTTCAAATCAATAGTTCAAAGATTGGGGGAATAGGGCGGACATCAATGCACATACATATAGACAGACAGACAGACAGACGGACAAGACTGGCAGGCTGGTGGTCTCTCGAGATTCCAGTTAGGGTTTACGAAGGCCAAGTCAGCGACGGATGCAATCCTGGAATTGACCAAAACAGCTTCGGGAGCGATTGAGGTTACAACGATGAAAAGGTGGTTCAATACAATACTGCTTTGTCGTTTCGCTAACTGGTGTAGGATACTCGAAGCACTTCGTTTGCTTGAAGTCAAAAATTATCTGCTGAAAATAATTCAGAGCTGTTTTCACAATCGTGAGTTACTGTACACCACTAAGGATGGTGACGAGAGCGTCTCCAGCGGTGTCCCCCAAGGCTCCATCCTAGGACGTATGATGCTGTTCTCTTCAAAGTGGTGTGAAGATCATTGGCTTCGCCATTGTTCACCATTGACATAGCCATTGTTGGAGTAGCGAAGACTATTCAGCAAGCTGAAAGTATCTGCAATATGGCTACATTGCGAATCTACGACTGGCTGAAGTCGGTAGGGCTGCAGCTCGCAAGAACATAAAACAGAAGCTGTTCTAATCAGCAGTCGCAAAAAAGTTGAACAAGCGTGTGTCATTGTTGGTGAAACCAGGATAGTCTCCAAGCGAGCTATAAAATACCTTGAAGATACTCGCCTTTGCTACAAGGAGCAGCTTCTGTATGTGAACCAGAAGGCATCGAAGTCATGTAGAACGCTATCTGGAATTATGCTTAATACTCGAGGGCCCAAACAAGGCAGAAAAATACTGCTGCGAGGTGTAACTAAAAACATTATGCTGTACGGTGCTCCAGTCTGGGCTAAAGCAATGCACACAAAAAACTACCGAAAGGGCCTGGAGTCAACATATAGATTAAGCGCTGTGCGAATGTGCAGTGCATTCCGAACTGTGTTAGAGGAGGCCACACTTGTGCTTTCGGGTATGATTCCGATTAACTTCTTAGCAACAGAAGCGAAACATATTTATGATAGCTTGTAGCTGATGGAAACACAGCAAAGGGAATTGCGCTTGCGGGCAAGAATAGAGAGTATAAACTCCTGACAAAATCGGTGGGACACCTCCGAAAAAGGAAGCTGAACTTATCGTCTTATACCCAACCTAGGAATATGGCTCGGGCGATCGCACGGTTAAATAAACTTTCACATCACGCAGCTCCTATCTGGGGCATGGGTGCTTTAAAAGCTATCTGCATAGATTTGGGTATGAGTACAAACTGTTTAGCTGAAAATATAGTGGACTCTGAGCATGTCCACACCAAATGTGGTAGATTCGACCAAACAAGTCGCGTACTGACCGAAGCCGTAGGAGAACTTACAACAGTGGAGAACTTCGTGGGACATATAGTGGAAAACCAACAAAAGTGGTGTGCGGCATGAAGTTTTGCGGTTTCCGTGATGACTACACTGCGCTCTCTCGAAAGATCTCGCAGAATACAAAGTGCAGGCTAGTAGCCGGCATCATCTCTACGAAGCAATGCTTTACTGCGGTACCGTTGAGATATTGGTGCACAAAATTAGTATAAGTTTGCTTTATTTAATAAGTTACATTTCTTTGTACTACTATAAAAAAAAAACAAAAAAAAAAAACAACCGACAGGACTAGATCGATTCGTCTTATCATGCTGGTCACGATCATGAACAGTATAACAAGAAAGATCGCTGCAGTCAAGTAAGCTTAACAACGAAATATCTGGTACATAAAGGATCTTTTGTGAATCATCCACAGCAAGTTTGGTGTTTCTAGCTTCACTAACATTAAAAACTACAACAAAAGTTTTTAAATGTTAGAATTCTAAGAAGCGGTAAGTTTTGGTAATTATTATTATTATATTAAAAATTAAGAGTACTATATGTGTAGGTATATCTTTTTGAACCCAATTTATATCGAGTTTCAATTAGTACCCTCGCATATACGTTTCAGTGGCCCATTAACATATAACTCGCATGCAAATGCTCAATGTAAAATTTCAAATGCAAATTGCACTCGAAAATCAATTAAAATGAAAATTAAGTATATGGCATGTGTTCCAGTGAGTATGTAGTTCACTTTGTCTGTATGGATATGTGGATATATTACTCGTAGCACACTTTCACTTTTGAGCCGAAAAGTGAAAAGTGCGCTGAGCTGCAAAAACAAACTAATTTCATTTTAAATTCAATTTGAGGTCGTAGGGTCGTAGGCACTGAGTAGAAGGTATGAAATTACTCTAGCGTTATACTTAGCATCCAACGACGACTAGCACTGAAGTATTTTGCTTTAATATTTGCAAAATTCAATATATTTCTATATATACTGAATGTACACACTATGACGAGATTCAGACGCTTTGCTGAAGAGTTCATTATATAGGGTGTTTTTTTTTAGAGGTTACATTTTCCGACATTGTTTAAACTGTTATAAATTGGTCAGCTTGGTTTACCATTTTATCGTGAATACTAATGCCAGAACAACGCTTGCAAATTGTGCAAATTTTTTTCGAAAATTGTAATTCTGTGCCTTTTTCGGTCGACATAATCGTCCATTTCACAGCTACTAATTCGATGAACCACGTATCGGTTTCACTCTCTACTCTTAATAAAAAGTGGTTGAACTTAGACTTCCAGATGGCGCCTCATCCGAGCCAGCTCGAAATAATATTTAAACTCTAATGCCATAGAATTATATTTCTAATAAAGCCACTTTTCAGTTTGAATGTATATAATCGCGCTATTTTAATTCAATTCAGAGTTCTACACCTCTAAAAAAAACAACCTATACAAGTACAAGTATACTTGTATACTCGTATATGTATAGACAAGTGTAAATAGATAGTTCTGTCTGTGCTAGCTAGTTGGGAAACAGTAAGGAAGCAGGTCGATTGAGGTTGATTGCTGCGGTTAAAGTGATTGAAATGTGTATGCAATTTTTGTAGACTTTACTCATCTACTTTTTTGGTAAATTGATTGCATAATTGTTGCAAAATCCAGAAATAGTTTCAACATACTCGAATTGACCGCACTGAGATTCTTGAAACATTCATCTGAGCCTGTATCTGAGTCGGTTACTAGTTTCGATTACTCACAATAATGGCCTGTTTGCATATTTAATTGAGTTGTTCGCATGATTGATTACAGTTGGTACTATATTTGAAATTGGTTTTGTATAAGTTAACAAGTTTTTAAGGGGAATATTGACAGTACGTTGTATACTCTTCACTGAAATAGACTTAAAACTTAGAAGAGCTTACAATAAAGCTATAAAAAGTATTTATTTTTTGCAACGGTAAATTGATGTCAACTGTTACCATGCAATTTCGTAAATTCATATTAATATCTTTTCTTTACATCAATATATGTACATATTTATATAACATAACATAATACATTGCACATTAATAAGGTTTCTTTCATCATCAATGTTTGCTGTTACCTATGGAGATATATCTTTGACTTTCTCAATACTTCGATTGCATAATATCATATCTCTGCATTTTTATGCTAAGTATATGCAAATGTATCTAACAGGCAAAAGAAGACCCAATAAGATATATACAGGTGGGGCAAAAGTAGTCACCCGATGTTCTTTTGCTGTAATTTTTTTTTATAATGAAAAACTTTGGTTCTGCTTGTGAAATTAGTTTATTTAATCCATTAGAATTTATTCCATCAAGTAGAGAAAATGATATCGGCCAAGTGGTCGCCGCCAGAGTTGATGACCATACGGGCCCGTTTTATGGCTTTTTCCCATCACTCTTGACAGAACTTCGGGCGACAGGTTCTCGCATTCCTGGCGAATATTCTCCTTAAGGGCTTCAAGAGTCTGAAGCTTGTTGACGTAAGCCCGTTACTTCAATAAACCCCATAAAAATAAGTCTGGAACGGTAAAATCGGTTGATCTGGCCGGTCAGAGCAAATCACCAAAACGAGAGATTAAGCGACTCGGAAATGCTTCCTTCAGAATATCGGTTGTGTCTCGAGCAGTGTGCGCCGTTGCACCGTCCTGTTGGAACCACATGTTCTCCAGTCCCAATTCATTCAATTGAGGAAAAAAAAATTCTGTAATCATGGCTCTGTAGCGCACGCCGTACACAGTTGTCGTTTGGCCCGCGGCGTTCTCAAAGAAAAATGACCCGATGACTCCTCCAGCGTAAACAGCTCATGATACGCGGGTTTTCGATGCCCTAGAAACGAATATTTTTTTTTATTCACGTAACAGTTAAGTTGGAAATGAGCCTCATCGCTCATTATAATTTTCGATGAAAAATCGTCCGCCTCTTCGTTGAGATTCAGGATGGCTTGAGCCTAGGTTAGACGCGTCTGGCGGTCAACAGCTAACAGCTGATGCACTGTCTGCACATTTCAAATCTTTCACCAAAATTCTGCGTAGGGACCGCCGGCTAATGCCCAATTGCGTGGCACGTCGTCTGGTCGATATTCCGATTCGCTCGGAAATAAAGTGCCTTTTATATTAAAAGACAATAAGAGGTGATAAGAGGTGAAGATAACAAAATTATATTATTATTATTATTAACCTATCCTTCAGTCACCGCATGATGATTATGGCAATGAAGGGTGTTAACTACCAAACGTCTTCTATATAGATACAAATATTTTTTACGTATCCCCTGTGTAAGCCACTGAACTTCCGTGGTGAGCAAATTGTTTGAAGGCAACCATTAACTAATCCATGCTATGACGAGGAGTGTCGCCAAGCTACTGCAGAGAAAGACACCTCTTACAGAAGAACTCTGAAGTAGGGAGGCAGGCGAGTTGTTAGAGTGCGATATCGTGAGAAACGGAGAGAGGATAAACGCCTTTTCGGACCAAAAAAAAAAAAAAAGTGCAAGCAAGGCGTAAGCTTGAGGGTGTTGGGGTGCCATGTGATAGAAATGAGCTCGAAAGATTTATCAAAAGGTCAAACGTCTGACCGAAGGTTTTATTCGTATAATTTTTCTTCTCTGTCGTCCTCGCTTAGTTGTGTCCAAAGAGGATTTCGTTAAATTCGAAATTCATACATTAAGCAACATAGACAAATTTTTATTTGTACTCCATTTACACTAAGCAACGAAATATTTCGTCCCCCGTATCTGTATATCCTGCATTCATATGGACAAAGGCATATTAACTTTTTTATTGTAGTCAAAATTTACATGGTAGTTTGTAATGGACAGACGCTTCATATATCAATGGATGTGACACTCTTTTTTTTGGGAGACCCACCGACCACTTTTGCATGAAAAACTTCTTTAATTAAGTCTACATTGGCTTCATAATCGATGTGATGGTTTCTTATGAACGGCTGCTTCAGATCCATATACAAATATACCGGAGTTACCGTATTTTCTGGTTTTTTTAATCGAATTGATGCTTGAAGAATGTAATTTAGAAGATGTACATAACGGTGAAAAGACTTAGTGAAGAGAAAAGCTTGAGAAAAAGTCATCCAGGGAGGACACCAAGCATGGAAACAGGTTTGAAAAAAATGATTTGTCAATCAAGTTTTCTATTTCTTTGCACTCCAATAGCTTGGAGGTAACTGGTTTCTCTGCCTGTTTTATACCGATCAATGGTACTGCTAAAAGAGGCCACAGACCAATTATTTCCAATTAACCGAAAAAAATGCTTAATTCTACTAATTGGACAACCATATTGTATACGTATTGTGTGTTGTAGATAGATAACAAAAGCATTAATACATAATTGATATAACCTTTCCAGTTACAAAATTGTTCCCAAACAAATCTTGTTAAACTTATTTTGTGCTATTTCTGCACAGCGTTTAATTCCATTGCAATAAGTTTTCCCCGAACTGTCATTATTACATATTCACACAAGTTGGCAGTACTGTTTTTTTCTAAGAACTAAAAATTAATTTGACTATTTTTTCTGTTATATTTAACACTTAGCTTTAGCTCTTTTAATACATTATTTCTTTCTCCAACTACACAAATATAATTAAGTCGCGAGTCGCACAGCTCGACGAAAATTTAAATTTCAAAATGGCGGTTGGCATTCACACTACTAACACACACAGACAAAAACCCACGCACACACACACTCACACTCACACTGTGTGGTTACCATATAAGACTTTTATTTACTTGTTAATTTGTTTGTGTTGCTGTTTTCTTATTTAGCGTATTTCGTAATTTGAGAATCGTATATAAATGTATATAGTCTTATATATACTTAGTACACGTATTTGTTCTTTCGCATGTGGATGGATGGATAATATGATGAATTCTCGACAAAGAGTAAATGTAAATTTATTATAGACTGAAACGCGGCGCTTCGAAGTTTGTGTCTGCAAAACAAATTAGTCGCGTGTAATTTAATTTTAAATGCGTTCGCGTTTTTATCAAACAACATGAAAATGAAAATGGAGTGAAAAACAACGCGTGAAAGAAAAGTCTAATTGGATTCCCAGCAAAACAGGCGTACACGTATGAGTGAGTCAGTATTTGATACTATTGTGTGTGTGTCTGCAAAAGGGTAATAAACATCAAAAGCAATTATTATGTTGATTTTTGAATTGACATCCTATGATGGTTACATATCAACATCATTCTCGTTGTTGTCGTCGTTGGTGGTTTTGAAAAAATACGTACCACTTCTCTCGTAATTTCAGCATGCTGCTACTTTTTGTTTAGAGCAAAAGGGAGACCTTTGAATTTTGAAAATTTAATTTAATAATAAAACAGAAAACAACTAAAGTGAAATGAATAGGCAGGTACATATAGAAACATACTAATACATTTTTTTCATTATAGATATTTGTCTGTCTTATAATACTGAAGAAGTCCACATTTGTGGGAAAAGTTATGGATTACCATTCACTTGGGAATGAACAAAAACAATTAATTTCAAACGGCTCAAACAGCTTTCAACCGTTCGGTAGCCACGTATCCCTTGTAGGACGCTACCTTCAGCAATGGAGAGAGACGAATCAAATTCACCGCAGATAAGAGCATGTCACCAGACACGATCAAAGCACACGTAATCAAATTGATTATGTTGTGATTGATTGATTATGTTGATTGACGGAAGACACGCATCGAGAGAGTTGGACGTGAAAACGATCGCTGGCAAGGTGCACACTAGGCTCAGCATCGTCCAAGCAGCGCATCCCAATACTTAAGGAAAGCTGCAATCACAGCAGATTGCCGAAGAGTTTTTAGCTAGATTCTATCCACTATTCCCGGAATCGTCACCGGATTCAAAAGATATATGTAAGCAGTAGAGATATCTCTCACTCCATGGATACGGCTGCCAAGGATGTCATTGGTTACATCAGGGCTTTGGCGAACTCTTGGTATGATGAGGAGTGTCCAAGCTACTGTAGAGACCTACAAAAGAACTCTGCAGTCGAGAGAGTGATACCGAGAAAAGAAACGTATAGAGGATAAACGCCATTTCAGACGCAAAAAAAGGAGCAAGAAAGGCATGAGCATGAGGATGTTGAGGTGTTATATGATAGAAATGAAGCTCGAAGATTTGATCAAAATGTCAGGCTCCGATGAGCTGCCAGCTGAGTCATTGAAGACCGTTTGTGAAGATTTGATAAGGCGTATGCATGAACTTTTATGCAAGATATAGTACAATAAGTTCAATAAGTACAACGATTAGAATCTCAGTTTTCTTTGTCTCATCTTCTAGCACTATGTCTGCCTGAACTACCATGAAATAAGTCTCTTTTCAATTCGATATAAAATTCAGTCTCACGTACAGTGTATACGGCTGGAGTCACACACGGATGCAGTGATAGGACAGTATCAGTGTGGCTACAGTCCAAAGAAGTAGAACAGTGGCCAAATTTTCACTCTACGACAAATCATGGAGTTGGTGTACAACAAAGACACTCACCACCAGTTTGTCGATTATTATGCCGCTTTCGACACGAGAGAACGATGAACGAAGTTTTTCAACTTCCTGTTCGAACTTGGTATTACAGCAAAGATCCTCACTCATTGCATGTTGACGCTATCACACACAAATCGCCGCCAGGTTTGGAAAGAACTTCTCCGAGCACTTTGATATGAAGAGAGGTACCAGGAAGGTGATGCTTTGCCTACCTATAAACAGAGATAGCCGGCAACAGAAACTTCAGAATGGAAATCAGGGTGACATTTTTGTGCACAGCAAGAGAAGTACGAACATACTAGTAATAATATGTAAAATGTTGATAATCTGGGTTATGTTGTATTCCACAGAAGCGTGCACCCACACAGAGTCGTACACAGCGTGTTTAGGAATTTTTCGTGGTTTTTTGATCTATAATAGTTGGCGATGAGTTTGGAATCCGTTACCACGAGCTGAATAAGCTATTTGATAAGTCTGGTCATTTTTTGCCGGTGGACCCCGAAGTTTCTGCACTACAGATTTTCGGTGAGCACCTAACTTAATTCATGGACAACGTGAGTGAGGGTGACCGAGCATGTGTTGGAAAGACTAAGTCTGTAAGAATCTCCGCAACAACTGGCAACTGGCTACTTGCGACCATAACCGATAAACGGTTGTAGCGCTGTATAAGGAAGTACCATAAGTAAACCTAACGTCCGTTTAACAGCTAACTTAATAGGTATAAAACATAATTATAAAAGATCACGACACGACAGGGAACAGGGGGTATAACATATTCTGATGATGCTTTGCATTAAAAATTTAAAATTTATTTTCTACCAACATCATTACCATGTTAATCCATACTTAAATAGTCCATTATCAATAGAACAATAAATAAAGGAAGCTCTAAATAGTAATTGAAATTAATAGGATTAGCAATGAAGATGCAAATACAATTAGATGTTTTTTTTATTTTGAGTTTGAAAACAAACAGGACAACGATATGAAGGTTGGCAAGTAATTCGAAGAAAGCAGAACTTTTTCAAATATAATTACATAGCGCAGTCGAGGTGCTCTAACGAAGGTGATTAATTGCTTTTGAGGTTATGCGCACACACACAAACACACTCACTTACACACACACAGATACAGCGAATTTTTCGCAAATTTCATTAGCAGAAACCAACGAGCCAAGCTCAACTTTTGATAGCTGCGGAAAACTTTCACTTTGCTTGATTTTTGAGTGAGTGATGGAACAATGATTTCGGAGAGTTATTGTGTTGAGGCTAATTAAGTTAAAGTTTTTGTGTCGACGACGTCACTTGAGTGCCTGTTAATGATGTCTCGCAAGCGGCTGCAAATAGATTTCTAAACGACTATATCTTCCTTTCACACTCTGCCTATATACCAAGTTAAGTCTTACTCTCTATGTATATGCAAATCAGTAGCAGCTGGCGTTAAGCTTTAAATTGTTTTTGATTTACTTACTTCCGTTTGATAAATTACATTTTCAGCGTATTTCAAAAACTTCCAATTGGAAGTGAGTTTATGAGTGACTGAGATAGAAGTCGGTACTGCTGCCGCCACCATTTTGTTAGCTAATGTGCAAAGTTTTGATAGAAGTTCGAGGGAAGCTGGAACATAGATTTGCGCTTTAGTGCTTTAGTGATGGAAAAAGAATAATTTGAATAATTTATTCATATGTTACGTGGTTGACAAGTTAAGCGTTAAGAGGCCACGGCCTTCTCTCACTAATGCATGTTGTACGTGTTGTACTTTTCATCTCTGTTTCTTTCTCTCTCACTCTTTACGGAGTTGTGCTCTAGCGCGTCGCTTAAATGTGAATTTAATTAGGCGTCTATCAAAATGAGTATATTAAAATATCATTTGTCTACAATGTAAGCGGAAGTGTTGTATAAAGTTTGAGTAACGCATGAAATAATACTACAGAACAATTGTTTTGTGAAAAATGGTAGAAAATGGGTGACTTTTTTTTGTTTTTTTTTTTTTGCAATTTTAAAACAAAATGATTTTAATTTTATTTTGAGCGTTAAATGTTGAATGAAAAGAAATGAGAAAAATATATACAGGCCAAAGCCAAAGCCATAACATGACGTGGTAAAAAGGTGATTGGGTTTCCATAGAACCTTCTCTTTAAAATTATCATTGGTAAATTTTTGAACTATAAATGGAATCTAGGACAGATATGTCATTATTATTGAAAAGTGCTTGACAAACAATAAAGGAAACCGTAACGAGTTCCTGGTAGAGTTGTATTTATCTCGATGGCACCAGCAGGACGAACACTTTCGGGTTTTCACATGTATGGTACATATGTGAATGAATGCTTACCGAAGTCGGCTGTTTGCTGCTAAAGAGAAACAACAATTCGAATAAGTCATATTGCTTTGTTATTGTAAATTGGCACACTGTACTAATAACGGTTCAGTAATTTTTCCTTATGTGAATTTTAAAAACCTATAAAAAGAAAAACTACTGGAGATATGCAATACATTATATCGTTTTATAAAATATAGCGATTGATATATTATATATGAAATATTTTTTTTTTAACCGTGACCGCTATTTTATCTTGAAGAGCATTAAACCATTTCTTTCATTTGATCTGTCAAGATGAACACAAATATGTTTTTTACAACATTGAAAGTGTCCGAGTTTGTGCACAGTTCCAACTATACAAATCGAAATGTTTTTCGCATCGATGGCGATGAAAAACGAATTCGCATAATAGTCCCAAGCAGGGTATAAAACCGGAACCGCTAACCGAAACTAACCGATTCAAATTGAGAACCGAAACCGAAATATTAATTTTTTTAAAACCGATATTATAAAATGAAAGAACCGTACCGGAACCAAAACATTTGAACCGGTAAAGTTTCGGGTTTCACTACTATATTTTTTTCTTAGAAAAATATTTACTTATGCATAGTGTACTTATGCAAAATATTCCAAGGAAAACAAAATAACAGTTGAGATTATATACGTGTATGATTAGAAAATTCTACAGATTTCATAGAACTATTAGATTTGTCAAAAGTTACTCTTCCGATTTAAGATCGATATCTTAGAAACTGAGGCACTAGTTTTCATTCATACGGACAGAACACAGACAGATAGACAGACAGCCGGACGTGGCTAGTTCCGATCGTCTTGTTGAGCTGTTCAAGAATTTATATACAATATGGGATCTATGATGTTTCGTTTAATGCGTTACACACTCCTTGACAAAATTATAATACAAGGTGTCTCAAAAAAGAAAGTTCACATATAAAAAATCGATAAAAAAAAGTAAGTAGTTCATTGAAAAAATGTTTATTATGTTAAAATACACACTTTGGGATTTCATTTCTTAAAAATGATATTGTCCAAATGTAAACCGTTGCGTTCACGGCATTCATTTAATCGAGCACTAAAATTTCCTATGACGGCTCGGCAGGTATTCTCCGTGATGGCTATAATTGTGCCAGGGAAATCGGTTTGTTGCCGCAAACTTTAGATTTGACGTAACCCCACAGGAAAAAGTCCATAGGGGTTAAATCGGGACTTCGTGTAGGCCAATTTATGTCAACTCTCTTGGAGATCAATTTGCCAGAAAAAAATTCATGAACTCGTGGTAGAGATCTGTTGGAAGTGTGTGAAGTTGTTAAAAATTCGGAACAATGATAATCTATGCACGTTTAAAGCAACAGCACGCTTCCGTATCGAAAGGTCCGGGTTGTCACGAACAGACTGAGTAACACTGTCTACGTTTTCAAACGTTCTCGAAGACCTTTGACGCCCGGATTTTGATTTTTCCAGTGTTAAACCGGTCTCTTCAAACTTCTCGACCCATTTTCCAATGAGTCGAGTGCTTGGCGCTTCATTTAAATGATGAGCATGTCGAGAAACGCTCCATATCGACTAAATTTCCAAAAGGTAGACTACTCATTGACATACCCCCCGCACCCCTCGGAATAGTTGCGTTCACGCAATCAGCAAATCAAATGTGAACTTTCTTTTGAGACACCCAGTACTATTCAGACTATTTGTGAAGAGTATACAAATTTAAGTACAATATGTTTTTGTTTGCTTACTCTTGAATATAGAATAGTTTATTTTTAAAAAAATTACATGTTATTATTTTGATATATGGGGTTTGGAACGTTGGAATGTTATTATTTTGATATATGGGCTTTGTTGGCAATAGTAATTACACTCTTAATTTTTTCAAGTATTTTAATATTGAAAGGTACCTGTACCGTACCGGTAGACCGGAACTAAAATCCAATAACCGGAACAGAATCTTATACCGAAGTACACGTTTCGGTAGCTACCAAATCCGGAACCAAAACTGAAGTCCCTGATAAATATTAAATGAAATTTTTTATGAATCGAAACAGCGTAGACCTTCTGAAAGTGAAAAAACAGAACAGGTCTAGGCACCGCCTAATTTTATGTTACGAACGGAAAACTTTTTTACAGCTTTTATCAAATTGGAGGTTTTGAACAGGAATCGGCATTCTCTAAAATATAAAATAGCACATTTTTTTTCAAGATCTTTCATTAAAAAACTTAATAAAAGTTAAGTGAACTAAACAACTTTAATTGTTATATGTCGAAACTCCGCAGAGTATCTTTAATCGAACACATCAACTATTTCAGTTAGTACGGTTAGTTGTATCGATCGATTGATCAGCAATTTTAGTCTCAATGCAATCCGGAAAATGCAGCTTCAACTAAAATTACTTTGCTTTTTCCATTCGGTATCCGATCAGTAATAAAATGGTGCCTGCATAAGTTTCTCTGTTTCTCTGTTTAGCTTAACTGTATTATATTTTTTTATTATTTTAAAGTACATTTTCCTCGATTTTACCAACTGCTGTGTTTACCCTTTGACAAAAAAAAAAAAAAAAAATGCGACGCCATATCATATATACTTAATTTTAAATGCATTCTGACATTTTGTCACGGTAAATAGAAATCTTAAAAGAACAAATATACTAAATGTAGCAGAAAAGTAAATAAATGGCAAGCGAAAACTATCTTGCGTGACTTTTTAACGCGTATATAAAGTTTTACTCTCTACTGGAGATCCCTCCCCTATGTTACACATATGCGTCAACTCGTTTCCCTCTGCAATTCGAATAAGAATTTTATTTACTCCGTGAATGACATAAAAAGTGCTAAGCAAATTCAATTGCGTTTGCTTTCAGTGGAGCCGCTGTCGTTGCTGTATCTGCTTTTACTTGGGAGTATCTCTGTCTGTAATTTACTTTTTATGCACGCGAAAATAAGCGAAATCACTAAAAAGTGTAGCATATATTGGGGCGCAGCACTGCAGGAAAGCAAGGATTCCAGATACAAACGTGGTGCAACGTCGTACTCGTCCTTGTTGTCATGCGAAGCACTGGAATTGTGTTATTAAAAATGCAGCAAGTAAGCGAGGAGTCAAAGTTGCAGCGTAACACTGAATGCAGCAGGACGATGAAGATTACTGTATGTATGCTAATGTGTGTGTGTATGTGTGTATTCTATCTTGTTTGTACAGTCAAAGTGTGTGCGCACATATATGTAAATGCGAATGTAGAGTTTATTTGTATGTGTTTAACTAGGCAAATAAGTTAATGGAAGTCGCAAATAGTCGCGTTTGTCAAAACATCAACAACTTGTAGTAGAATTTGAAGTGCGATAAAATGAATTTTGTACACTAACTTGAAGGAAGGTCGACAGAAGCACGGCGAACTGAGTTGTGTAGCAAAGAAAACTTGAGTTTGTAAATTTTAGGAATAAGTCTAAATGTGTAGCTACAAACTAAGTGGTAATTGTGTATTTCCTGCAAATTAAATTTAAAATTTTTGGGAAAGATTTTGTATAACCCACGCTAGCTAGTACAAATACATACACATACAACATATGGGTGTGTACATACATATATGTATATATACAGATATATATGTATATATATTTTTTTTTTTTTTCCCTATCTGTCTATGTCTATGTTTATGTACATATATATCTATACATATATCTATATCTATATGTATATATATGTATATATATATATATATATATATATATATATATATATATATATATATATATATATATATATATATATATATATATATATATATATATATATATATATATATATATATATATATATATATATATATATATATATATATATATATATATATATATATATATATATATATATATATATATATTTAAGGATGCGCCGATACAAGTGTGTACTTGATACGTATCGATACTTTCTTCTCATAAGTGTTTACAATCGGTTTAAACTTGACTGTACGAATATGGCAAATAGTTCAAGTATTGCGTAAGAATAATGGTCCTGATCATGCTGTACGTGATTATGTTCCGCCGTACTACGTTGCTTGATTTTATGATACATATCTTAAACATCTTTCAGTTTTTATTGAAAATTATTGGACTATATACCGTAGTCACAGGACTCACTTTTTTCGAGCAAAACTTAATCAAGTATCGTCTTTTGAACGGCATAAGCGATCATATAGTAAGAATCCACAAAACCAACAAATTCAACTGTACCACAGCTTTTTTCTTTTCCAGAATATTTAATATTTTTCAGGAGTCAATTCGAAATCTCTATGAATGTTCAGCAAAGCGAATTGTTGAACCGTCGTAAACCCGAAAAGCACTGTTTACTACAAGCAACTGAAATTGGCAGAGTTGCGCAGATTTAAAGTAGTACGTAATTATTTTTATGAAAGTCGACATCACACGGGTCTATGGTTTCTATAAGGTTTTTTAAGAAAAGTATTTAGTAATGGTTTGGCCACTCTTCTTTTAAGATTACAGCGGTCTTATTAAATTCGTCCTCGCTAAGAATGGCACATTTTGGCGGTATAATATTTAAAATTTTTAATCGATGCGTCAAAATCCTTGACTACAGCTCTTTTTAGTTTCTTGTGTAATATTGGCAGGGGGAGGAATTGTTTTTGTTGTGCTTGTGAATTAATTAGTTTATTTGACTTAGTTTTTGCTTGTCGTACACCCGCACCGCCACGAGCATCCAACATTTTTTCTGGAATCGTTCCTTGTCCTTATTATTTGATTCAGTATTCTTAATTGAATATAATTGAATTATTTTCAATAAATAAAAGTATTTCTTGTGCTATTTTACAAATTATTGCATTGTAAATAAACTGTGCAGGGGATAATGAAGTAGGAAGCATCGTTTTTACAACTTTTCCATTAAAATGTTTCATATTCACTCAAGGCATCGACGCTTTATGCCAATAACCA
The DNA here is from genome assembly GCA_035044765.1 of Leucophenga montana. Lineage (NCBI taxonomy): Eukaryota > Metazoa > Arthropoda > Insecta > Diptera > Drosophilidae > Leucophenga > Leucophenga montana. The sequence continues at coordinate 487,906 of JAWNNQ010001139.1, forward strand.
AATTTGTATTATGAGTACAAATATTGAATCAGGTATTAGCGCCTGATGTCGTCTCGAATACGGGTTGAAACAACTATCCTGTTGACTTGGAATCAGGTAGAATAAGTCAAGCATTTCTCTACATAGAAGCAAGGAAGTGAGAACTCCTCTCCCTATAATCAGTGCATCTCCACATATGACACCAATTGTGGTAACCGTGACATTGTTCCTTCTCGAGAACGATTGGGCTGACGCTCCAAACCGATCGGCACAAGGAGGATTCTGCAGTCAAAGGTCGTCAAAACCAGCAAAAAAAAAAACGGTTACAACAAAAACTACCGTTACATTGTACAGATATAACGTTACGAGATATCGGACAGCCACAAACGGAGCATATCCAGCTAGCAGAGAGTAGCTGAGAGAAGCTGTGCAATAGCTAGCAATAAACCGCACTGCCTAATCTCTGTGAGTGTGAAGCCCCGATCATGTTCGAAGTTAGAACTATTCGACACATCACGAACACATAAGCAAGTTAAATATTTGGAAAATGAGCAGAACCAATAACTGGGCCCCGAATTCCACTCAATGCATGGTATATAAAAAACTGTATGTATAAATGATATAACCTCTTATCCATCCACAGATCGGTCAGGGGTGTAAACACAGTCTGTGTTTACCTTTAGGTATGTTCTATAGAATTACAGCTTTCAAGATACTATACAGTAGGTGTTATGTAGTGATCTTTTACCGATATGAGTTTGGTTTCCTCATACAAACGTACATATTTGGTCATCATGCGGTAACCAGAGCAGATGCGTAGATCTGTGGTCTAAGCCATTTGCAACTGTTGTCATTGCATATTATTGTTGTATGATGACCAAATTGGCGCTGTATGTTCATCAAGTGAGTTACTTATTGTTTTGTAGATAGTGTGATGCATGCAATACTTGCAACTCAGATGTTAAGAGGCTTATCGACTTCAGCTGTCCAGGTGGTGACAATTGTAGTAGTTTACTTTGTTGGCGATAGTTCTATGCTGCCACTTAAGAAGCGGCTACGATATATACCTGTTTAACTTCTCATTTATATCTTTAACTAGGGTACCCGGCGTGTATTGCTACGTCCTCCCTTGATTTTATATTGTGGCATCACAAATTTTTCCAAAACATATCTTATTTTTCACGATATCCTTTACATATGAATCAAATCTCATCTATCACAGTAAAACGTCTGAATTGTAACTAATTTGGGTTTTCTTATTTCAAACGGTGCATTTATATTTGTACGAAATCTCATCTATCAGCTTTAAACAGTTGGGAGATATAACGAATTTGGTTTATCTTTTATGTTTCGGTGCACCACCCAGTTTTCAAATGGATCCTATTTCTTACGGTACTCTACATGTGTACGAAATCTTAATCCATCTATGTCGGTTGGTTGATGAGGTATAACGAATTTAGTTATTGCTTTATATAAGGGCGTGACACCGCCCATTATTTCAGTAGATTTTATATCTACCGGTACTAGTAATTTTGTATAGGCGTGCCACAGCCTATTTTAGAAGTGTACTTTTTTTGTACCGTTGCCCTTTACTTATGTATCAAATCCCAACCATCTGCGTCACATAGTTGTTTTTTTTGTCTTATAAAGCGGGCATGGCACCGCCTTATATTATTGTATATACTTAAACCTAAACATTCCTCGGGAACCTGTTTATCTATTTGTGAAAACCAATTGAAAATTCCCAAAGTAGTTTCTGAGATTGAATGTAACATACAGAGATGAACGGGTATCGATTTCAATTTATATGTGTATATATATTTTTTCCTGACGATAAGAGAGTGCTATCGCCAGCATAAGAGCATAGGCTGCCTCCATTAGATCTTGAAGGAATATAGTGGTTAAACATTGCCAATGAGAGCACCCCTACGTTTTTATAATCGTTGGTTTCGCTTACTTAGCAGTTATTAGCATTAAAACTCTAAACCCTTTTTTGAATATACAATTATGTTTTTCAATTATCGCTCACTGAAGCGTTTAATTCAAACATATAGCTTACAACTTTTGAGAATACACTCATAAGATACATTTGTACATACTTTTTTCAAGCGAAAATTGAAAATTATTTTATATCGAAACACTTTAGTACTAGACAGCTACTCACAAAAAATAATTGTTTAATGATACTCATTTGACCTTGCGAAAAACTAGTTTTTCCGCTATGGTTGATACATATTTTATCATTTTTCAGCATCAATTTATATATAGATGAGCAAGTAATCTAATTATCATTGTCAACCCTTAGCAAAAATAATATTTGCTTACCATAGACTAATTAATGTAACTGAAAACTGCTGAAATCAACGAAATTGTAATACAGATACTTTTGTATCTTTGTATCTCGTATATACCTACATATGTACAGATATGCAGAACAACACTCTATCTCTACCTCTCTGTCTCTCTCCATTTATCTCTCTCCCACTTTCTCTCTCTCTCTTTCTTTCTCTCTTTGGTTATGCTGATAGCGTCATTTTGCGCAAAATTTTTGTAACTTAATATAATTGCAATTAATCATAGTGTGTGATGTCGAGTGTGGTAACGAATGAGTGGAAAAGTGGGCGGTTTAGCCTCAACTGGGGCGTTTGCGTTGACTCTGTTGACTGTTGCTAATAAATTATAGTATACTTTATGGCGATTATATGGAAGAACAGATATAGAATGTTGTGAGCACAATGTACAGAGACCAAGCATTGTGTAGACATGTATGCTAATGTTGCTGACAGTTTTAAATTACACAAAATGAGCACGATATATTACAGGCAACCGACACACTACATAGTAACACTGTCTCCATGCGTCTTCTCTATAAACTTACGCTTAAATTTGTATTGGTGTGCATTCTAATTATAATTATTTTCTAGAAATCCTTTAGACTATCATTTCAATTGTATCTACAACATGTATATGTATGTGTAAAGTACCTGTATTTCTATTTGTATTTGTATTTGTATCTGTATCTTTTAGTTTCACACAGCAAAATTTGTCGCATTTCATTTTGTGCTTATTAGGTTTTTAATTGGCCTGGATTTGTCATTTGATAAATGAGTAGAGCGCAACGCGGTACACCAAGTGTCGAGCACAATGGCGGCGTAATAGAATTTTGTATCGTCCTTGCCCTTTTGAGATTTATTGCCTGCGTATACTTAATGTTATTAAAATCAAATTTAATATTTATAGCTCACAGCCATCGCTGCTTATCATTGCTGTTGGAATTCTAAATCTATTTGGCATTCACAAAAATTTGTTTTTATTATTTATTTTTTAAGGCTAATTTATTTATGCATTACGTGTTGGCATTCACATTTCCTTTTGATTTACGCTCAATTATGCGTTAACAGGCATAGAATGGTCGGTCGGACCGACCGAACAAGCATTCATTCAATGCAAAAATTTGGAGTGTTCACTCAAGGTGTCAGAAATTGTTTGCCAAGGTGCGGTGGCAAATTATTAGCGTACGCATTAGATACGAAATGAAATAAGCCGTGTGCTGTAGTGAATGAATGTAAAAGCGGAAGCGGAAATTGTAGCCATATTTTTGGGGTGTCCAGTGACCGTTAAGTGGCTGCAAATCTTTGTAACTACAGCAACAACATCGCAAATAACATCTAAGTAAAAAATTAAAGCGAACAGCATGAAGCGCGATGGGTGGTAGCTACTTAAAAATAAAACACTAATTGTTGGTACAGTGGTGTCGTATAGAGGCGTGAGCTTGTGTGTGTTGAAAATAGGAAAAAAAAGAAAATAGAGTGTTTTCGTTAACATATAATTTCAACATTTTGCTAGAGTCAAGGAATTCGATAGAAACGAAACAAATTTTTTACACATTATCAGTTCGTTTGAAAGTTTTACGATACAAACATATCTATTCAATCAATGGTTTGGTTTTTATGAAATACTTATGTACTATTGTACGATCATATGTGTCCTCATGTCGATCACTAAAAAAATTTAAGTAAATTAGTTTAAATTACAGTAGTTTACATACTTGAACCTTATCTTAAGAGCTGGTTTCTCATAAACCTTTTTTTATATGTGATTCCGTCCGCAGATTGCAAAAACTTCAAATATTTTTAAAACCCTGTATCTGAAGGGACAAGGGTATAATAAGTTTGTGTGTAATAGGCAAAAGGAGGCGTGGGAGGTCCCATAAAGTATATTCTTGAGCAGCATCGGAAACTGAGTCGATTTAGCCATATCGGAGTCGATTTAGCCGGGACAGCCAGGAGGTGTGGATGACCCGAAGCGCTGGGGATTAAGTGGAGCGGCCGTCAAGTGGTACATAAGGTACCTCGAGCAGGGACTGACGCCTGATAGGGCTCGGGAGAGAGCTCTGAGCCACAAGACTGTTGTGCAGCCACAACAGCCGATTACCAAACGAGCAAACAGGACGCTCACCCCTCTCGACCACGCCCGACGCCCTTACCGTCGACCTCAGCGGCGGCAGCGTTGGCAGCCAGGAAAGGAAGCTCCAGCAGGAAACTGACCGCTGTGGAGGGCAGACAACTGGCAGCCAGCTACGCCAGCGTCGTCAAGTCCACGAAGGTGCCAGTGCTATCTGAGGACTATCCTCAGATGAGGTGACGTGTTTGGAAGACGTCACCGGAAGTCATCCACCTATTCCTCCCCAGAAGTCAGGGGAAAATGGAGGAATGGCTTTTAGACCTCCTAGAAACTCAGAATGAAGGTTTAAACACGCACCTTTGGAAGGTGATCTCGCTGAGACAGGAAGGTAGAGGACAGCTGATGATAGTGGGCATAGACGAGGAGACGAAGACCGCTATAATCAGCGGAGGCTCTAAAATCAGTTTTAGATTTGGACTGATTCCCGTCCACCTAAAACGGAAGCCTGCGACAGAAGCGGAAACACACCAGTATCTTCCAAGCAGAAATGTGCTATAATTAGATGTGCACAATTCAACCTAGACAGAGGTTATCAAAACTGTGATATAGCTTTTCTCTCAGATAGCCAGGCTGCGTTGATGGCACTTAACTCCAACGTAGTTAGGACAAAGCTAGTGCTTGAAGCAAATGGTATATTGGAAAAACTAGGCGAACACAACAGAGTATCTCTGCTGTGAGTGCCTGGTCATAACAATATTCCAGGTAATGAATAAGCGGACTTGCTTGCAAGACAACGCTATTTATAGGACCAGAGCTGTATTGTGGCATCGGGAGACACACTATATCGGAAGTAATCTGCGGAGAAGGATATAGGAAAAGAACAGTACTGGGCTACAAGCCAAGGACTAAGACAAGCAAAGTTACTTCTAGGGGGTTACAACCCGAGTAGATCGAAAACTATGCTTCAGCTTGGTAGGAACCAATTAAGAATACTAACAGAACTGCTAACAGGCCACTGTAGAAGCATTTATATGTTTTGGGGATACATAACTCACCCGAATGCAGATTCTGTGATCACGAAGAGGAGACCCCTCTTCACATTCTTGCTGAATAATTAATGCATTTAATGCCATTGGTGCGTATGACCAGTCCAATAATAACCACTATATATGAGTTGTACGAATATAACGACCAATATCCTTATTTAAGAAACGATAATTCCAAATGGGTATGTATTATCTACATATCCATTTTGTAATATTTCTATCCGAATTTGGGTGCGGAGAGTGATCAACGTTTTTACCAGGACGTCGCAACGACATAACTTTTCGAACGTTATAAAATTTATGCAAATCGGTTAAAAACTGATGTACGTTTATATATTGTATGAGAAAATAACTAAACAAATTTCCAATAAAAGAGTTTTTCGAGAATAAGAAACGGTTCTTAAGAAAAAAAGAATTGTTGGCACTTTTTGAATATAAATTGAAACACTCTCTTCGAATTCCATGAATTCCAAGAAGAAGAAGACGGTCGAATTATGATGGTCTTTGATGATTTCACGCACAGTTTTGATGGAAATTGCGGTGATAACGAATTTCGGTTGGCCAACATGTTCTTTATCATTTATGTTCTCAGGATAGTTTTCCAACTGCATTTACTACTGAGAAAATCAGTCGCGACGTATCATTACCATAAAATTGTTTCGTTAATATCGTTTATAGTTTTACTAAGTTCAAAACAGAACTTAATGCTATACATATCAACTAGACAATCTATTTCAGCCCAAGGACTATTCCCAATCTCGATAATGTATATACTCACGACATACAAAGTTTTGATCTTTGCGCTACCTTAATATTTGCAAATGTTACTGCAATCTATCCATCTTGAAGTCTTCTGTGAATAAGTTAAAAGATTTGCACAGTTTTGCCTCCAACCATAGCTACATACCTACTTATTTTTAAACTGATGAATTCAGATGTTTTATTATGTCCTGTTATCATTCGTTCCGTCACTGTTTTTGGTAGATAAATTTGCTGCGCATTTCCGTAATACATGCTGACCCCAGCTTAAATTATTATACTACAATGTTACAATGTTACCTTTTTTATTTGTATTTTTTTGTATCCAGGAGCAACTATGTTCTTTTTAAGTTTTATATCTAAATTTGTTGTCAGATTTGTTGTCTCCATTTCGTTTCCGTTGCTGCGCATAATTTTTATTTGCATTTGGTTGCTTCCGATTTTATTTTCACATTTTTGTATATAGTTGGTGTCAGCCTCTCAACAAATTTTTTACACTTCAACAAATATGTTTTTGCTGTCGTTGCTACAGATTTATGCGTTCATCATAGGTCCTTTTTTTTGTTTTTTGTTTTTATTTTTTGCTTTACTTTTCATAGTTTGTTTTTCAACATTTGCTTGTTTTATTATTATTTATTTTGGGGCTTTTTATTTTATTTAATATTATTTTTTAATATTCAAAGCTTTGTCTAGGATTTGCACAAGTGTCCTTTTCAACTACAGAAATTTTGCTTCATATATATACCCTGCTTGCATACACATACTACATTTGTGTATTTGAAGTGGGTAAGATTTTATTTCTGGAGTTTGCAGAAGTACTATTTAGACATTGGATGCTCCATTATTTAGTGTGTCTGTTGTTCGATTATCTGTTACAAGGAGCTGTGAACAGCTAGAGACTTCAAACTGGAGCTGTATGCTAATTAAATGTTAGTTTAGACAGTGGCGGATTCAGAACGCTCTTTTGTGGTGAAGGATACTCTACTGAAAAAACGTGAAAAAACCAGACGATATCTTATGTATACCAATTTTATATGCAACTTTGTATTTGTTTGTTCCTTTTATTTTATGAAAGCAAAGCGAGAAGAAATATTTTTGTACTGAACAAAAATGCTGTTGGGGCGGGGGATTGTTCCCCACTGCTGTACCCCTGAATCCATCAATGGTTAAGAACAGTTTATAATGTGTCTTCAGTTACTCTTTTATATGCTAAATTCAAACGTTTTGAAGATACATCTTTTGGAGTTCTTTCAAGCTTATTTATTTTTAGAAAAAATACGATTATATCTCTTCTGGCTCTGAATTTAGTTTTAAATTAGTTAGTGAGATCGATGGGCAAGATCTCACGACATTTCTTCTAAAATCAATGGAGAACTCAAGTTTACGAAACTACATGGAAGATGGTGAAACTTTGCAATGTTTCCGTTTTTAATATTAAATATTTCAGAGTCATTCAGGAAGTGCATTTCCATACTACATCGTCTAATGCTCTACCCTGTTTTAACAGTTCCAAATATTACAATTCTTAGTTTAAGTTCCTATTTCGAACAACATTCCGTATTATTATTTGTCATTGAAATATTTCCGACTTTTCCGACCGGGGTCTTTATGCATTTGTTCACATACGACACTTTGCTGGGCAAAATTTGCCGAAAGAGTCTTTGCATGCGATGAAATATTTAAAGCAACAACAAAAACCTAACTCAACAACAACAAAAAAAGACACTTAGCGCTTCCACTTGGCTCGTTTTTCTCAGTTGCTGATGCTCAGTTGCTGAAACACGAACGAAAGTGTCCCCATGAATCTTGTGTTTTATTCATCGAGAAGCATGAACCAGAAAACACGTAAGACTAAAAAGAAAAGTGTTTTGTTGAGACAGTGAGCGAGTCTGCTTCATGTTTTTCTGTCTTTTCGGTGAGCAGACAGAATAGAAAAATTTGGTTCAGCATATTTTGCGAGCTCTGTTTGAATACCCTTCTCAAGCACTTTCCCGTGCCAAAATTTCTCTTAGCCTTAACGCGATTAAAGTAATTTACTTCGCTTCATACCATCCTATATATCATTATGATAATCATTTGATCGTTAGAAATTTTTCAACAACATGCGCCACAGGACAAATTCTGATATGGTACCATTTCAAAGTGGTAATTGTTTCGGTATCAAATTCACTACTTGGTAAGGAATTGAGCCACATTTTTAATTTCTCGTGCTCCACATTAATAATCATAAGCAGGTCCATATTTAAGGTACGTTCAGTGGCACACGGCCACCGGAACTTGAAGCTCCAGTTGACCATGCAACCAAAAGCGAAATATATAGTCAATTCTTACCCAGAAGATTTGGAATCAAGTCTTGGTAACGAGTTTTTACAGCTTACCTAATTTTCGATTTTTAATGAACAGCTTAGCGAAGAACCAATGGAAACATTTTTTTATCGGCTAATCTTTGGAAACTTTTTCACTAAATTTTTCTCAATACAGATATAGTACTACATATTTACTTGTTCATAATGGTGATTAATTGCAGTGGAGAAAGATCATTTTTCAATTAGGTAAATAGATTGCGCACGAGTTCGGATAAGCCTTGGCTTACCAGTCTGCTGCTTCTTTATATTGTAATGCGACAAATTGACATTTTGGAAATGCTCGTTTCCTAGTCCATGATTTAAAAGGAAGATTTTGGCTAATCTTCAATGAGTTGACGCATAGTTTTAATGGAAATTGCGATCACGGATTTCGTTTGGCTAATATGTGATTCACTATTTATGTTCCTAAGGCCGTTTTTCAACGACGTTTACCAAACTCTTCCAGGGGCGCTTGGGGTGTTGAAACCCTCCAGAGAGTTTCATGATAACTTAATGTTTTGATTTAAAATGATTTTTTTTTTCTAAATTGCGTTTTCTTGAACAACAAACTTTGAACTTATATTCCATACCTCGATTTATTTGTGACTTATCTCAAAGATCATTTTTTTTCAAATACCGTGATATTCTTTTTAACTTCACAGGTATATTTTCGAGTCAAACTACAATCCTGAATAAAGAAGCTTGCGAAAAATTATTCGAAAAATATGCTACAGTATGATTCTCCCAATGTATATATGTATTAGTGAAGTTAGAATTTGGCCTAGAGGCATTTGATGGAAAATGCTCTCGAAGTTCTTGAAAAGATCTTGATAAAGATGCAAGTAAATGGAAATACAATTGAGCCTTGGCAGCTCTCAAGTCCAGTTAATTTTTCTATTTTTGTATTGAATCTTTTCATTTATTGAGCTAACAATTTGAAACTCGGTACTGAGTAGAGATGAGCTAGTCAGTGATTTCAGTGATTATCGTGACTGCTACTTTCAAATCACCACGATTTTGGACTGCTACAGCGATCGCTGCAAAAATGAAAAGCAAAAAAAAAAAATTACAATATTTTATCTATTTATTTTATTAACACGAAACAAATGTCTCGTCAAATTTTACTTTAATATAACAATGAATATATGAATAAATGACATTTCTGGAGAGGATTTCCCTCAAATGGTACAAAAACCATTCCAAAGTGTGGGAGCTAGTCGGAATCATGCGGCTCCCGAAACTGAATTATGGACTCCTTACAAAAATCTTGGGACTTGTGGCGTGAACATGGTATTTTAGGTAGTCACTTGATTTGTATATATTGCAAGTGGCATATATTCACTTCAATTCTTTGGGACTAATTCCAAACTAAAAAAAAACCGCCATCAGTTTCTGGATTATCTTCTTTTCGATGCCATTTTCTGGAGAGGATTGGCTTAAAATGGGATAAAAAACCAGAGGAGAGTGTTGGTTATAGTCTCAAGCATAGGGCTCCCGTGACTGAAGAAGTGTTATTTAATAAAATCTTGAGAATTGAGGAGGGAAGATGGTATTTCAGGATTTATTTCAATGCCAACTATTGCTGATTTCATTTCCGGTTAACAAAATTTGACTGGATTACCTATTTTTTCACATTGTCTTTGCCAGGACTGATCAAGTGCCATATATTCACTACAACTTGTAAGGACTAAGGCAATACTACGTGAAACCGCAATTGTATGCTAAAAGAGTTCTGTTTGCATATTGTTTTCTTGCGTGGATTGGATATAAAAAAACCAAGAAAATAGAAAGAAACATTTAATTTTCCAATCCAGTGAAATAAACCAGATGCTAGTAGAGATTAAAGCCAACCAGATTGAATTCAAAACAAGTGCCTTAATAGCTTTATAAAATATGATAAGTTGAGCGATAGTCAGTGATTCAATCACGCCGACTGAAAATCACAATTATCAGTTGCCACTTGATTTTGTAATTCACGGCGTACCATGCATATCATTGATACGTTGATACATTTTGTGCTGCTAACTCTACATGCATGATATATTACTCATATGCCGTGAATCACAGTAGTACTAGTAAGAAATAAATGATATTCAATCACTGACATTTAAAATATCGAGTAGCAACTGATATTAATGGTGATTTTTCAGTCGCCGTGATTGAATCACAGGTATTTAAATATTGCTCAACTCTAGTACGGAGGCTACGTACATAGTATATCATACTATAGCGGATAGCTGCCAAACAGCTATTCATTGTTCACTTTTCATGATTTTTTGTTTCTTGAGCTTTTAATGTTACACCGAAGTTTACTTTTTCCCTTGGTTTATATTGCAATTTATATCGTTTTTAAACAGAATATTTATCTTAAACAAAGAACTATAACGGAATTAGCGAAGAGAACTAGCAGTTCCTAAATAGTGTTTACATACATAAGTCACAAGCGAATTGCAACCAAAACTGAACTGCTGAACAGCTGATTCAGTTTACCTGCTATATAATAAATAATCTTTTCTTATTAAATATTCTTATCAAGCAGCATAACAAAATTATGCAAATGTTCAAGGAGTTCCTAACGACGTGGACAAACGCTATGCGTGGTGCGATTTAATGAAATTACAGTGTTGCAAAAAAATCATTTTCCAAAAATTTGCCAATGCTATCAAGCTATTTCACAAATTTCGCATTGCAACCATGTAAACAATCTGGCCACAATGATAGAGATGAGCCACTAGAGCTAATAATTCAGACTAAACTTGCATGTTTTTCTATAGACTGAAGCTGACTTGTTGCCGGCCAGTACGAATGTTTTGCTAGTTCCCCTCTAGCTCTCTGTTATAAAATGGTTTTTCATAAAAACATGAAACAGTAGCGTATTACAGAGTTGTACAAACGCAATGCTATCACTACTACAATTTTTCTATATTTTGATGCATATGATTTGTTTTCAATAGATTTCGCCTTTGTCCTTTCTCACTGAGAACTTTGAGCGCTTGTTGAGCAGATATTTTCTATTGGTGAATGTTAAATGATGAGTGCTGAATTCAATGAAAGACTGAATGGTTGGTTGCTAAAAATTGTTGACCTATACTTGAGGTATATACTCGTAATACAAATTTTGTTGTTGTTGGCTTGTTAGCAAATAATAGTGTGCAAAATATTCGGTTTTTTCCGAAATCTCCGTCATATCTAACAAAATTTGTTCTTGTTTAACTAGGTTAGTGGTACAACAAAAGTAGCAGTATGGCTTAAGGCTTTCTGCGTTGTGCCACGCCCACCACACTGAAATTTTATATTCAAGAAAAGAATGAAAGAACACAGGGAAAAGGTAAACTAAGACAGCCAAGCAAGTCCAAAGGAAGAACGAAAACATTTATCATGTTTTTTTTGTGAGTACGCTGAAAATATTAAATTTCATGTTTTTTTCTTTTTTTTTTTCTTCTTTTCCAGCACTGCTACCACAGAGACTGTGTCACATGCCAAGTTGTAAGCCCCAAACCCAAACAACTTCAGCCATTCCCATCCCATCCATGCACGGCATTAAGTGAAATTTGAGATTTTCGTTGGTGTAAAGTTGTTGTATGCGATGTGTCGGAAGAGCCAAGGTGCTGCGTCAAAAGTAGCAGCATGTTTTAATAAAAAATTTAAAAAAAAAATATAATTCAAAAGAAAACATGGTTCTAAAGAAAGTAAAAACGTGTATAAAAGAAAGCGAAGCATAGTTGAAATCGAAGCTGAAGCCAGATTGACAGTTAATAAAGCTCGTTTATAGGTAGTTACACAAGGATGTCAGCATGAGAGAATCTGGAGCGAGGAGCTAGAATGGAACGCGGCAACTGCCGTTGACAACTTGACCTGTATGTTCTAAGTGTGTTTCGTGTGTTGGTTTGTTTGTCTGTTTGTTTGTTTGTTTCTTTAGTCGCTGATGTGTTGATGTGTTGATGTGCTTGGTAGGGTGTATGTTGTGCATGTGACAAGTCTTGTGCAAAAACTTTTCCTTGGAGTTGAGGTTCCAATTTGACAGCCAGTGTTGTTACAGAAATAACCAATATTGAATGTCAAAGCATTCAAAATGCAGCAAAGTATCTAGATATTTCTTTAGTTGTACTCAAGGTCTGATATAAAAGTTTCAGAAATGTTTGAGCAGGATTCTTGAAATCGCTGATGCTCGACTGGATTTATGTGCATCAGCTTTCTTCTGTATATATAAGACAGAATATTTCTGCACTTTTAAAAAATTTATATCATCATTTAACCACCAAATTTAAACACCAAAACTCCACACACCCATGCGGCAGGTATGGGCTTGATCAGTTTTTAATATGGTATACTTTTCAGATCATGTCAAAAATGTATCATGAGTCATTGGTAAAGTGACCAACTTTTTCAGTGCGTGAGATTTAACGTATTTGTTATTAAATTGAAAAATCGACACAACGCCCAATTGTTTTGCTGGTCTTGGAACACATACGAGGGAAACAAATTTGTTATGATAGCGTCACATATTGTGCGTGCGCGTGCGAAATATATTGCACTTACAGGAGGAACAACGAAAGCTGCAGTTCAATAGTTTTATGTGGTATGCTCATTGCTTGTGATGAATAGGCAATCAATGGCGAATTATGATGTACCGCTGATTAATTTTCTTTTTTCAAAAATTATATTTTTCGCTCAAATGTTCGTTTAGCACATAATTGAAAACTTTCCCGTCACTATGTTCAATTTTACTAATGGAATGTATCCCTGTGCGGAAGCCCACCTCAGTGCGGCTGTAGCACGAGCACTATCTTATATGCGTAATAACAAACGTGTAATATACCATTAAAAACGTCATTCAGAAAATGTTAAAACATACATATTAACTTGAAATATTCTAATCTGAATTATTGGATGTTAAAAATACCCACCCCTAATAGGCATTGGGGCTCGTAAGCAACTTATAGCTTATTTTTAGGGTTACGTACCAAAGGGTAAAACGGAACCCTATTACTAAGACTCCGCCGTTCGTACGTATGTCTGTCCGCATGTCACCAAGCTGTATCATCAGGCTGTGTACTAAAAAACAGAATAAAGTAAATATTTAAGGAGGCTCTAATACAACAAACGTGATCTTTTAGCGGATATTTTGCTCTCTCTCTTTCTCTCTCTCGCACATACCAATCAAGGTCTGTATGTGCGAGAGTGATAAATTTTTTATTTTTAGGAGCTTTCTGTATTTAGTGTCTACTTTTAGGTTTGAAGTAATATCAAATATTATTCGTCGCTTAAACCCATGCTTATTGCCTACATGCACCTTTCTTATGCTATACTAAACCTATCTGAGTCAAAGGACGAAAAATGAAACGCTGAATTTTGAAATGTGGAACAAATTAATTTAATAAAGCGGCCAAGTGATAGTCAGACTCTCGCACGAAGGATTCCGTACCATTATCTACAAAAAAAAAAAAAAAGTCTGTTGTATGGGAGCCCCACTTAAATATTTATTATTATAGATAATGGTACGGAACCCTTCTTGCGCGATTCCGACTCGCACTTGGCCGGTTTATTTATTAATTCTAGACACAGAGACGAGTCCATCGAGCATGAAGAAAATCGGTCCACCCGTTTAAAAGATATTCTTGACGAGCTAGTGAGTCAGTTGGTTTCTTTGAGTGCTTGCTTTTTTGTTAGTTTGTTAGTTTTTTCTTTTTTATTTTCAGCAGTTTGTGCTTTCATTTAAAATATTGGAACTGTTTTTGATTGGCTCTGTTACATTAGTGATGAACAGTATATGCATTTTAGAAATACCATTCTTATTATTACGAAGAAGGTTCTACGGCTTTAACGAAACGAATATGTTCTGTTAGAATAACATTAAATTTCGGTATTTATTCCCAATTTGGAAATCTTGCTTGGATACATGATACTTAATCATTTCGGTACGGTTAGTCTTAGGTTTGAATACTCTTGAATCTAGCCTTTATTTAAGATTGTTTTATTTTTTGTCGTTGGCTTGTGTCACTAAGTGGCACGTGTTGAACGGGTCCAACTGACACTGTGTGGAAGTAGAGTAGCGTAAAAGACTCTACAAAAAAAAAAAAAAAAAAAATACAAAAAAAATTAAAAAAAAAAATTTGCCACAAAGTATGCTGGAACATTATTTTTTTCGTTACTTCATTCAATAGTATATTCGCATGCATTGCATTTACAGTGTCCTGCCAAAAGGAAGCTTGTCTATAGCTCTTTCTACGCTACTATTTTTCTCACATGCTAAATGCCAAAATGCCATTTGTCATCATAAAATGCACGTTAAACAATAAATCTAAATGGTAATAAACGTGTCGCTGAGAGCAGGAAACACTAGCGGAAGTAATTACATGCAATGTAACAAAACAGTTGCGCCGCCAAAGGACACGCACACTCACACACATACACACACATACACACGCGGGCATAAAGAAAAAAAAAATTAAATGGTATTCATTCATGGTTCTGCAGACATGCTAAAAACATTAACACGCCATTGCTCTATACAACTCCATTTTGTATGCTGCCTCTCTACCATTACCTCTCTTCTTTTTTTGGCAATATGCTCGCTCTCTGTCGCACTTACTTTATGGTAAAAGCAGCCTGTCGCAACAAATTTCGCGTCTTGTCAGTAGTTTACTTAAGTATTTTAATTTTATATAAAAACATATGTATTTATAATTAGCACGCCTTGGAATCGTTAACATTACACTAGTTTACCACTATTTTTATACCATTCACACATAGTGTGAAATGGTATTATCAGTTTGTCTGAAAGTTTTTAACGCATTAAAGAAGGCATCGTGAACCCCATAAAGTATATATTCTTGATCAGCTCGACGAGACGAGTCGATCTAGCCATGTCCGTCTGTCCGTCTGTCCGTCTGTCCGTCTGTATGTTGATGCGCATTTTTTTGGACCAATTTTTATGCTATCCAGTTGAAATTATGCACATACACTTCTTTTTATTGCAGTTTAATAGAGTATCAAGATTGTCCCGCCACGATTTTTGAGGAAGCCCACATACACACTCACCGCCCACTATTGACTTTTTGTATGAAACACTTTTTTATTGTAGTCAATATCAACTTAAGAATTGATATGGTAACTTCTAGTGTTCGGATGTTTGCCATATACATTAATAGGTGGGAACCGCCCAATATTTGGGCTAGCTCCCATACAAACCTACTGCCCACTTTTTGACTTTTTTTGAAAACTTCTTTATTAAAGTCAATATTAGGTTGAAATGCAATGTCTTTATATGGTCAGCAGCTTTACATACATAGAGTAACGGTTGGGGCCCGCCCACTTTTTAGGGTAGCATACATACAAACCCACCGTGCAATTTAGTGTTTTTTATGAAAATATTCTTCATTTAAATCAATATTAGCTTGAAATTTGATTTGGTGGATGTTAGTGGACAACCGCTTCATGTACATATACAAATGGGCGTGTCCCGCCCACTTTTTGAGGTAATCCCATATAAACCCACAGCTCACTTTTATGCATTTGTATGAATAATGTCAATATCAACTTGAAATTCGATATGGCGGCACCTTACACATCAACTACATAGCTTCATACACATCTACTATTGGGCGTATACCGCCCACTTTTTAGGGTAGCCCCAGATTAAACCCCCTCTTTTATGTTTTACAATATTAAAATTTCGTGTGAATGGTATTAGAGCTTCGGTTCAACCGAAGTTAACGTTTTTTCTTGTTTTTTTTATGTTTTGTGGCCACCGAACACGAAAATAAGAATAAAAAATTTTTGTATGGATAGGTTTCCGAGGTAAATTTTTTTAAATTTTCTTCTTACTTTTTTCATAGTTTCACATTTTATGTTGGAAATGTCTGTTTAGGTCGCTCAAACCATCTTATTGAAGGTAATAAAATATCCAACAATAGCTTCTAACTTTTTTTCCAATCGGTTTAGTAGCATAAGTGATGGGCCAAAATGTATAAAAATCCACTTGGATTTTTTCCTGGAGTATCTCGGTAACGTAGGTGTAGACGAGCACTATGAAAGGTTTTATCAAGAATATTGGGAGGTAAGAATGTTGGGAGACTAAATTTGGTTCCTCATCAGAGGAACGAACCTAAAGGAGAATTGACGAAGCAAGATCCATCATTATTTCTAATCTACTTACAAAATAAAATCAATATAAAATAAAAAATCAATACTCAAATTGCATTGTGAATTGATTGAATTAAACACCATAAGAGCTATAAATATCGGAAAATTACAAAACAGAGAAAAATTCGATTTTTGAGACCTTTACTGAATTGATTATAACTTCCGTAATTATCCAATTTTCTTCATCAATATCTGGTTTTCTTCGTAAAAGTCCTATATATACGTAAGAAATAAGAAACTGAATAGAATTTTGGTTTTTTTTTTCAGTTAATTTTCGATTTTTATTTTTTGTTCCTAAAAATGCATATATTTTTCATATCTGTATTTTAGTCCAGAACACTTAAGCTACAAAACCGATTGGAAAAAAATGTTGAAAACGATTGTTCGATATTACTTATTACCTTTAATAAGATGTTTTTGGTGACCTAATCGCACATTTCCAACTCGAGATATGTGAAACTATCTCCGTAAAAAAGAAGGTGAAAATTAAAATACTGTCTGGCTTCACTCCATGGATAAGGCTGCCAAGGATGTAATTGGTTATTCCAGAACTTTGACGTACTCTTGATATGACGAGGAGTGATACTACACGCGTATGCTGATGACATTAAAATCATCGGTACGAACAAACGATGAGTTAAAAGGGCGTTCTCGGATATAAAGATACAGTCACGTCTTATGGGTAAAGCGGTCAAAAATGAACTTTCTAGTCGATATGCGGGCGTCAGTATAGATGCAGATGCCTAATAATTATCAATGAATTAGTTCTGTATTGAATCATCTTGGAATTAATTTTAATAACGCTTTTAAAAGTAAGAAGATCAATTTGAGCACTTCTTTAGTTCTTTTCAAGAAAGTTTCGTATCTAGAATGATTTCTAGATGGTTCACCGATCCGAATATCTGTAATGTTTTCCTGATTAAAAACCGATTATATACGAGAGTGTTCTTCGGTTTCTTCATTACAGACAGTACAGACACTGGGGTTAATCGTTGTGACCCAGAGGATCAGACACTGGATTCATTTTTGCAGTGTGCCGCAGCTGATATTATGTAGTATTTCAAAGGTTTTCTCATCGTATAAGGCTGATTTATTTCTTAGCAAGTAGCTAAGCCAAACAATCTATATGCGATGTAGTCCATGCGAGTTAATAAAATAGATTAACGAACTGATTTTTGCGTTATTGAGCGGAACGTTTCATGGATTATTTCATATCGAAAAGTGACCGTCTTCAAGTGTTAACTATGTTCTACGTTTTCCACCGATCTACCGAAAAGTGCGCACGAGACACACCTTGTATACTTACCACAGCATGGTGAAATTATGGACATGTACGAAATATTCTTGTACTATACGTGTAATTATATGTATGAAAACTTTGTGCTTGTCTATAGCGCCTTATAAACATTTGATCTTAATGAGATTTGGAGTAATGGTAAAAAAGTTTACACAGATTTAATGTATTAAATTGTGCTAAAAAGATACATTTTAAAAATATGTATACAAATGAAAAATGCGAAGAGAAAATATGTAGATTTTTGTTTCGTTTGTTCAGAAGGTGTCAAGTTCAGACTTCCATAGCGCATATTTTATATTCAGCATATCAGCCAGTGGGTCATTCGGTCAGCCATACTTAGTCCCGAGTTTGAAATGCCATTGAATTAGCCAGCTCTACTATAAAAAACGATATTGGAGTGATTATTGTCTGCCAGCAGTTTACAAATTGTAACATGGACGCTTAGGATGCTTAAAACTGCAATGAAATTATATAAAAATGAATACATAGCTCTCGACATACAATAGATGGCTAGAAAGCGGGAGGGGGTATTTAGTAGCTTTGGTCACCATAACAAAAGAAGGATGCTCTTTCTGGCACACCAGAAACTTATCAACCTAAGTATCCAATAAATTATTACTTTTAGGATATTCGCGTAGCCAGTAATTGTAAATCACAGCGAATCGAAGGCTTAGTATGCTGTCCATTCTGCTGCTTAGAGGCTAAAGGATATACGATACCATACAGTGGACAGAGCAATTAGAAATTAATAAACAAAACGATATATATAATTGTTAAAATAGTAAAAACAACTATCAAAAGTTTGGTCGTGATTAGTACGCTGGTTAACCTTAAGTTTATTTCACGTTTTCTCTCTCCTCTAGTTTAAGAGTCGTGATCAAAAATTGAAGAAATTTCTTAAAAAGTAAAATTGTGTTTATTCTTCTCATCTAACTAATCTGTAAAAATATTTAAATTTAATTGAATTTGCGCACTCACTCAACATCATTTATGTGCGACATGTTTTTACTACAATTATATTTATTATTATTGTTATTATTTATGTCGTTATGACAACCACAAAATGATTACCAATAAATTCAATGATTAACTCGACATCTGATTATTCAGTTTATGTTGCTGTTGGATTGATGTGGCCTTTCTATATTCATTCGAATATATATTTATATATGTATGTCTGGACCAAATGTCATTTGTATTATTTTTAATGAACAATATAGTTTGCATTTCGCTTCATTTCATTTCGTTTAATTTTTCGAGCTTATTTACGTCTGACTGACATTGTTCAACATCAAAATGGTTGATTATATTCAATTAAAATTATTTAAATTAAGAAGTGAAGGTTTTTTTTGTGGAGATTGTTTATTTTACGCTTTAAGGATTTATTGCTTTTCAAATTAATTATTGTAATTTGTTTGATTCATATTTAATTGAAAAATATTTAAAATATAATTAAGTAATCCTATTTTATTCATATTAATGCTAATTAGTATTAACGAGAAACAGTCTGCCCTGCACGATCGTGGTATTCATGTTCTGGCATCTAGTGTAAGGTCTTTTAGAAGGTTCAACCTTAAATTTACTAGCTTATAGTTGGAGTAGCACTTACGGCACTTCATTCACCTATTATAGGTAAAAGAAGTGCCGTAAGGGCTGCTTGCCTGTCAGAAGTAGTGTTTATATGTGCTCTGTTTATTCTATTGTAAACAAATCATCTAACATAGCAGGTCGTTTTGCTTATAATATAGTTGACAAAGCGCCTATTGGTAAGGCGTTTTGAAACTTAGGTCATAAAACTGCTGTTCTAATATTTTCTAATATACATCCATCAGTAAACCATATTTGCGAAATCTCTTTTAAAATAGCATGGGTTCTCCATGATTGTGGATTATTTATTTAGACCTTGAATTTGTGTCAAACGGCAGGATAACGGATGATGGGGTTATTTATAAAATCATGTCCGTGATGTCTTCGTTTTAGTTATCAGAATCGCTTTGTAACCTGATAGCTGATAATAATAATTTCAAATTTTTACCTAATATACTGACCAGGATCATGTTCTATTCCGTTCCGTTTCGTTTGGTTTGTTTTGTTTTTATGTTAAAGTTAATTTTTAAACTTTTTCAAAATTATTTTTTACTTTTTAGTTCACATTACTATTAAAGCGTGTTTTTTTTTAGTTTTTTTAAACTATAATTTTATTTTGAGTATAAATAATTTCGTATAAACATTAACCATTATACTTACAACTCGATTTTTACCATTAACTCGATTTTTTTGAAAAAAGTGACTTATGCCACTTTCAAAATAAACGGCTCAAATAGTGTGGACACTTTAATTTTTTTTAACAAGTGCGTTTAGTTAGTGTGCCATTATTTAGCTACCCTTGTTAGAACTCTGAAAATGCGCATTCATCTTATGAGTGTAAATTGAATGCATGATTTTGAGAAAATCACATCCATTCTATTTCATTCGAACACACTGAAACTACAATTTTCCAAAGTTTACGTATATGATGTCGAATACAGAAACTCTTTGTGTTGATATCTCAACCGACCCACAACTGATTTTATTCGAACCTTCGAAACATTCGAACGAATAGATGAAGCTTTCGAATGACCGATTATTCTTTGTATAATGAATTAACATATTGTTCATTCATTCAAAGTAAATGCTGGTGAAATGGAATTCATACTGCATTGAATGAGATTAATGTTGATATTTTCGAATGTGTACTCTTCACGAATTGAATGTGAATAAATGAAAATTCATAAAACAGTTGGAATGAATTGATTCATACAGAAATATAGTTTAAATGATGACTTTCACGGCCAAGATTTACGTCGAATGAGTTTATTAGGCTGTCTGATATATTTGTGCTTAAAATGTTTGTGCAAGAATTACATTTACTGGCAGGTGAAGTATATCATACAGTTGGAAGTCACATAGCGCTTAACTAGGAGAATACAAACACTCGTTGGCGGTTACGAGAGGTACTATTTATATTGCGGGAATAGCAAATAATAACGAACATTTTTAAATGAAAATGGCTTTATGGTTTTTCAAAATATTCCCGTTGATGATCAATACACTTTTCACTTCGTTCAAACCATTTATCATAGCAGTTTTTCCATTCCTCTTGAGACACCTCCAAAACATGGTTTTTGAACGCTTCAACTGCTTCTTCGGCGCTCGTAAATCGTTGACCACTCAGTTCACCTTTGATACTCGGGAACAAGAAGAAGTCAGGACTGTACGGAGGGTGAGTCATTAATTCGATGTTTTTACTGCTCAAAAATGCACTTGTTTGACGAGATGAGTGAGAGCTCGCATTGTCATGATGGAGAATGATTCGTCTTTGGCGGTTGGTTTTACGAATTTCTCCGAAGACTTCCGGCAAACAAATGGTCGTGTACCACTGAGAATTGACCGTCCTACGTTGCTCAAGCGGAACAGTGGCCACATCACCCATTCGGCAGAAGAAACAGGCGATCATTTGCTTCGCTGTGATTCTTCCACGAACAACTTTTGTTGCATTTGGCTCGTCTTGGAATACCCACACGGTCGATTGCTGTTTTGTTTCCGCCTCATACGCATACATCCATGGTTCGTGACCTGTCACGATTTTATACACGTCTTTTGAAGCACCACGGTCGAACTTTTTAATCATTTCCTTACACCAAACTACGCGAGCCTTTTTTTGAGCGATTGATAAATTATGGGGAATCCAACGAGAGCAAATTTTGTTTACAGCTAAGTGCTCACGCAAAATCGAATGTATTGAAGTGGAACTCATGTGCAAGGATGCCTCTATCTCACGATATGTCACATGACGATCTTGCATTATCAGTTCACGCACTGCTTCGATGTTTTTGGGCACAACAACCTATTTTGGACGACCTTCACGGAATTGGTCGGCGACCGAACTACGACCACGATTGAATTCACTATACCAGCGATATAGTGTGGTTTTTGATGGTGCTTTACAACAATCCAAGTTGTGAAAAATCGTCGAAACGTCGTGTTTAAACGGAAATTGAAATTTCCATTTTTTGGCCAAATTGCTTTTCTTAACTCACTGTAAACCAAACAAATAGCAATTGTACATCAAAACTTTGTGAGTACGTTTATGCCAAAAAATGTCATACTTTATTATGGTGTTGCTCGATTTTAGCTTTTGACATTAGTGTTGCCAGTTCCCGAAATATACAATGCGATTTTTGGTAAAAAAAAATCAGTTTCAAATCTTTATCGTTATAGCTTCATATTGGCCATTAGTCAATTTATGCAAAATATCTTTCTGAAGCCCAAATTATGGGTTAAAATGAGAAAAAATTATGTTTTGAAGAGATTCAATCTCAATTAGATTAGTTTCAATGAAGATTTTGGCTGATCTTTGATGAAATCGTGCACATTTTTGATGCCAGCAACAGTTATAGTGGGATGGTCCATTATAATTGATACTCTATTATATACGAGTAGCTAATGAATGTATCAATAAGTTGCATCATTAGTGGAACATTTTACTAAATTTTTGCCTAATATGCATACCTACCACATATGTGTAAATCTTCTTCTTAGGAACTGTGCCGAATTGCATATTAATTTTGCGTGTTAATATTCGAACTGTTGCTATTGTGAATCAAATTTTGCATTCTACACAATTCATAACTTACTCGTAAATCTATATGTGTAAATTCCGAAATAAAATCATAAATATAAACGCAAATTTTTCTCCAACTCGAACACACACGTTGCGAGTGTGTCGATAAACTGGGCCAACCATCAATTTGCGTGGGCAGCTCCAGTTTTCATAGGGATAAGCGAGCGGGTTGTGGTAATATGCTACAAAAATATCATTCACAGCCACATAGCCCCCAAAAATGTGTCAACATGAATATTTATGTAGTTTTCTCTGAGAGAGAGAGAGAGAGAGAGAGAGAGAGAGAGAGAGAGAGAGAGAGAGAGAGAGAGAGAGAGAGAAAGTATTCTATATACTATATACAGAATATAATATACCATAACCACAAGCAGTGATGCGTTGATGACGATGATGATTTTGGTGTTGATAAACTGACAAATTCTTTGCGTTGGAACTATCTACAAAATAAAATATGTACATGAGCGGCGAAATACTTTTACAAATATTTTTTTTATTACAATATATATAAAATATAATTTGCAGAGAAAAGGTTTTTTATACTCGTATATCGTATTCCTATATTTTCCGTGACATTTTGCAAAAAAATGGAAAAAGAAAATATATTTTTGATAATTTTCAATAAAATAGTTGTAGCACACACTTCGTCCAAAATGTTGTCGTTGGCGATTTATTTTGTTGTTGATGACTGTTGGCGCTGCACAGTGGTCGATTTCCCGGATCTAGCTGAACGAAATTCAATTTTTGAGTTTTAACAAATTACAAAATTTGATTTCCCGACGATAACTAAAAGGTCATTTAGCAAATCGATAACTTCCAAATCGATTATTGTGCTCCTAATTATCAGCTGTGAGCTTTCGATCACTACATCTGTTAAAACAGCTGTAACAAAAACAATGTGTTACGTTTTAGCACGTGTGCAAACTGTGCTGTAGAATTGTAAAAAATCATATATCCAATTGGTTTTTTTTTTTTTATTTTTTGAAAGGTAAAAGTATGTATTTACATAAAAATAAATGTTTCGTGACCTGTGCATACATGTTATGTTAAAAATTTGTGGTATAAACTAACAACTTTGTTATCTTCTTACTTATGACCAATCTTTAACTTCTGTAGAGTATTAAAAGTGACGCCGGCATTTGCCGGTAGAGATACTAATTTTATATGTTAATATCTTTTGTCTAATTTGTGAAATGTCCAAGATAAGCTGCAGTCGAGTGCAGCTGGTAACAATATTGTACTTTTTAGTATGGCACGGCGAAAATTACCATTTAAAAAGATGTTCAGCACATATGCGGCATATGTAAGGCCATGCCCAAAATGATGAATGACTTAGATCTCATTGCGAGTTTGCCGAAAAACGAAGATTTATATGAATTCGGACTATCCATATTGCATCCTCGATTCGCTGTTTCGAGTGTATGTTACATGCCAGTCAAAAAGTGGCGGGTCCGCGGCTTGGACAAAATCGTTGTCAATAAAAGAAAGGAACAGTGGCAATACGGCTCGAAGGTTTTTTGAACAACACGAAATGGTACACGCTCACTAGTAGATGTGTATGAAGCGATGTAGTAAATGTGTAAGATGCCGCCATATCGAATTTCAAGTTGATATTGACGTTTTACATACAAATGCATAAAAGTGAACTGTGCGTTTATATGGGACTACCTCAATAAGTGGGCGGGACACGCCGATCTATATATGTATATGAAGCGGTTGTCCACTAAAATCCACCAAATCAAATTTCAATCTAATATTGATTTTAATGAAGAATTTTTTCATAAAAAACACAAAACTGCACGGTGGGTCTGTATGGGGGTTGCCCCAAAAAGTGGGCTCGCCACGCCCATTAGTCTATATATGTCAAGCGGCTGTCTATACAATGGCACTATTTAGCAGTTCAACCCAATATTGACTCTAATAAAGAAGTTTTCATACAAAAAGTCAAAAGTGGGCAGTAGGTGTGTGTGGGGCTACCCTAAAAAGTGGGTGGGCCACAACCGTTAGTCTATGTATGTTAAGCGGGTGACCATAAAAAGGCACCACATTGCATTTCAACCTAATATTGACTTTAATAAAGAAGTTTTCTTACAAAAAGTCCAAAGTGGGCAGTAGGGTTCTATGGGAGGTAGCCCAAATAATGGACATATACATTATACACCCATTAATGTATATGACAAGCATTCGTCCACTAAAAGTTACTATATCAATTATTAAGTTGATATTGACTACAATAAAAATGTTTTTCATACAAAAAGGCAAAAGTGGGCGGTGGACTGGATAGCATAAAAATTAGTCCCCAAAAAATGCGCAACAACATAGAGACGGACAGAGAGACAGACGGACATGGCTAGATCGATTCGTCTCGTCGAGCTGATCAAGAATATATAAACTTTATGGGGTCTACGATGGCTCCTTTAATGCGTTACAAACTTTCAGACGAACTGATAATACCATTTCACACTATGTGTGAATGGTATAAAAAATGTATGTATATATTTAAAAAAAAAATATTACACGAACAGAAAAAAATTTTCCCTAAGAGCTATTAATTAAACGCCGCTAAATGAGCCTTTTCGACCACTGTGCGCTGTTGGCGCCGCGTGTTCTTGATGCGTGAAACGTGACTGCTGTGCAGCATTTACGCTTATGAGCAACTAATAAGCATTTGGCGTAGGGGAACAGAGCAGGAAAATTGTGAGTTAGATGGAGCATAATGCTGCATCATATGCTGCATTTATTTTTCCGCTGCTGCTGCTTAGAGTTATTTACTTTGGCTTTTCTTTTTGCGTTTTCCAATTGAATTTCTTGCTTTGGCATTTTATGTATTTGAAACGCTTTTCTTTGCGTGCTAAATTTTCTGGTTGACATTGTTCCAGACCGTGAAAGAATGAAAAAAGCGAATTTTATTATTAGCCCGCAAGTAAATAGTTTTCGAAAGCAGCACAAGAATCATTTGTGATTGTTACTCTTAAAAGGGGACGTCGTCTAATCTGTAAGATTTGGTTTATTTTTGGATTTGCTGGTACATTTTTCAGTCTGTTGAAAAACAAATTACAAAAGATTACAAACACACAAGAAAAAAAAACAAAAGCAAA
The DNA here is from genome assembly GCA_035044765.1 of Leucophenga montana. Lineage (NCBI taxonomy): Eukaryota > Metazoa > Arthropoda > Insecta > Diptera > Drosophilidae > Leucophenga > Leucophenga montana. The sequence continues at coordinate 513,639 of JAWNNQ010001139.1, forward strand.
TTCCAACTTTTTTACTTTGGGTGGTTAAATACTCTTGTAGCGAAACTATGAGTTACATATAGGGTATTTCTTTAGAGGCTCCATTTTCAGACAGGTATTAAACTTTTATAAATTGGTCAGATCTGGAAACGCTATTGTTATTCGTGCTCAATTTGGTTTGTCATTTTATCTTTTATAACTTGATATCTTTATTTACAAAACAACGAATATTCGTTTTCTATTGTTTATATGATCAAATTGGCGAGTGAACGAACGCATATGAAAAATATGCGTGTGTATAAAATGGTGGGTAAACTCAATATCATTATCTCAGCGTGTGCATAGGTGCACATAGGCCAAAAGTAAAAAAAGTAAAGTCAAAATTTTGGCTAGAATGGTGTTAACTCTATCTCATAATTGATCTACCTATTTAAATGAGGGCTCAAGGTCCAATGTTTAGATCTTCTGCCTTCTAAAAGTCATCGCTTTTTTTCAGAACTGTCAATTATTCGTTAAATTTTGATGAAATGTATGCAAATTTTCCAATTGTTCATCCACAATTACCAATTTTCTTTTCATTTTCACAAAATTAATTAATTATTCCGTAAATCAACCAATTTCCATTTTGGATTTGCTGCAAATGACGGAAGACTTTGTGAGTTAGAAGAGAGACAACTAATAAATGGTGCAAGTAGGGCAACGAATTATAACGTGTAAAGGTGAGATAGAGCAAGGAGCAATGACTGCAACAACAATCACAAAACAAGAATCATGAAGCAAGAACAAAACTACCGTTGCAACTGTAATTAGTGTGTCAGCAATTAAAATGCAAAAATTGCCGTTGACAACGCAGCAGAAAAATAAAGCAAAAAAAAAAAAAAAATTAGCAGCAGATTGCGATGAAGCAAAAATAAAAGGGAAACAGAAAGAGCAATTTGCAAAGAAAGCAAAGACACGCTGTGTTGTTGTTGTTATTATTGTTGTCGATATTCCTTTAGAAGTTGTTGTTGTTGTTGTCTTGAATGTCAGTAGTAGCAATAAGAAAAACACGTGCACTAAAGCATGTTTAAGGGGTGCACCAATAATGAGAGAGAGAGAGAGAGAGAGAGAGAGAGAGAGAATGATGGAGTAAGGAAGATACAAAGAGTGAGTGAGAAAAGGGAATTGCGACAATATGCGCTGTTTAATTTAGTTATACTGCATAATTCCAAGGGAAATTCCGTAAGAAATATGCACAGCAAAGTGCAACATTAAACATATAAAAGTTTGAAAAATTACAGAAGAAACTACTAATTAGTTTCATGCCGTGATTGAGTGTGGCACGCATTTGTCAGCAGGCTTGACTGTCTGCGCAGTAGGAAATAAACTTATGTATAGAAATAGATGAAAAAGAAGAAATATTTATTTATGTATATGGATCCAATGCTTGTAGATGTAATGCTGTTCATTGGCGGATCCAATGGGGAGAAAGGTGGGGAACGTTTTTTTATTTTTTTTTTGATACGTCCCTATTGAAAAATTCTATACCTTTTGTATGTAAGTATATATAAATCAGTTTTTCTCAAAACAATTCAGAACTAGTTTGCATAGCGTCTATATTATATAGTGAGTATAGAAGCAAACAGGCAGACGAAACTTTTTGAGAAGGGCTCTGGTAGCTAAAATGGCTTGTTTAAAACATAAACGTGGGGAGGGTCTGTATAGGGGCTACTCCAAAAAGAGGGCGCTAGACGCCCATTAGCATATGTGTGTGAAACCACCATACATAAGAAGCCACCATATCGAATTTCAAGCTGATATTGACTTAATTGAAGAAGTTTTCCATACAAATGTATAAAAGTGAGCGGTGGGTTTGTATCCACCAAATCGAATTTCAAGCTAATATTGACCTAATTAAAGAAGCTTTTCACGGAAAAGCATAAAATTGATCATGGGTTTATCTTGGGGCTACCCCAAAAAGTGGGCGGCACACGTCATTAAGTAAATTTATAGAAAGCTGTTGTCCTTAAAAAGACACCACATTGAATTTCAAACTAATATTGATTTCACTAAAGAAGTTCTTCTTACAAAAACGCAAGAGTGGGCGATGGGGCTACCCCAAAAAATGGTAGGGTCACACACATCGATATATATGTGAAGCCTCCGTCCATTAGAAGCTACCATATCAATTATTAAATGGATATTGACTACAATAAACATTTTTTTTCATACAAAAAGCTACCCAAAAAGTGGCTTCATTTTGATACTCTATTTGACTGCAATAGAACGAAGTATATGTGCAAATTTACAACTGGGTAGCATAAAAATTGGTGCCCAAAAAATGCGAAACAACATTAAGACGGACAGACTGGCAGATGGCTGATCAAGAATATATATACTTTTTGGGGTCTATGATGTCTCCTTAAATGCGTAGAAAACTTAAAGACAAACTAATAATACCATAGCACAAGAAAGAAAGCAGCAGTCGAATCTGCTCGACTTCGAGAACTTTGACTTTATATAAGGCTCCTTATATGAAGCATAAATTTGTATGGGACTATATTCTTTGATGGTCCGATCTGGACATATGATATTTTATGCGATATTTTCTTCAAAAAAGGTAATTGTAAGATGTAGATACATTAAAAAAGTAATACGATTCTTTCTAATATCAAAGCATGTGTTTCATGTTTTTTTTTTATATATTACAGTGAAACACCTGCCGTAAGAAAATACACGATCAAAAATATTCTTAAAACATAACAAAAAAAATATATTCCGTGTACGAACTGTGCCATTTGGAAGAACATGTTAAATGAGATGAAATTTGACATGAATCACTCATTCATTCAGGCGTAGACAAGAAAACAAGAAAATAAATAAAATTACTATATTTCATGCTCACATGCAGACACACAAACGTTACATAGATATACGCATACGTATTCTATAGACATATGCACATGTAGATATTATGTACTGCTTATGAAACAAAAAAAAAAAAAAAAAAAAAATGAAGATACATTTCATTTTGAACAAGACGCCTCAACAATAACAACAACAACTTGTGTCTGTCACTTCATCCTCTTCATGTCGTCTTGAAGATGAAGATGACAGCAAGACACTTAAATCTTGAAATAAAAAGAATAAATGAAATAAATGAAGAAATGAGAAAACTTTTGAATTGCTCATTAGTCACGCTAGTTTTTATTCCCCCATTTTGCAATTTCTTTTGTTTTTTAACATCTTTACTTTTTTCAATTATTATTTTGAATTTTGTTCTTTTGCTTTGCATTTATGTTTATTCTAGTCACTGCACATTAGTTCCAATATCATAATTGTTGGCATAAATTCGAAAAATGTAGATGTAGGCTTTAAAGCTGCAGTCAGCCCTTATACAGGGTGGCGGAAAGAAGACGTTATGGTTTCAATTTGTTATAACTTTTTCATTTAAATGACCAACATATGACAGACAATTCCCCATCTTAATCTTAACGCAATACGGAGTCTATCTCAATTTTTTCAATTCAGAAATAATTATAACAACTATTTAACTATTCTCTAACTAAAACGAAAATGCATTTGCGCTTTCTCAATCGGAACCAGAGTCGGATTCGATTCCATTTGCAAATGTATGAATCGGCGGGCAAGAAACTGGCGTCATGATTTTAGTAACATAAATTTCTTCAGTTCTGCATTTCTGTTTTGCTTCAAGAACTTTGTCACAGCTGTCGTATTTGTCTAGTGTAATTGAATTCGGCTCGTTCTAAAGTACAATATTTTTTTCGTTAACTCGCTTGATCTGTTGGAAAATAGAATATTTTCTTTTAACATAAATATTTTCCATTTAAATTGTGAACCTCCTTCATTATTTTTGTAGCAACACGGTGAGCAAAAAAGTGAAACAACTGTATTGCTTTTCATTGTTATATGTTTCAGTTTTGCGCTAAGCTTGTCATATATATGAAAGCCATTTTTGGTTTTTTAGTAAGATTTTCGAAGGTTCCCTTTGGTTTCTCTGGGATGATATCATCAGATCCTGGTTTGCTTATCATGGTACCGCCCTTGGGATATCTCCTTTCCAACAAAAAAAAAAAAGAATCATCAAAATCGGTTCATAAACGACGTAGTTATCCGCGAACACACATAAGAAAAAATATACGATCGAGTTGAGAAACCTCCTCCTTTTTTGAAGTCGGTTAAAAATATCATTTAATACAGGGTGTCTCAAAAGAAAGTTCACATTTGATTTGCCGATTGCGTGAACGCAACTATTCTTTTGGGAATTTCGTCGCTATGGAGCGTTTCTCGGGAACGGACCGGGCGTTGAGCGTACGTGAGTTTTACAAAAACGGTAATTCAGCGACTGTAGCGCGTAGAAAATGCTGCAGTATTCGACATGTTCGTCATTTAAATGATGCGCCAAGCCCTCGACTCATTGGAAAATGGGTCTTTAATATGTAAAAAACATTTTTTCAATAAACCACTTACTTTTTTTGTTATCGATTTTTCAAATGTGAACTCTCTTTTGAGACACCCTGTACTTTATTTATAACCTTTATATATAGTGAGTAGATTGCCAACTTTTAATGGTTTTCTTATAAAATCGTACATATTTTTTTTGTTTTAAATTTATGCCATTTTATTAGCAACTCCGACCAGTGTGCATTGCTCACACATTCATTTAGCATTGCCCTTTTTTTTAGGGCACACGTTGACATTTCATTGTCTCATTTGCCTGCCCCTCTTGAGCAGCCTTGTAAGTGGATAAGATATGGGGGCTAGGGATGGATGTGTAGTATATGCTGTGTCACTTTCGTTTTCGCATTCTAATTAAAATTATTCAGATTGTCTAATTAGCTGCCTAATGAGCAAATTTATTTGTTGTAATTTTGCTTTTGTTTAAAGTCAAGGAGAGAATGTCAAGGTTATGCGAAACTTAACTGAGGTACCTAAGAAAATGTTTGTAGAGAATGGTGTTATAAATCCTCACATGAAAATAATGTCAATAAATGTTTGCCGGAAGCGAGATAATGGTGCTTTGGACTATAAATGTGAGTGTTCAAGAATGCATTACAAACGAGTTCTTGTTTGTCATGGAAAATTACTTTAATGATTTACAAATATTTTTAATTTAAATTTACCATTTGTGACAAAGAGCAGATTGCCTGGACATAACTTTGTCTTTGCTTTAGAAGCCACATGTAATCTGGATCCTGTAGGTATCTTCCTAAAGCGCACACTACAGGCGCAGTTAGATTCCGGGAGCTAAATCTTCTTCTGGAGTCCATAGCATTATTCTACAATTAGTAAAGAATCAAGCTCAAGGAGTTCCATTGCTCAAATGGAATGACAATTTTATAGTAAGTATTTCGGGTAGGGAGGACTGGAAGCAATTAAACCCCAGGAGCCGAAATTCGCCGTAATATTCAGGCATACTAACAAGGTAGGTATCGATAGCGGACAATTGTGCCAGGTATAGATTACAAGCCATTTTTACGGTGAGGCTTTTTTACAGATTTTTCAAGAGATGCTCTCAGTATTAACTAAGACTACCAGCTAATCTAAATAAAGACAACGGGCGACGGACATGTATCAAAAGCACTCTTGTTTCGATATCAATCGAAGCGAATATCTGAGCTCGTACACTTTAACAATAACAGGATCAAAATGTTGATGGCCAAAATGGCACAACATTCGCTAAATGCTTCGCGAATGCTTCTCTCCTACCACGATTTTTGTCGTAGCTGTGGTGATGAAGAGAAATTACAAGTATCTAACATCTCCTATGTGAATGCACTGCACTTCTTAGAAAATGCAACTGATTTAACTGAAAACTATTCTTTGAAGGCCTGGAAAGTCTAGCAAACCTGCCGCTGGTCGATCTAACTCTTTTCAATGATTTTACGGGATGGTTTTAAAGGCGGAAAGTGCCAAATGAAACAACTAAGATATTCCGCAAAATAAAATCTCAAGATAACAGGCAGCACAATGTGCCGACTGACCTTAGGGTGAACTAGATCTGCATCAAACAGACTGCTTAACCCAAGCTTATTTAACCTAACCATTTTTTTCTCCCCAACATGGTTTTTGAACGCATCACCGACTTCTTCTTCCGACTAAAATCGTTAGCCACGCAGTTTATCTGTGATGAGCAGAAGCATGTAGAAATCATTGGGTGCCAAATCACGATTGTACGGCGATTGTATTGAGAGTTCAATAAGTACCTTATATAAGACGATGTGTGCGGCGGTTGGATTTCTTTATTTCCCTGAACACTTCTGGGAAACTAATTGTAGTGTACTATTCAAAACTGACCGTTCTACGATCACGCATGATCAGTTTTTATCGAAAAAAATCAATCGACCATTTGTTTCGAAGTAATTATAGCGCGAACAGCTTTTGTTGCGTTTGGTTCATCATGAAACACCCTTACAGTCGACTGCTGCTTAGTTTTAGGCTCGCATGCATAGATCCATACTTCGTCACCTGTCACGATCTTGTACACGTTTTTTGAAGCACTGCCATTGTATTTTTTTTTTTGTTTACTGTGGTACCGTATGTCAAATTATGTGGGATCCATCGAGAAGTTTATTTCACGGCTTCCATACTTTTACTCGTTTTGTTTAGATAGGACTTAACAGCCTTATATGTGTGTTTTGGAGAATTCGAATTTTTATTTTGAGGACGATTCGAAATACGTGAAGGAGTGCTTGAGCAACATTGAAGAAATTTGCGGAGCAGAATTCATGGTGCTCAAACGTAGTCCAAATTTTAGATACAATAAGGTTTACTTGTTCAACAGAGCCAAGCTTTTCCCGAAGCTCAAATTGGTGCGTGGGAATGATGTTTTGTATGTGGGGTCCAATTTGTGTGTGAATAATATTTTCAAATAATTTGAATAGGCTGGATAGATTGTACTACCATTATATATAGAGGAGATTTATAAATAGAGGAGATTTTGCACTCAAGCAGAATATCATAATACATATAAAGATCCGACTACGAATTACCGGAGAAAGGTGTTAAAGAGAAAAGTGAGCATTAGTAATAAAAAAATTTACTTTAACTTAGTCTTAGAACGAAACTCTTTGTGGCTCGCTTGAGAAGGGAACGTGGAAAATCGTTATCCAAACGATAGATAAGTAAGATCGATGATGAGGAGAGAAAGGGAAAGAGAGATATAGCAGCAAACTAGAACCACAAACTAATCTGAGTGACGTACGCACAAAATCGCTCTCTCCCTCTCTCTGTGTCTGATATTAATATTATTTTGTGCTATGTGCCTAATGTTTTAAAAAAAAAACCAAAATTTTCTATCCACTAGTTTCTGTGTTAATTACTAGTAAAGATACTTTCAAAAGCCTTGTTAAAATTTGTTTACTTTCTATATGTAAAACGGTTTCTGAACTGTGTTCCGCTTGAAATATGTCACAAGATAGGCGCTAAGAACTTTTGCAACATTTGCGATAAAATTCCAAATCGAAAGCAGAGCCTGAATCAGCGAAAAGTTGAGTAAACAAAAGCGAAAACAAACCTCATTTGACAAATTGTTTCAGCTGTCATTGTCAATTTGTTGCGTACGTATGGTACAACAAAAACTATTATAAGTGAGTATAAAAATGTGGCACACAAATAAACGGACTGACAGACAGATAGACAGGCATACAAACAAGTGCACACTCAATCAAAGTTTAGCATCCGCCTGCATTTGTCTACTTCCGGTCAATGTTGCGGTCGCAAAAACGGAAAAAAATGGACGAGAATTGCACTTGGTCACATTTCATCTGCTTTGTATCCACAAAACACAACAAAAAGCAACACCAATATCAACAAACACCCTGCATTTTACCCTGACTACTCTGAGGTTAATTAAAATGTGCTCAGATACAGAAATACAAAGATACTCAGACACATACGTATTTATGAGATATTCCATATAAGCGAATTTTGCTTAAATTGAATTCGAATAATGTTTAAAAATAGTTTTTATGATCGGTACCAACAATTTACAATTACACTAGTTTACAGCCAAAATGAACATTCGAAGCCGCTATGTGTTGGTTTCTGAGATGTTAAATTTTTAATTTGTATCTTCTTTTTTTGGGAGATAGTTTCATATTTTAGGTCATTTCTCGTGTTAGAAACGTCTGATTATGCCGCCAAAAACATCATATTAAAGGTAATAAAATATTCAATAGTTACTTCTAACGTTGTTCCAATCGATTCAGTAGTTTAAGTGTTATGTACCAAAATATGTACACTTATATTTTATGTAAAGATCGGACTTTTGTGAGGACTCTCGCAGACTGCACGTACCAAAATGTAAGGACACCACAATATATGATGGCGAGTTTTTGCTATAAATGCTGCATCACAAACTGTGTTAGACAGGGGAGCAACTGGCGTTCAGAGTAAATATTTTTTCAGATAGCCAAGGCTATGAATTTAGAAGCGTATCACCGAATGCCACGAGAACGGCAACATTCGGGCTAATTCAAAAAGGGTTCGCCTTATATATATCCTACTAATATAAGAAATGCGAGAGTTTGTTCGGATGTGTGGATGTTTGTTACTTTTTCACGCAAAAACTATTTAATGGATTTTAATGAAACTTTACAATAATATAGCTCACATATCAGAATAACACATAGGATATATTATGTGACGATATACACATAAATGTAATGAATAAATGTAAATGAAATGTAATGTAAAGTAGGCTGAAATTAGTATGTGCGAGATGGCGATAATTAAAACATGATGTATAGCTGAAAGCCACAGATTGTAGAGCGTTCATGTGTTTGTCTTTTATGTGCGTGATCAAAGAGAAGGAATGAAAGTATACGTATATTCGAAGTAAAATGCTGTAAAAGCATTTTATCGCATTGGAAACGAACGACTAAAAACCATTGTTTGATCTGTGGTCAACTCATATGATTGAGTGAAATAAAATTTGTTTGAGTATACATACATAGTATGTGTGTACGCTAGCTACTGACTCTTTCTCGGTTCGTCATTTTGTTCGTTGCAAGGGCCAGCTAGTCTATACAATATATATATATATATATATCAGAGGATTAGCAGGTAAAGAGGAAGCTGATGAACAAGCTAAGAAAGGTACCACAATTCCTTTTGCGGTTAATGTACGGCTTATCCAAGCAAGACCAAAACCAGGTTATAACAAACTGCTCCACAAAGCCACTGACGCATATTTCACAAATTTCAAGGCCACAAAAATATTCATAAATTATCACAAAACAAAAGGTGAACAATTTTCACAAAACTAAAGGTGAATAGCCATGAGAAAACGTGACCTTAGAACCCTTTGTGAGGCTACTACAGACCAACTACAGGCCAAATGTAACTACTACCTACACACAATGAGGCTATCACCTACTGATCAATGACGATACTGCTGCGAGGAAGAAGAAATCATGGAGCATGTAATAGCCACTTGCCCCGCAATTGCACGAATTATTCTCTTTTATGTGAAGTCCAATTAGAAGATATTGAATATGGGAACATTCGTCATAAAAACCTCGTGAAATTCATAACACAAATCAAGGACATATAGGGTCACAAAGGATGCATAATAGACCAACCTCTGCCTAAAATTCATGAATTTAATTTGAGTTTAATCATCTATGGAATCGCCTATATGCATTTGCATAGATATAGTCACTCTAAAATCTAGTTTCCTGGCATGAGTAGCATACTCAAATATAGTGAGGGTGGCTGATGGGCATGTATGTGTGCTGCTGGTGTCATTGCAAGCCGTTGCAATGTTTTAAAGATGGCGTTTGATAGGTTGAGGTTGAAAGCCAGTTTTCGGTTTGCACTTTTTCCTTGTCACTTAACTGTGCAAGCGGCGTACCAAGAAAGTGATAAAAAGGCGTAAAGAGAGGGAGAGAGTGAGGTTCATAAGTTTTTCTTTCTTTTTTGAAAATTTTTTTGTTTAATTAATTCGTACATTTTTGCATATTTTATGGCAACCCTACAGCTGTTGCAGCTGCAACAACTACTGTTTGACAGACTGGCAACTCTATATATGTGTGTCGTATAGAGGAGCAGCTAAAGTTGCTGTGTTTGCTTGGCAAGCTAATTTTGGCATAATGACACAGAAATGCCAACAGCGTAAAGTAATAGAAAAAAAACTTAAACTTTCGTTCTCTCTTTACGCTTTCAAACTCACACTGAGTGCTACTGCCTCGGGTTGTGCTGCCAACTTGTGTCAAAGCTAACGCCGCATAAATTTCTATCTTTGGCAACTCGCACTCAAAACGCGCTTTAATGAAAATGACTTTCGCCAAAGTGAGAGTATGAGCAGTAGTATTAAAATAAAATGTCAGAAAAAACTGCATTCGAAAATCATTAAAAACGTTGTTTGAGGAAATATTGTGGAAATATTTCGTCATATACCATCGTGTGTGCGTAATGTTAATTTTTTTGCCAGGATTTTTTTTTTCATCTACGTAATTTACATGCTTTTTTAAGCAAGCACTCATGCATACCTATATACACAGCTGTTTAATTGTGCCAAGTCCTTGCCTCCGCTTGCCTGCACTCCCATAGCACATTTTAGTTTCAACTGTGCCACTATCTACATTGCATTTTTATGAGAATACTCTGCACCCATAAAGTAAAAGCGTATAATAAGTTCGCGCAAATGTATGTTACAGCCAAATTGAGGTACTCTGGTGATGACATCTGTAATGTTTCTGGAACTGGCTTTTGGCAACTTTACTTGCTGTACCACTTCAAGCGGTCTGATAAGAACCCACTGAAGACAAATGGCCTACAACTCACAGAAAATTTTAGATAATACTAGGTGTGAAGCTTAGCTGTGAGTGCATTCAGCTTTTCTGGCTGATTAGTGATTACTTTTTGAGAAAGAATATCAAATAAAATAATAGCAGTTATTGACAATGGTCAACGGAAATCTGAAATTGGCCAGCAAAAGTTTGATTGTCTGCCAAATACTGCAATCTGTGTAAATCGTCTCTGGGAGCTGAGAGACTGCATAGACTATTACAGCCCAAATATCAACTTGTACGTTCCTTATCGCTCTACCTCGGAGCGAAAGGACATACAATTCGACATACAATTTATGATGTTGTGTGCTGGTATGGGATGTGTTGTAAATATCGAAGTCTAGATATCCTTGCGTTTCTCTAATTCAATATGTGTATTCATTCCAGGCGGTGATTATTTAGGATGTCAGAATTCTACTGCAAAGCAACTCCAGTTACCAAGAAACCCAAGTCGTCCTCGATAGCCAAGCTGCCAACTTGCCTTGTCATCGTATACGAGTATGATAACTCTAAAAACTAGGTTAGGTAGGGTTAAGCTGTAGTAGGCAAATGCTCGTAATGCCTACCCAACAATTTTTCCAATATAGGCCAGTTGTTACACTACTTTAATGTCCTTTAAGATTTGCAATGCTTCGCCAAATTTCTGACTTCAATCTTGAAGTTCTGTGCTATATGAGTAATGATATACCCCTACGTATTCGACTCTAGTTCTAGACAGTCCGGGGCAGTGAAATAGGACGCTATCTATTCTAGCTTCTAGTTTCGCTATATCTGGTTAGCTCATTCTCATCATATTCTCATCTAATATCATACCAAGGCCATACTTTCTCTACGGTATTGGATGTGCTTATTTTGGACCAACTTGCGCTAGCGGTGATTATGGCTTTCCATTTTCAGGTTGCAGCACCACAGGGACACCGCACACCAAATCTTTATCCTGAAGAATAGGGGTCATTGTGCCTTGCCTTCAAAGTTCGTCTGCCTTACAATTGCCTTCTATATATTTGGATACTGGTGGATACTGTTATGCACGGCCATCTCGTTAAGAAATGCGCGGCGCTCAGTAATGGTCTTCGATTTGATCACGTAAAAATCAAGAGCTTTTAGAGCAGCTAGACTATCTAAGTACAGGACCTCTGCACCTGATGGTAGACGATCTTAGGTATACTACAGTTTACTGAATGACTGCGACTTCCGCCTGTTAGATAAGATATTTGCCATAAGATAAACCTTTATGTATCGTGGGAGTACATTTTTTCTCTGGGTATTTTTAGTCAAAACTGGGCTACAATATAATCCAGCAGTGGATCAAGACTTACACGAGCTAAGTACGAAATGCTATGTACTGCGGTCTGCTAAGATATGACAGACATGAAATCTCTAAACTAATGGCACTTCACTGGCTAGTATATACTTATGCCTTTACAATAGATTTTGACATAGAAGCAAACAAGATACTAATTCCAAATCGATCCATGTGCGATTTCAGTTAGAACCAGACTTTTCATACTGGAGCTCATTTAGAAGTTAAGACACTCCATTATGTCAACTGCAGCTGAGCATATTGTATTAAAATGACCGCCAAGTGCAAGTGCGGAAAGCATGAAGCGGCTACAGCTTGTTCTTGTACAGCATCATAGGTATGCTCCATATACTTAGACATTAGACCATTGCATGAGTAATTTGAAAATATGAAACGAATACTTCGAATGCATTCGTGACCTTAATATGTCTGACTCGATTTATGAAACGAATGCATTTGTTAAAGATTCTAATTGATACTACCATCTGCACATCTCTCTATCCGCACGTATGTCTGCCTCGATAAATAGGATACATTACCTTTAGACTATAAAAGATACATCACCTTTAGACTGGTTTCAGAGTATCTAGTTGTCGAATACTCTTAACTGCAACGTACTTTCTTATTTCTTAAGTTCTACACTTGCTATTCAGCGTACTTTCCGTACACTCCTCTCGTTTTCTTCCTGTACATATAAAAAAAAAATTTGTTAAATATGCGTATTCATAGTCATGTATCTGCATGCTCCATATGCATATCTATCTAGCAGTATATCCATCCATCTATGTGTGTCACTATCCATATATGTACTCGTATCTTCCTGCCTACCTGTTGCCTTCTACATATTTTAGGCCGTTTTTGCAGAGCTTTATGCTTGCTTTTTCATTTTTAACGCGTGAAAAACGGCATAATTTTTTTGCTGTAGCCTTTTTACAGTTTGGCAAATGCTGCGCGTTTTTTCTTCTTCTGTAGCGCTCAGCATGGTTTTTACCATATTTGACGCTGCTTTCACTCTGTGCATTCATTAAAACCCACTCACTCACTAAGCCAGTATCTCATATAGTCATTCAGTTTGTCAGTACGTCGTCACTTGTTCGCCATTTTCACAGCAGGTTTCCAACATTTAATAAAATTTTTCTTAACTTTGTTTTTTTGGTTCCTCTGTTATGATGATGATTTTTAATGTTATTAATTTTTTTTCCGTTTATGTGCATAATTTTGCAACGTGTTTTTCCTGGCCCATTTGGAGCATGTTTAATAATGCAGAAACTTGAGATAGATATTCTAATGGGGAGATATTTATATGAATTTTGCTATGAAAAGCATGTTTTACCGTGAATTTATACAATATTTTTTTTTAACTAGCGGTTTGAAAGTTTGAATACATATAATAATTTTGGACTACGAGTTGAAAGCCATAAATTTTAATATTAAATTTTATCTTATTTATCTTATATCTTTACTTAAGGCTGGATTCTCCAGGTCCAGCTAAATTCTCTCTTTATAACGTAAGGGGGATGATGGGTTCAGCAAAATCATTTAAATCTCACATCAATTTTTCAATTGAAAAAAGACATTATTATTGCAGATAGTATAAAAAATAAGTAAAAAAACGTTAACTTCGTTTGAACTGAAGCGTTAATAACATTCACACGAAGTGTTAAGTTGCAGGTATAAAGAAGAAAATAAAATGTACAACTTTAGAAAAGGTACCGTATCAAATGTTAAATTGAGTTTGCAAGTAATGAAAAAGTTTTTCATGCAAAATCCCTAAACTGAGGGGAGGTATCGTTACCCTTTAAGAAGAGGGGACACACCCACCCATACATATATAAATTGAAGTGTCTGTATGTTACCTCCAATCTCAAAAACTAATGCGATGATTTTCAATTGGTTTTCACAAATTGACTGAAAGGTTCCAGAGGAAGGTTTAGATCACTGTGGACGGTAGCCCACGAAAGCCCACCTGAGTGTGGCTGCAGCACGGTAAGTCCGATCGAAACGTACCATTAAAGTACCATTAAAAAGGTCTTGAAACATATTTTCAGAAAATGTAATACAATATCGGATCACCCCAGTCCGAAGTATAGGGGGTTGAAATGGGGGGGGGGCTATCACTTCAATCATTTCACTGAAATAGTTTGTGTGTTTGTTTGTTTGCTTGAATCCTTTAGAAAACCAAATTTTATTGATACAGGATTTGAGTACACAAAAAATTAAAAAACTTTTGTTCTAGAACTTTTTTTAAAATGGCAGATTGTGGCGGGAAAAGCTCAAAAAAATCTTTAATTTCAATTGGTTACTATGGTCAAACGGCTTAATATTTTTCATCGTGTAATAGCTTGTTGGAGAGATGTTTTGAATATCTTCAAATGAATGCTAACATGGTGCTGTACAATACCAACTTAAAAAAATATAGGTCAAAATAAATTTTGAAAAGTACATTGTGCGATTTTGTCGATTAATGAAACCAAATTTTCGTAATCATATTTGGAGCGATAAAACTTCGCGTGATTGCGCAAATTTTGATATATTATACTTTTCTGTGAAAATTGCGTGAGCTGAGATATAACATCGCGAATATCAGAGTGTGCAAAATTTGTTATTTTTCCTAATGCGTCATACTACCGGCTGTTACTGTTAAGCTGTTACTAGCTGCTGCTGTTAAGCTGATGTTACTGTTAAGCTGCTGTTACTGGTAAGCTGCTGTTACTGTTACGCAGCGTTAACATAAACCTGTTATACTCTTCGTCAATTTTATTATTTTTGGATTGTTTTCGTATGCATTCACATTTATTGGCATACATTCATATGTATTTATTATACAAATCAAAATGTCTATTTTTTATACCCGGTACCATAAGGTAAAAGGGGATATTAATTATGTGAAAATATATTTAACAGGCAGAATGAGAAGTGGTAGATCCCATTATGTATATATGTATATTCTTTGTTGTTGACAACAGTATTAACAATTTCCCGAAGATTTGGTGGTAACTATTTTGTCGTCCTTATAAATGGTGGTAAATCAGTGCACTTCCATATGCAACAGAACTGTAGAACTTGAAATTGAAGTACATTGGAACATAAACTTTCATAACGTAAGTTGTCAAAGTTTTCAAATTTTCTGATGGAGAATTTGTCGTGACGTAAACTCGTAAAAGACGGCTTGCTTTAGTTAACCATCGTGAGTGACAAACTTTTCCTTGTTTAAAGCTGGCGAAATCTTGTAATCTTGAAAGTCCTGGTCCTAACAAGAGTGGTGATACCAATTTTGTCAGGATCAAAAACATAAATTTTTCAACTGAAAAAGCGCGGACCAGGAATTATTTTTAGAACAATGGTTTCTTGGTGAAAACATCTTAGAATTGACCGTATATTATGAATATGGGGTGCCATTTTTCATGTTTTTTGGGCCCATACAAATCGATGCACCCTAATGTATAACCTAAAGTTCAAGATTTTCTATCTGTTTAAACAATTACCTTTTCGAAATATCTTTTTAGTACTAGTACTATAGCAAGTTTTGCCACAGTAATTTGTTGTGCATATATGGAGAATCAACATCTCCACTTAGGATCTTATGAAGGAAAACTACATAGATCATCGACCGTCTAACAGTCAAAGTTGGAAGATTAAATGTGTTGATCGATCCACAAATGGCGGGAGATGTATGTCAGAAGTCCAATTGAGAATTTTGAAAACAAATAGCAGAAACTGTTATTGAAAAAACTCGATGCGATTTTAGCGGATTACATAATGTGGATTCCAAACACAAGATGCAATTTCTAAGATCGGCCGAAAAAGTGAAGTATACGACCAACGAAACAATAGAAACAATATGTTTGTTGTAGAACACCAGAAAAGATATAGATATAGATATAGTTCTAGATAAACAATTATTGAATAAGACTTTTTGAGATTTACCAACAAGATAATATTGTCTAGAGTTTACAAAAGAAGATAAAAATTCTAAAGCATCTAATTTATTAAATAAGGTGGCTATGACACATACTGTCAAAAGTTTTGCTAAAATTAGTGTATATGACATCAGTCTGGCAACCAGACTTAAAATCGTTATTGATAATAGAAGAAAATTCAAGAAGATTTATAAAAATGGATATACCTTTAACAAATTCAATATAATTCAGATTTACTGCATTTCTTGTGTAATGGAGTGATAAAGGATTATTTCCATAGATTCGGGTATTTGTTTTATTTTATAGAGAGCTTAAAATGAGAAAAAAAGTTAGGAGCACAAATGCAGCTAGCACATTGTTACAGTATACAACTAGCAATATTATCAGGACCAAGCTGAAATGAAAATATAATAGATTTAAGACATGTTAAAACATTAATTATGTAAATTACATGAGAAGTTATAATTTCATAGATGGGATTCTATAGGCATAAGCTGTAGTAGAGCTAGAGAAGACCTTTGTATAGGTAGGTTGAATGAAAGTAGCAATTTTGCAAATGTATCAAATATCTCAGAATCCGAGGATGCTGCACTACTATCAAGACGAAAATTTGAACGGTAAGCCGTATTTCTTTCATTTATATTGACAAATCTGAAGAAGCTCTTACGATTATTGCGCATGTTACTTTTATGTCGTATTGAATAGACAGCATAACACTTTTTATTTAATGAGAAAATTAGAGCGAGCAACAGTATAGTTACTATAATCAATGTTGGAACCACTTTTTTACATCTTTCGAAAAGGCGCGATGTAATAGTCTTTGAACGACTGAGACTACGAGAGAACCAAGGTAACCTACAAGTAAAATTATATGCAGTAGTGATGTTGATACATCTTTCATAATAAATGAAAACAGTGGAATAGAAAATATTCGAAGCCCTCTCAACATCTGCACAGACATCCAGAATTGACAAGTCGGTACTGAAGTTGATTGATTGATTTAACTTTCCGTATTTGGTTTTCTTAAAACATCTGACACGATGAAGAGATGTACATTATTACGTAAACAGCGAACCTTATCTAGCTGAAAAGATAGCTATAGAGTAGCATGTTAATTGTCTTCAGGGATTGTAATCGGGGAAAATCCTGTTAGTGGATATGTTAAAATCATTGCCAATTAACACAAGATCTAACTGAAATTTTGCAAATGTAGTTACACTGTTGCAAGAAAAAATCAAGAAAACTAACTAGAAAGTCGTCTATGTATGTTTTGTAGAAAGTATACAACACCGGTTCCAATCGACTGAATCGGCTGAATCGTAGAAATTTCATTTCAAACGATTATTTTCTGTAATAGTCAGAAGATTAAATGATCTAAGTGCTTTGATTTGAAACCACACTCCACAAGAAAGCTAATAGCCCTTAAAGTGCTGATAGTATTCGCTGATTTTCTTACTTCAGATATTATTTATATAGTTCAGTTATATATTTAGAGTATTACAACTGATCATTAACCTTTAACGAAGCCTACTCTTATATCGCATCAATCTCTATATTCAATTGGTGATTATTACATCCGTGAGAGTTAATGTTGGCTTTACGAAAATTGCTGCTTTTCAAATGTATCTATTGAAGAATTTTACAAATACTTTCTACTTAGAGGTAATACGAATCTCAGTTGCCCTAACTTAGAAACTTTAAAGCAAAAATAATTATGATGTTGCTTACACAAAAGCATCAGATAAAATCATTAAGACCTTTCTGCTTATGCATCATTCTGAATAGAACTTTGGACATTTTTCTCAATAAACATACTTCATAATTCAAGCACATCAACTTAATTGCAAATCGTTCTAACTTCGAAACAGCACACTGCCCAATCAAGATATCGATTAATCTTCGATTTCAGTTGCACTTAACAAACATTTAGATGGTATTTGGTATGCAAAACAATATGCAGCTGAGGCAAAGCAAATTAAAAAGGAGTTAGGGACTCAAAGCGGCAGGATATGCATTGGCACAAAAGCAAAAGATGATAGAAGTCAGTTGAGAAGCCACGAACGAACAAAGCCAGATGCGATTGGGCATTTTCGGAGCTTGTGTCGGCAAGGTAACAAAAGCTCCGCAAAGGACTATAAATGCAGTACACTAATGATTTCCGACTCAAAGTGAAGGCAGCCTCAGATGCATAGTAGATGCTAAATGTAGATATACTCATGTGGTATACGGCAGACGCCATATTTATGAGTTAACAATGCATTGTATCTACATATGCATCTGTGCGTTGTGAAATCAAAAGGCAACCGACTACGAACTGCAGATAAAATTCGAAAATGATGTGCTCAAAAGTAGACAATCAACCAATGCAAATTTATGGTTTATAGCAGATGTTCGGTCTGGTGTAAGCTTGTGTTTCTCTATCTACATACATAAGAGTCTCTAGCTCAATCATATCTACGTATGTATACTCGCATTAAGTTAGTATTGGACTTTCTGCAATCTATCAATTAGTGAGAAAAAGAAATCAATGAAAAATTGTTGCAAATTTTAGCATTTTTCAACACTATCTTGCAAACAAACATATTTGTGTTTGCATAATTGGCAAGCGGAAGTGCATTGTTTTAAAAATACATACATACATACATACATACATACATACATACATACATACATACATATAAATAATTTAACAAGTTAAAAATTGTGCCCACTATAGTATGTACTTCTTTCTTCAAATAGATACACCTTACAGTGTTACTGTTGTTAAAAAATGTATGTATATACATATACCTAGTATGTATTTATTTACATACAAGCAAAAGCTTTTGCAACACTGGCTCATTTGGGGAATTCCTTGCTTACACTTAAGTTTAGTTTTATTTTTGTAGTTGTTTATTGTTATATTTTTTTTGCTACTTTGTTGTGGTTTGATTTAATTTTATACCATACACAAATAGTGTGAAATGGTATTATCAGTTTGTTGGACAGTTTGTAACGCATTAAAGGAGGCATCGTAGACCCCATAAAGTATATATATTCTTGATCTAGCCATGTCCGTCAGTCTGTATGTCCGTCTGTCTGTCTGTCACCCCCCCCCCCCATACAAATCCACCGGCCACTTTTGACTTTTTGTATGAAAAACATTTTTATTGTAGTCAATATCAACTTAATAATTGATATGGTACCTACTTTTGACTTCTTCTTTATTAAAGTCAATATTAGGTTGAAATGCAATGTGGTGCCTTTTTATGATCAGCCGCTTTACACACATAGACTAACGGTTGTGGCCCATACAAACCTACTGCCCACTTTTTGTATGAAAACTTCTTTTTTAAAGTCAATATTGGGTTGAAATGCGAAATGATGCCATTTTATAGACAGCCTCTTGACATATATAGACTAATGGGCGTGGCCCGCGCACTTTTTGGGGTAACCCCCGAAAATTTTATGAAAAAATTCTTCATTTAAATCAATATTAGATTGAAATTTGATTTTGTGGATTTTAGTGGACAACCGCTTCATATACATATATAGATCGGCGTGTCCCGCCCACTTTTTGAGGTAGTCCCATATAAATCCACAGCTCATTTTTATGCAATTGTATGGAAAACGTCAATATCAACTTGAAATTCGGTATGGCGGCATCATACACATCTACTACATCGCTTCATACACATCTAATGGGCGTGTACCCCTATTTTTTCGGGTAGCTCCTATTTAAACCCTCACTTTTATGTTTTACAATAATATTTAAAATTTCGTGTGAATGGTATTAGAGCTTCGGTTCAACCGAAGTTAACGTTTTTTCTTGTTTAGATTTATTTACACAAAAATTCAATTTGACTACATAGATATAGTTATATATTTAGTATGAGTGACAATGTTTTTGTGTATGGCATTTGTGTATTGTGTATGGCATTAAAATTCTATACTATTTTACAAAAAAATTGTGAAAAAATGCCAACACACAGACACATGTACATATCCGTTTCGTATATGTGAGTATGTATCTGTACTATTTATTAGTGTTGTGCAACGTCTGCTATGCACACAAATACATTTTGAGTTTTCCAAAGGAAATTTGAATGAATGTATATGTTCTATAAACAACAAAGGCTTTGCATATTTGGGGGAAAAAAACGGTGCTGTTTAGTTCTCTGAAAAAATGTTTTATACTATAAAAATATGGCAACTTAAGACTGGTACAGCTGGTAGCAGACATCTGACAAAAATGCTGTTGAATAAGACGCCACCCTGAAGGTGGTAGTGTGAGATTCCTACTAACTTAACCTAACCTCCGCATCGAAAAAATGTTTACCATCTAACTTAATACATAAACTTAAAACATTGTTTTAATACAATGTATATACAGGAATTTGTTGCCAATGCCACTGCCAAGTGACTGCTGAAGCTATCTAGGAACTCCTGCGAAGCTCCGCGTCCTCACTACGGCTGGCCGAACTGGCCCCCTGTGTCATCTGCGTAGGTAGCGACTTTAGCGACGTTGACCACACACTTTATGACCAACATTGAATTTTAGTTAAAAATAAAGCTCTTATATCCTTCACATACAATATGAATTGATATCGTATTATCAGTTTATCTGTAAGTTTGTACCGCATTAAAGGGAGAGATGATGGTATTTAGTTATTTTCCGCACGTCTGTCCATATGTTAGTTGTTGCGGGTTTTTTGGTGATACATTTTTTTTAGATATCTGGCTATTTAACCAATTTTTAATTCCAAGTATATACAGTATCCATATTCATGTGACAAGGCAACACATTTTGTATTAAAACCTTTTTCATTAAATGCAAAATCAACTTGAAATTTAATATGGTAACTTCTTTTGGTCAGACGCTTCACAATATTATCAAGCGGTTGTTAGGTTTTACAAATATTTTGTTTTTAAAGTAAAAATAACTTGATACTTCGTGTGAATGGTATTAAAACTTTGGTTCTAGGGAAACGTATTTTCTTCTTCTTCATATTAAAGTCAATATCAACTTGAAATTTGACATGGTTAGTTCTTATGGGCAGACACTTCACTTGTTGTACAGCAACAGACCTGTGCCACTCAATTTTAGGTTTAGCCCCTTAGTAACCCATTACCCACTAAAATTTCGTGAAAATTTCAAATATATAGTTAATACCAAAACAAACTGAACTTTTTAAAAATAGCTGTTTCTGCTGGCGCCAGCTATTGGTAGGTACATGCGTTGGAAAGGTACATCCTTCACTGACATCTTGTACAAATTTTATGACAATCGGACAGTATCTGTGACAGTATCTTTTGGGCATCGGTCAAAAAATGATTCTCGAACAAAGAGCAAATATTAAGTTCTGCTTTAAACTTGGTATAACATTCACCGAAATGTTCCAAATGATGAAACAAGTTTATGGTGACAATTGTCCATCACGAGTGGTTTAAACGTTTTCAAGAAGGTCGTGAAGACATCTGTGACGATTAAAAGTCGGGCCGGCCAAAATCTGAATTCATAAAAAATGAGCCAAAATCTTCGTTGCGTTATATGGAAATGGAATTAAATATTCCCAAATCTACAAGGTCTGTCGCAAAAGAAACAGTAGGTGAAATGCTACAATACTTTGCAGGCATTGGGTCAGGCGAAACTGCGTTTATAAGAACACTGCTTCATAAAGCTTCTAAGAAATTTATTAATTTGAACTTCCATTACTTTCATACAAAGAAGTGCGGAAATATGTCACTATTATTTTACATTAGTACCTGCTGTGTCAGCTTGTATGATGCCTTAATACGGCGGTCCCCGCAAAGTAAATTCTGGGGGTTCCAACTTTCAGATCAGGTTTGTTTGGCCATCGATCTCCCATCTTGGCACAAATAAGTGGTTGGAGACTATCTCAAAACTCCTTATGTTTGTTTGCAATAATATAGAAAAGACTTGGTTGCAATGCAACTCCACATGGTCAATGTATACTAAGCACCAGCAACTACGTTGCACCCAACAGGGTCCTCACCAAGACAGAATGAACCATGTTTCATTGGGTTGGCTGACTTCATGTGGCACAAAATAAACCATCTGTACGGTGTCATACTATCATGTAACTCCTATTTCGAGTACAAACACAACTGGCTCGCTGGCACCTTTTTCTATTTTGAAGAACTTAAGCAAGGGACGTGATACAAGATGTATTAAGCAAATAGTAATACCACTTAACTTTTCATGAAACACAAATGAATCATCGATGTTTTCCTCGTCGTTAACTCTTCAAGATTATAGACCATAACACTTCTATAAACTCTGTTACACATCAAAAATTTCATGAACCGCAAAGGTAACACTTTTTGAACATCGTTACGATTCATCCGACCGGGTTCCTCATGTAACCATTAATTAACTCTTACACCGTTACACATTACTTCATACTACTTACCTATTGAACACTTCTTGGATCATCGTTTCACTATCTTTCGAAATACACCAATGAACAGCAGGGATAACCGTACAGCCTATAGCTGTCTATATTAACGTTGTGAAGTTCGAAATATTAAATATTGAAGTATTGTAACAAAGCGAATGATGTGCATCGGAGACCCCATAAAGTATATATATTACTTATCTGCATGACAAGATGAGACGATGTGATCTTGTCCGTCCGTCTATATGTTCGTCGAAGCGAACATTTCACTGTCTAGAGAAGCTATACTCACGGAATAGACTCACTAAGTGCCGCACAAAATTGGTCCAGCTCCATTTTGTACTTAACACTTTATTATACGAGTATGCCATAGGTTTTTGATCAGTGATGTAACCCATTTTAGCTTGATAAAAAGCAAAACTGAAATGAATCAGACGACTGTAGAAACAAATGATCAATATGAGTAAATGAAAATGTAGTAATACGTAGAGCCATTCTGAAAGATTACATGTCCGATGTACAACAAATGCATCTGAATCATATTATCATAAAGAAGATATTACTACTTAGATAACATTTACTGTGGCCTAAATAAAAGCTCGCAATTGATATGAGAAACAATAGCAAACCAATCGACATTGACCGTGTCTGGTGGTACGGTACGTTTTCATTTCATTAACAGTAACTTTCCAGATTTCTTTCTGTCATTTTTAATTCCAATATTTTGCTTTAAAATCCCTAATTTTATTTGATATGTGGTGCCTACATATATGATGTATATGTAGCGTGCCAAAACTTCATCGTAGCCATTCGCTACATGATTGTAGAATTTACAAAATGTGTTTGCTCAGCAACGACATTGAGCGCTGAATAGGACGATGACAACTTTCATACGTTCTGTTCCAAAAAATAAAACACGCCAAGCAGCTAAACTTCTAAACTATACTACTACAACATTAACAAACAATGTTGTTAAGCTATAGTATCTGTATCTGCATATATATTGTCAGTATATACATAGTATCGCCAAGCGTTCGCTGTTCGTTTCCGGTGTGCGAGTAGTGTAATGCCGGAAACTGCAACTGCATTCAAATGTTGTCCTGACTGGAGTTAAGCTAAACGCATTCTGATTTCACTTGTACATATACAAACGTATAGCCGAAATATTAAACCCCAAGTCTGCTTATATCATCTACAACATTCCATACGAGGGCAGGTAATAAGTAATCGGCTTAAATGGGTACATAATTATTTTATTATTATTTAACTCTAACTCCAACCTATTTATGACATTCGAATGTTTAAATCTTCACAGTAAATCGTTCTATTTTTTCACTAAGCCAGTTTTTAAATTTTGGATAGAAATAATAGTTATAGGATGACAAATCTGTGGAATGTTCGGTCAGTATGAGTTAAATTTATGTTTTCGAAATGCACAATTCTAATTCAATGCGTTTCAATGAAGATTTCGGCTGATTTTTGATAATTTCACGCGCATTTCGGTTGGTCAGTTCGAAGCTGGTCATTCTTTTTAAACAGTGTATACTACATTCCCTCTCATATCACCATAAACTTCAATTAAAACGTTTCGGTAAATATTTTACCAAGTTAAAAACAAAGCATAAAATTGACACTTTGTGTTCAAAATGGCATGAAATTTTTGACAGAATTTGCTCTATTCCAAAAGTCCCGTTTACTTTGGAATACACCTTGCATATACTTTTGTGGGGTCTCCAATGCTCCGATATCTAAGAAGTATATGGTGAGTCTGAATAAGTTTTAGCGGAAATAACATTTCAGGCATGTTTCAGTTCCGATCGAATTTCGAGAGCGCTTGGATATTTTTGGAGTTTATATTTCCAATTACACTGTTGTAGACGACTTGCTGGCAGTTCGTTGGCAGTTTTTCTTAATTTAGGTACTCTGAATTCACAGGTGATAAGCTTTTTGCTAGGTTAGCTAGGTTAGTTTTTGGCATAAACCGAAAATGTTTAATATTTTGGCTTGTATCTCCGAAACTAGCAGAGATACGGAAAATGTGCCCATATACAAAATTAAAGTAAATCCAATTTGCAAACTAAGTCGATAGTTTCCGAGATATAGGCCCGGGGACAAAGGTTGTTCCAAAAAGAGACCTGTATCTCCAAAATTAGCGGAGATACAGAAAATGTATGTAATGTAAATAAAAAGTGTATGTGCCGAGTTACAGCTGAATATACAAAAATTGATCCCCAAGATATGTGCAAAAACTACCAGACAGACAGACAGACTGGCATGGCTGGATCGACTTGTATAGATGCGCTGAGCAAGAATATATATACTTTTTACAAATTACAGCATCTCTCCCCAAAGATGTTCCTTTGGATCTGCGGCTCAGTCGCATATGAGTCACATCTACGATTAAATATGGGTACAGATGCAGGTGACTTCGGACCCAACACCAGGATCTCTATTGCCATGGGTGCCTGGCTCACCGTTTTCAATCAGAGTTCCACCTTTTTAGGTAGTCCTAGGTGGCCAATACCTTGCTCTCAGATAGCCAAGCTGCTATTAAAGCACTAGCCTCTTTTCTTTCCTCAAGGCTGGTTCTTCGCAGCTACGATACCCTCCAACAACTTTTAATCGGCTGCAAAGTCGTGATCTGTTGGGTTCCTGCTCACAAGGGTCTTCGCAGGAAATGAAAGTACTGATGACCAGGACTGTTTCGGTAACTCGCTTTCTATCATATATACGCTAAAACCAACACACATCTCAACAGATTTGACCTGAGGCTGCTTATGGGCTATATTGCAGGTCATCATCAACTGAGATACCATCTAAATAAATTAGTTCTCTCCTCAGAAATAGAGTGAGACTATAGGACGACGAAACTAGTTTAATTACTTCTGACAAGATAATTAGTACTTCGTAATTCTCCGTTTACTAAAAGAGACAGAGATAATCTTAGTTAGATTAACAAAAATATATCCGGGCTAGGGTACAAAAGACATATTGTGTCGCAGTACCCGTTTCACAACGTTCTAACTCTGACACTGAATCTTTGTTAAGCGTCTTGGCCCAGACACTCCGTCATGCACTATTAACGTTTTCTCTTGTTTGCATCAATCAATTGATACCAATTACCCCAGTGTACGTCGATTTTCAAAAACCAAACCATGGTTTTTCGACCATTTCCGACGTTTTGAACTCTGTCGCATTACACTTATTATAACTAAGTACGATTGCTTATAACTCCACCCTCGTTCATCCAACACAAACAGTCAGATAGTCATATGTCTGCGTTTCAACGTCTGTGTATTTGTTTGTCATATGTCAACTTATTAGGATTTTCGGTTGTTTATTGTTTTGAATTTTGTTCCTATCGAATTTTTTACATACAATATTCCGACAGAATTTTAATGATATGTTTTTGAGCCAACACAGGTATTGGATTAGACTGGTTCTGTATGAGAGTGGAGAAAGTGTTATTGTTGCGGCAGGACATTCAGAGAGAGACTGGGGAATTTATGAGAGGCATGCGCGGTAAATTTGTACACAACACAATATAATGGGGTATATTGTAAACATTGAGTACAATATCCTTCATGCATGCAGAGCAGCTGATTGAATTTACCAGTATTTTATTAGAAACGACTTTGTTAAACTAAAATGTGAATTAATTGAATTTTCTTGCAGTAAAAATTTAAAAAATTTATTGAATTACAACAAGTTCTCCTAAAGTTTTATTAAGTTTAGTTCATAAATAATCGAACTGTTTAAATTATGTATTTTTTAATGAAGCGATTCACAACATCATACTCAGCTCCTAGGACACTGCACCTTCTATTCTACCTTGTTTAAAATTCACCATAATCATTATCACATCGTTATAACAAACGCCATAAAAATAAAATATTTAATGACAGCAATTTAAAAACAATAAATCCGGTGTCTAAACAGCAAGTGTCGTGCTGTCCACTTTAGCTGCCCACTTTGCAAGTACAAGACCGAGTGACTAAAGTAAATGAAACGCTAAGACAAATGGGCATTTATCATTTATAATTGACCACAAGTGTGCGGCGCTGGCAGAGAACTTAGGGCAAGGCAATCCAATGTTGTTCTTCGTAGTTAAATTCTCAAATGATGTTGTCCTGCCTAGTGTCCGTCCGTCTGGTGTATGTATGTCTGTACATTCGTCTGCGCATGAACAATTATTATTAACTGCAATAAATTTCACGCACGCATAATTTACATATAAAGGCACGCAATGGTCTCTCAATGCCCCCACTAAGTCTACTTGAAAAGTTTCATAAATTTGTTAAAAAAATAAGGATAGCTACAAATTAATTAGGCAAATATGTCAAAATAGCGTTTATCCGGTGTGTGTTATTATGGCTAACTAAAGATATACATGTGCTATATACCATTTGGATAGAAGTGAGCCGCACCGTGTGAACCTGCGTTTATATGTATGATATAAATTTGAAGGAACTATAGTTCTCCAAGTGGTCGAAATTCAAACTTTTGACTTAAAATTATCCAATAATAAAAATATCTATAATACACGAGTGCCACGGAAAACGTTTTCACCTCTAAATCAACGCTGTCCAGCCATAACACCAGGGGCACGAACACCTTCAAACACATATGAACGAACTCATGAGGAAGTCGGCTGCTTGATACTAGAGAGAAACAAAAATTTTTATTAGTTTCGTTGTATTAGTGTTGTCTTTTGGTACACTGTACAAATTATGACTCAAAAAGATTCGCATATGTCTTTGGATGCTCTCCTTTTGGTCAGTGCTGGTCTAAATTAGAGCAGTCCAGAAAGTGAGCAATTTATTGTTTTTTTTTTATCCAATCTTTTGCGTTTTGGTTTTAAATATTTATTTGATTCTTTTAAAATTTTGCCAAGAAAAACAGAAAAACTGATGGTCGCCAACAAATCGAGCTGAAGAACGACTTGCTCTACAATGTGAATCAAATTTTACAACACGACAGAGAATATTTTTTTCCCTATTCTTTCAACTGAAAGCAAAGAAACCGAAAGAAACAAAAAAGAATGCAGCTATGCGGAATACGCTACAATATTCTACTATTATACCATGAGCTAAACGGTAAACTGCATATAAATATGTAAATAAGGAAATGGACAAATCACATCTCTCGTTTCATTGTGTGTATACAGCGGCTCAAAACCAAAACAATATATTTTCGGCTGTAGCTTATTCCTATGGCGTCAGTCACTTTCATTTTTTTGTTGTTTTTTTTTTGTAGTATAAGAGATAATATTTTTCTGCGATAGTTTTGAATAACTTGCAGTGTATATGTAATATGGTAATAGAGAGTCAGTGATCTAAAAAATAGCTTAAAGAGACGAGACGATCTAGTCATATCTCTCTCTGCGCATATATGACTGTTCTGGCTGCCTACATCTCGGAGAGCGAAATAAACTAAACGAACCTACTTTTACACCATTCACACATAGTGTGGAATAATATTATCAGTTTGTCTGAAGGTTTGTAACACATTAAAGGATGCATTGTAGACCCCATAAAGTATATATACTCTTGATTAGCTCGGCGAGACGAGTCGATCTAGCCATGACTTTTTGTCTTTCCGTCTGGATGTTGTTGTACATTTGGTGGGGCGCAATTTTCAAATAAAAAGTATTGTGGTAGGCCCCATATAAGTCCCCCGCCCACTTTTGACTTTTCGTTTTCGTCCCACTTTTTGGGGTAGGCACTATACAAACCACCCTGCTATTTTTGCATTATTGTATAGAAAATATTTTTATTACAGTGAATATTAGTTTGAAATTTGATATCGTGGCTTTCTATAGACAAACGCTTGACATACTTGTAGGGGTGAGTGGTCCTGACCAATTTTATGGGTAGCACCCATACAAACGCACCGCCTTTTTTGGGCTTTTGTATGAAATTTATTTAGTACACCTACTAATATCAACTTTAAATTTGATATGGCTCCTCATGGACGGACTATTCACATATATGTATATAGATAGGAGTGACACCTTATTTTCAGTGGAAAACGACCTTTCTATTTTTGGAATCTTGCAGGAAAAACTTATTTATTACTGCAAAATCAATTGAAAATTTGATTTGGTGGCTTTCTTCATATAGTTATCAAGGAGCACGCCGCGCCCTCTTTTAGGCGTAGACTTCAACAAAGTTTCTACTGGCGTTTAGTTTGTTACGTCTTACAACTATTTTTCTTCTTTATAACTGCTAAGTAAAAAAATTTGATACTTTGTGAGAATGTTATTGAAGCATCGGTTTCACCGAAGTTAACGTTTCTTCTAAAATTTTTATTAATCTTTGTTTTTATCTTCTTTACTATAATCACCATCAAATTCAATACATTCCTTAGTCTGCAGATACTCCTGCCAAAACAGTTCTGGAAATCGCGCTTTTGTAGCTTCTTAATTTCTATATTAACTGCAACAAACATCTCCCAATTGCTACTGAAGATTTTTCCCATTAAATTGAAACAAATTGTTTTTCGAAACAATCAGTAAATACAAGACACCAGATCCGGAGAATATGTGGCTGTGCGAATTTCTTCGATGCCAGAGACGGCAATTAAGTTACTAGTTCTTCCAAGTGTGATGTAAGTATGATGTAAAAAGTAGCATCACTTACATCACACATTGCATCAGTAATTTGAAAAATGATTAAGAATTTGGAGTAAAACTTCTGGAACTTTTAACTTGGACCTCTTACTTTTGCATAAGTATGTATCTCCAATACCAAATACCAATACATATTTGGGCGCATAGAATAGCGAAATACTTTGGTCGAATTCATCGAAACGAAGACACGCAGCACGTACAAATCATTTAAGTGCAACATAATTACGCCGCACTTAAACATTATTAGAACGAAAGAGATAGAAGCGCATAACTATGACATACGAGTAAAAGAGAGAAAAGAGAGCAACGTTGTTCAAATAGTGATGGCAGTGAGACAATTGAAGCAGAGCAGAGCAGAGCAGGTCGCGTCGCGTTTGTTAACGGTAATTGCCGCCATACGAGTGGACTTCAATATCAATTAGTTTATAGGTATGTGTAAGTGCATCTGTGTGTTTGTATCTACGAGTATGTGTCGAATATTTGAGAAGTTGTCGTTGCATGGGAGTAAAACGGGTAGGTAGAGAAGTTTGACAATGACTTGGTGGGTGTTTGGTGTTACATTGAACGCAGTTGACCAACGGCAGCAGCAATTATTGTTCGAGACAATTATGATTGCTTCAGTAATGTTGTCGTCGTCATCGTCGTCGTCGTCTTCGATGTTTTTGTTGTTGATGTTCTTGTTGTTGTCATTATTATCGTCGTCGTCATCTGGAACGCCACTGAAACACTATTACCCTTACTAAGTAGTTTAGTCTCCATCGCTATTGACTTTCGTGGCTGTTTACGTGGGCGTTCTTATGAGATGAACATTATTATTTTCAAGCTTATTGAAAATTTATTGGAGTATTTGTTATAAAATGAAATCGTTGCAATTTTGATAAATTTCTTTAGGTACTTACACGCTCATTGAGATAATAGAGTTAGTAACTGGCTATATTTGGTACTGTCCAAATGTAGACTCCCAAAATGATTCCACTCTCATCAATATTCAAAAATCTATTTTAGCCTTAAGTAAACAAATCGAGAATCTCCAAAAACAACTCGAATTTCAAACTGCCCGTGTGGATTCCATTTTCAGCATTGACTTAATATCAATTCTAGCCGAGTGCCATCGACACTTTAAAAATCATATGAATTAATGTAAATTCGCTAATCAGTACATCCAAAAGGATCGAGCTCAATCAGTTTACTCTTGAGAACAAGCCCGACATTATTATGCTAAACGAAACCAAGCTTAATCGCAAGCACAAGATTTATATAAACGGCTACTTAATAATTAGAGAAGACAGAATTACCAGTTCCAGAGGGGGAGGCGTGGCAATACTCATAAAAGAAAATATGAAGTTCCAAAAATATTATAACCGCATTTTAAACTCCTTTTCTCACATCAAAGCATGTGCGGTAAAGCTTTATCTACGATCAAAAAAATTCATATTTCTGGTAGCAGTATATTACCCAGCGGGAAACGATAATGGTTCCTTTCAAACCGAACTTAATGTTTTATTCGAAACACTAAAACTAGACCACACTAATCATTACTATATTATAGCTGGTGATATCAACTGTAAGCACACAAGCTGGGGTAATAGCTATAACAATCCAAAAGATAACGCACTGAAAAACTTTTTAATTAAAAACGAAATCAAGTATCGCTGTAATTTATATACCTCGGAATCACCGTCATTCGAAAGCGCAAACTCCTATCTAGACATATGTCTAGCCGATCACAACCTAGGTATACACGGAGCTAATAACTCTGTCAATTGTCTAAAATGCTTGGATTATGACAGCGACCACCGTGCAATTGTAATAGATGAGTCTTGCCAGGATAGAGACGATTATTTGCAAATCCCAGAAACCCCAGAATATCTAAAACGCGATTACAAAAAAACCAATTGGGTTTTATTTAAGAATAAATGCTCGTCTTTGTTTCAAAGAGAAATGCCAACTCCCAATAACTGAAACTTAAGCAATAAGGAAATAGACTATCATTTACTTAAGTTAGAAAAGATCCTTTTAACCGCAATCAATGAAAGCGTGCCCGAACACGCGTCCAATAGATGCTCCCACGAATAAAAGCGTTATCAAAAAACTGCAGAAATAAAAGAGCAAAGTCCTAACACTTACAAAAAACACAATTGACTAGAGCAGATTGTTCCTCTTTCTACATTACAATTAGCGAAAACAAAATTAAAACTCATTAAGAAACTTATGCAAGAAAATATAAAACTGCATTATAACAAGCTAGTAGAAACTAAACTTCTTAACCTGACCCCCTCCGATCCATTCAAATTTACAACAATAAAATAATGTTTCCTTAAAAGTAGCAACCACCCTCTAGACTACATAACCATCCCAGCTACCACCGATTTTAGTAATCTCCTTCAAAAGGCTGATGTACACACAAATTATCTGGATAAGGACCCAACTACAAACAACTTTATATTAGAAGACGAACAATCTATCCTCAAATTGGATGGACATTTTTTTGAATTAGTTCACTCTTAAAAACGGAAAGTAACATCTAATACTGTTCATAATCATGTGGATCTCTACATCAATCAATTTTTGGAGATTAAAAATAGATTTCATAGAATGCAATCTACACTTACTAGCTTA
Organism: Leucophenga montana; assembly: GCA_035044765.1. NCBI lineage: Eukaryota > Metazoa > Arthropoda > Insecta > Diptera > Drosophilidae > Leucophenga > Leucophenga montana. The sequence goes on from JAWNNQ010001139.1 coordinate 545,282, forward strand.
AACGACAACAAAAGAGATAACTACCTAACTTATCTCCAGACCGATAACTATTTTGTTACATCCAATGATCTGACCGCTATATTTTCTAAATTAAAATCCAAATTTTCATCAGGAATTGACCAAATTCCAAATATAATACTTAAAAACATTCCAACAGATCTTATATTAGAATATTGTTTAATTTTTAATAATATTTTAAATAACACTTACTACCCCCAAACTTGGAAGACGGCTAAGCTAGTGGTAATACCAAAGAAAAAGAAAGACAGGAACAACATAAATAATCTCCGACCCATAAGTTTACTTCCAAATATAAGCAAAGTATTTGAGGTCCTAGTAAATTCAAACATAAATAAAATATGTGACAAAAACAATCTCCATTGCCCTAAGCCTTCATACTATGAATCTCTTAACATCTGAAATTAACTAGAATTGGAACAAAAAACATGTTGTGGGCGCTTGTTTTATCGACCTCGAAAAAGTATTTGACACGGTCTGGATTAGATGACTAATTGGAAATTGCTGGATTAGATGACTAATGAGCTATAAATTCCCTTTACACCTGCTGATCTCAATCTTCAATATGATCTCATCTCGCAAGTTCGTGGTTCATATAAATGGCTCGACAAGTACCTCTGAGTTTGATGTAATCAATGGTCTGCAGCAGGGAACTGTAAATGCACCAGCTTTATTTAACCTTTTTATCCACGACCTACTTACAAAACTTGATCATATTATAGCTTATGCTGATGATATCGTGATTTATAATACAGACATCACAATAGCCAATATTAATAGAAACTTACAAAAACGTTTCAATACTGTAGAATACTTTACACTGAATTGGCACCTTAAGATAAATATTAACAAATGCAAAAGTATCCTCTTTCGTCCCCCAGTTGATAAATACAATCACAATGTCAGGAAAAATTGGAGAGGATTCAAAATTTTTTCCAACATTTCCAACGTTCCCATACCCCTTGCTAATGAGGTCAAATACTTGGGGTGCATTTTGATAAATTCCTATACTTCAACGACCACATAAATTTGCAAATTTCCAAGACGATGGCTGCCTATCAGATTTACAAACACGTTGCATGCAGCTCCAAAATCTTAAATCGCAATGTCAAAGTATTATTATACCAATCAGTCACCAGAGCAATAATTATAAATGGTTGCCCAATCTGGTTCTTAATCTCCCCGTCATACATGGAGAGACTAAGACTATTGGAAAGAAAGATTCTAAGAGCCTGCACTTCATTGTACAGAACCCTAGACAACAACTTTATAAAATATCATTCTAACGACAAACTATATGCAGCAAATATTATAAGAATAGATAACCAAGTCATAAATCTAAGCAGAAGGCATATTTGCCGATGCTTAGATAGTCACAACAATCTTATTAAAGCACCATTTTATGAAAGCGACTTCGAACGAACATTTCTTAATGGATTTGGAGCGAATAAGAAGTTGATACAGTCAAATATATTGACTGTAGAAAACAAGCGATTTGATACCTCGATATCAAACAGAGATAAAAAAATCTCAAATAGCATCAAGAAAGAACTTCTGGTGGCTTAGTAATATTGATGTTCAGTCTGAATAACCCTGTTTCCCTGTCCCTCTTACCTTTCTCAACCCTGTTTTATCTTAAATTTACACTTACTATCGATGCAATTTTTTTTGTTAACTTTTTTTCTTGCGATTTAATTTCTTGTTATTATACTTAGTATTTAGTACATAATTAAACTTTTTTTTTTTTTAAAGAAAACCTACCCATAAGATTTATTATTGGCCGAGAGCTCGATCAGAGACTAGCATAAGATCAAAACTAAATTGTACTTCTATTTATTAAGTGAACTAACCCAATTATCAAAATAAATAAATTAAAAAAAAAGCCTATCTGCCTATCTATCTATTCTTCTACAAAGTTTTCTACGCCTATCCAAAGATTGAACCATATGCTTCTTTTAGGGCTTCTTTAAATCTTTCCAACATTAAGCTTTTAATGAAGTTACATTTATTTTATTGTTGTTGTTATTTGTTGTGTACGTTCATTGTTGTTGTTGTTGTTGTATGGCACATTGTTATAATTAACATTTTAATTGAATTGTTGCAATTAAAGGCGCTTAAAATTGTTTACATGTAATCGGAAACTGCTCCCATTGTTCGTTAACGCACAAAACGGTGACTTTCATTGATTGTTGTTGCTACTTTTGTTGTTGTTAGTTGTAGAGTTGTAGGGTATTTCATAATGCTGAAGTTTCTGTTGTTGTTGATAATTTGACTCTTGTCCAAGATGCAATTCGTTAAGATTTGCATTGGCAAACATTGTATCACAAACAAAATTACATTACACAGAATGAATACATAAATACAACACAATTTAAGGTCTTATTCAAATATTTGCCATGCAGTACTGCTTGAGATTTGAAATATCGAAAACCGTGTAAAACGATCACTAACAAAGTGCAAATCAATAAAAAACGATTGAAGCACATCGTAAATTGACTATAGGTATATACAGTTTAAAAAATATATATAAATTTATATACATATGTAGTTAAAAATACTTAAGGTGTTCAGTTTGTTGTGTATCAGTGCACAGTGTATCATATCGGTGCACTGGCAACAACAACTTGCTCTGAAAAAATGTGCACAACTTGCAAGACTCAAGCCCTTGACTACGAAAAGTTGTGTATAAGAGTAGTGTTAAAAAAACGCAGTGTTGTAAAAGCGCGCTAAAAATAACAAGTGACATCGCTAATTTTTTGGGTATATTTAGTATAAATTTATATTCACATTCACAAGTAAAGGCAAGTAAAAAAAAAGTTTTCTTTATAAAAATAAATCATTTTTTTAATACTTATGCATTTCACATTTGTAGATAAATTATTGGAAACGGTTGTGCGGGAGACTCACTGTTTAGATGACAATCTCATTATCGCATTGCGAAAATGAAATATGCAAATATGCTCAGTTCCGAAAATGAGGATTCATCCGACGTGTCCTTTGTAGAAATAACTAAGACAAGGTACCAGAACACTTCTGTTGGGAAACTGATGTCAATGAAAACTATTAGAAATCGGTATCGTGAGGAGCTCTAGAAGCTTGGTAAAGAGAAGTTTTTGTGGGCAATAGAAGCTCAAGAACGCAAGCTTAAATTGGAGCAGAGCAAAATTATTGGTGCATATCGAAAGGTTCAATTGAAATTGAAAACGATTTAAAGTAAAAAATAAACTAGTTAGAATAGAAGGAGCGAATTGCTACATTAGAGTTAGAAGTGAAGTGTAAATAGCAAAAATAAATAAAATTAAAAAAATTAAATACTCGTACAAGACCAATATATGAAATTTTATTAGAACATTAGTTTGTAAACAAATTCTGTCTTGCTTTCAGATGTCGAATCGTTACAAACACTGGATCGAGTTGAATAGTTTCATCGCAGTTTATTTCAAATTGTTGGTGTAACTCAGCATCTTGTAAATCGTGATCTTGTAAAACAATATTGTGAAGTATGCAGCGCACAAGAGCCCAATCGCATAGAAGTTATTGACTGTTCTCATTCTTTAATCGAATTTTTAACTCTTTCAGACTACAATTCTTTGCCTTCAGGAACGCAAAGTAATTTTCCACTCTTACGCAGTATTGGCTGTGTCTTTTTTTTAAACCTTAGCTGCTTGTCTAAATCCATTATGCGGGCGTAGCTATGAAATAGAGTATTTAAAAATGTTGATTGTGGGTAGGACGAGTAGCGTGGCAACAGCCGCAAAATTTCTGGCTAAAATATTGTGTTCAAATTTTTAGCATTGAAGCGCTACCTCCGGACGAACCCAATCGAAAAGACACTATAGCAAGCTGCAAGTCAATGGACATTTGCCTATTAAAACCTGGCCCAAATTATCCAATATTTCGTCAATTGCTGTATCAATCTGATCTGAACGAGTTATACCTGGAAGTGTTGACAGCATTAAAAATTGCAGCTTATAACAATAAATTCAATTTCCAGAATAGTTTCGTATATTTTCCATTCGAAAAAATTATCTTTTATGCTTTTAAATTTCACACAGATATATAAACCAAACCGTCAAAAGTTGTGAACAGCTGTTTGCGCAAATCTGCACAATAATTTTATGCACAGGGTTGCTCAAGAAGCAGGCCTTGCAGATTTGCATTTCTCCACCGATACACAACTAACTGAACACCTTAATTGTTTTACTAAAACCGATTGTAAGCTATTCTACTCAATGACGATTTTATATCCTAAGATCGATAATTGTAAATCATTTAATCAGTATGTCATTTTCAATTTGTTACATGGAGAGCGTAGAAGGAAACCCTTTAGAATTCTTGAACCCGTCCGGTTTACCACCTCGTGAATTGCTTAAAAAATTTCTATTTTTATGTTATTTAGAATTGATAACGCTGAACAGGGATTTATGCGTACTCACTTATGTGAGTAAACCAACATTGCTAAATTGATTCATTCCGTTAAAACTGGAAGCATTTTCCGCATTAAATTCACACCTTCTGATCCAACCATGCCTTTCCAAATGACAAAATACCAATTCCCACAATAAAGGTAGTCTTCTCTATGACCAGTAACAATGCACATCGTCAGACACTCAAAAGAACAGTATTGCATTTACCGGAACTTGATTTTTTCGCATGGATGGGGTTTATATGGGGGTTTTCACGAATTCGTAGTTTCAATGAATTCCAAAAAGTAAATGATAATCGAAGTGTCTATCCATAAGAAGTTACATATCGAATTTAAGTTAGAAAATCTAAGTTAATTATTTTCACTTGAGTTCTCCCAGTGGTCGAAATTCGACCTTTTCTCTTCAACGTACCCAACAATAAGAATATCAGTAATACAGGAGTGTCTCTAAAAATGCCTTCGCCGCTAAATCAGGTTCAGAAGGAGAGCGGCTCTGGATGACCGGCTAAAATTTCATGTATAAAACTTTGAGACGAAAGTTTTTTCAGGGACACGATTAATTTGATAGCAGTAACTCCCATTTTTTTACTTTGTAACTGCATAAACTGGTTGCAGATTGTAACATGCGCTTTATGTGTCAAGATGGTTAAAGCCTTCAACCTCCAAAATATTCAACCGATTTTGAAAAAAATCGCTCTTCACAAACCTTTCCAACGAAAAAAATGAAGTAAATACGTTGTGTTTACGGCAGATAAAATGGTACTGACTATTTCGCCGTCGCCTTCATCTTTTTATATATAGTTTTATAAACTCTTTGATCATTTTTTTATTTTTTGTAATTATGTAATGCAATTTATTACTGCAAAGTTATAAACGAGTTTTTGTTATATATTTTATTCACTCTTTCACTTTATTTTTTTAATTATTAATTTAAAACCTCTTCTATTGTATATTTACCGAAAAAAATACTACGAAGTCACGCTCTCAAATGTTGATCGAATAACGGCGAGCTGATCCACCGATATGCTCTACAGTGTGCATTTTCCTTTAGAGCGCGAGAGAGATAGATAATATTTGTTTACTATGTTGCCAACTGTAAATAAAAAAAAACAAGAAAAAACGTTAACTTCGGTTGAACCGAAGCTCTAATACCATTCACACGAAACTTTAAATAGTATTGTAATACATAAAAGTGGGGGTTTAAATAGGGGCTACCCCAAAAAGTGGGTGGGGTTCGGTTGAACCGAAGCTCTAATACCATTCACACGAAACTTTAAATAGTATTGTAATACATAAAAGTGGGGGTTTAAATAGGGGCTACCCCAAAAAGTGGGTGGTACACGCTCACTAGTAGATGTGTATGAAGCGATGTAGTAGATGTGTAAGATGCCGCCATATCGAATTTCAAGTTGATATTGACGTTTTCCACACAAATTCATAAAAGTGAACTGTGGGTTTGTATGGGGGCTACTTCAAAAAGTGGGAGGGCCACGCCCAATTGTCTATGTATGTTTTGCGGTTGTATGTTAAAATCAAAAGTGGACCATAGGTTTGTATGGGAGCTACCCCAAATAGTGGGCGTGGCAGGTCAATCTTGATAAAAAAAAGTATGTGTGCAAAATTTCAACTGGACAGCATAAAAATTGGTCCCCAAAAAATGCGCAACAACATACAGACGGACAGACGGACATGGCTAGATCGATTCGTCTCGTCGAGCTAATCAAGAATATATATACTTTATGGGGTCTACGATGGCTCCTTTAATGCGTTACAAACTTTCAGACAAACTGATAACTTCACTATGTGTGAAAGGTATAAAAAGTAACTGAAGGGAACAAAGAATAGAGCAGCTATGCGGAATACGCTACATTATATTATGCCACCATGGGCTAAAGTGCATGCAAATAAAATTCATATTTTTCACTGTGTGTGTACAACGGCGTCAGGCCACAATAACTCCTTTTCATCTGCGGTTTATTTCTATGCCGTCACTCAAGTTGACTTTTTTATTGTATTGTTTTTAGCGAACAGAGAGAGAGATGAGAGGGGGAGAAAGCTCCGGTCTTTGTGATTAGACGGGGGCGTTAATTAGTTTTTACCTAGAAAAATAAAAAATGCATTCGTCCACATATCTCTTCACAACCTTTCCAAAAAAAAAAAAAAAAAAAATCGAATATATTGTGTTTAAGAAGGTTAAAAAGGATGTGAACGTTTTACACTTGACTATTTATATATAAATTAGATTATGAAATGCGGCAGGCGATTTCGAAGTCGTGAACTCACGACTGCAGCATTATTTTTTGTTCACTTTAGTAGTTGCTATTCTTTTAGGGAACAATTTAAATCGAATCTTGTACGTAACGCAGGATAACTGAATATAATGCAATAGAATATAATAGAATATAATAGAATGGAATAGAATAGAATAGTGAGATAGTGGCGAAATCAACGTTGCACACTTGACTCCAATTGTATTTGTGAAAATGCAGTCGGCTGTGAATGTGTGTGTGTGTGCTTGTGTTTAAGTATTATTTGTATTTGTGCAAGACAAGCAGGAAATGTGTTAAGCAGATTAGATGAAAAGCGATTCATTAGTGTTTGGCTTTGGCTCTGGGAAGCGCAATTACGACATAAAATGCAAGCGCAGTACAAAATGGCGTTGTCGTCGCAGCCGAGGTACTTGATGGAAAGAGGTGCACCATGCGTGGTAAATGCTATGAAATTCAATGCGGCACGGAAATGTGATAACCACGGTGAACGAGTTGTGAACATTGCAAGTAGTTATGGTAGTGTGTTTAACGAGAACAGATTGTAATAGACGGGGATGGAATAAATTGAAACACGCGGTTCATTATTAAGTGCAACTTCAAAATTTATCTCCGAATGCAAACTGTAGAAAAAATTTCCCTTAACACAACAAACACTCAACAGGCTGTTGCTTAGCTGGTGCTCCCAGAGCTCTATTTTGTGCGCCCTCTCGCATTTACGCTCTTACTCTATCTGTCTCTCTCTAGTTGTCGGCAATAAATTACCCCAACAAAAGTACCGGTAGCATTAAAAATTTCCCCAATCTTTTTTGCTCTCATGCATTTGGCTCTCTCACGTTTCTGTTATACGCCCACGCTGCATACACTGAAAAAAAGACGAAAATTACAATTTTATAAATCAGTTGTGCTGATTTGCGAGGGTAGTTCAACGAATGATAAGTGTAAAATGCATGAACAATTTTTGAGAAATTATTTAAAATTTTAACATTTCTTCTGCATTTATTTAACTCCGTGATGGTTGAAATTATTCTAAATATGTTAAATAAAAATTTGAAATAAAAAAAGTAAAAAAAAAAGAAAAGTAAATTAATAAAAGTCATGTTGATTTTTTCCTTAAAATAATCTTAAAGAGCAGAATAACTTAACTGAAAAGCAGTGAAAGGTAACAATTAAAATTTTTTTTTGAATGATAAACGATAGAAACACTTAACCAATATTCGAACTCGGAGCCTTTGCGATAAAATGCACATTAGTGCAGCGTCTTAGTATACAGCAACACGCGAAGGCTGACTTTTTATTATACCATTCACGCACACAGTGTGAAATAGTATTATCAGTTTGTCAAATGATTTTTATGTCAAATTGATTTTTCTTATTTTATTTCGTAAAATTTAAATTCAGAGTTTGTTGTTTTATAATTAGCAACGTTTTTAATTAAATTATCTCAAAGTTTTAAACAGCTTAGCTTTATCCTGTATGGGAAAGGTGGCAGGAAGAAGTTGGTGTCAAAGGAATGGAGGTAGGGCTGGGGAAGAAGTGGTATTAGACGTGGTGGTAGGGGAAGAGGTGATAGGGGAAGAGGTGGTAGGGAAAGAGGTGGTAGGGAAAGGAGCATGGTGGAGGAGGGGTAGGGGAAAGGGGTGAAACGCGCCGGGTTCCTTTTAAGATAGAGGGCTTAAATGTTCTATACATGTTAATTTGATTGAAGGGGGCTGAGGAAAGCGGTATTGAGAAGAGGTGGTAAAGGAAGAATGGTAATTAAAGGAGGCTACCCCAAAAAGTTTCCGTGACACGCCCGTATTTATTCTGCATTTAGCGATATAATTTGCGACAATTTTAGTTGCTTGTTAATTGCAATTCATCGGGATTCGTCTGTTGTGGTTTGTGTTGTCAATTGAGTACTACCGTATAGGTGGCGCAGAGTTGTCGGATAAACGTTTTAGTTTGACGGACTATTAATTCAAACGTTTGGCTCGGAAACTACAAAAAAGTCACAAAAATGAAATTAATTTGCATTTAACTAAATATCAATTATGCTAGACTAATTTATTCTTCCGTGTTTTCGTGTCTACACTATGTTGTTAAGTTCGAAAAGGTTTGTGAAAACACTAGAAAAATTAGCCAAATCGCTACCGATTTCTGTGGTACCCCTGACAACAACATTACATATTCGTTGAAATTGTTTTTTTTTTTTGGCAAATCACAACGCTTGTTACTAAGTTTTATTCTGGGAGGATAACAGATTAACGAACATGCGATTTTGCATAATAATCCACTCAATTTGGTATTATGTCGTACATAATTTCACTTCATTAATGGATGACATTATATTAGTAACAAATTGCATACACACTACAGTACGTTTAAGCATTCATCTTAAAAATGTAGGTATGAAAAGGCTTATATAACTAGTACACATAAACAATATATTACAGTGTTAGTGTGCCATTCACTGATTTAGACCGAAGTGAGTCAAAAATCTTCACATAAGATAATATTCTTAAAATAAGATAAACTTCTTAATTTAAATCTGAAAATCTTGATTTGAGAAAAAAAAAATCTTATACTTAAACATACCGGATGATCTTTATTACGTGATAATTTTCTTAATTTAAGATCATTTTTTATAAGTTTATAAATTTAAACTTATTAGCATTTCGTTCATTTCTTTAACTATAGAAATATAACTATTGTTTTTGGAAAATTTGTGATCCAAAAAACAAAAAAATAAAAAAATACAAAAGAATGAATAATCCTCGAATCTCTATTAGAGAAGTTATATTAGAGAAGTTGCTGAGGATGTCAGCATATCAGTTGGTTTATGCCGTGCAATTTTTTCGAATGTTTTAGGCATAAAACGTGTGGCAGCGAAGTTTGTGCCGAAATTGATAAATTTTGACCTTGCTTGTTCGTGAATTTTTAGTCAAAACCAACCCCATACTCACCGGACTTGTGCCCTACAATTTTTTCCTGTTCCCAAAACTGAAAAGAACTATGTTTTTCCACAATAGAGAAGCTAAGGACAGCGTCGCTGGAAGACCTCAATGCTATAACAAAAAACCAAAAAACACATATCAAAAGTGCTCCGAGGATTGCAAAAACCGCTGGCACAAGTGTATTATATCTGAGGGGGATTGTTATGAAGGAGCCAGAATATATATTGATGAATAAATAAATGTTTCTCATGAAAAATAAAAGTCAAGTTTTTATTAACAAACCTCGTTTGACAATTATGTAATTCGATATTTAAGTATATTCTAAAATAATTATTTTTTTAGTTCTGGTAAATTCACTACTCTAGTAAATCAGTTGCACAATTTTTTCATGAAAAAAACGGAAATTGTTTTTTTTTTAAGTGTACGCGATGAAAACAGAGCATTAATACAAAAGAGAGCATAATTGAGCGAGCATAAATGAGTTGCGATGCAAAAACAGCTGTTTTTAATGCTTCGTGCAGGAGCTCGCTATCGCTTAGTCTCTCTCTCTCTCTCACTCGTAGCTGGTATTCATTTGTCTTGTTATTGCCTTGCGCCATGTTGGCTCAGTACGAAACGAAACTTTAACGAAAGCGGACGTGCGCGTTCAACGAGCGGCAAACGAATTTTCAAAAGTTTTTCCTCAAATGTTCTAATTAAAACGCGCCAAAGGCAAAACCCAAAGAAAATACTTCGTGGTCTAAAATGTTAGCGTGAATAATAAGAAAAAAAAGAAGAAAATTGTAACGTGCGTGTTTATTTTGGTGCGGTATTTATTTATAGTGACGTGGAGGAAAAATAAAAGTTCGACAGCAGAAAAAATATAAAAAAAGAAAATTAAAAGAAAAAAAAAAATAAGAAGAAAATCGAAGCAAATAAATATATAAAACGAGGAAAAACCAAAAGAAATAAGACGACGTCGAGGAAAATGCTGACGGCGAACGTGAAAATCTGTCAAGTGCGTGCGGTAAACTCTTGGGAAAAAACCGCGTGAAAAGTGAAAACGATAAAGAAAAATTAAACAAATAAATAAATAAATAAAGCATAAAAGTAAAGAAAATCAAATTAAGAGTTTTGTGCGAGTGTAAATTAAAATTTCAAAAATAAACAGAAATACAAAATCCAAAATGAAGGAGCCACCTTGTAACCCTGTTGCTGGCGAGGAGTTCTCTTTAAGACTTAAACGCACTGCCTACAGCAGCATATTGCAGCTGTTATTCATCCTGCTAATCCTCAGTGTCAGTGTTAATGCTGCACCCGCACCAGAACCGGCAGCAACAAATTATGGCGCATCATTCATATCGAATCCATCCATATATAGCTATACAGTAACCAATCAGCAACAACAACAACAACAACAACAATCACTTCCACAATCAGCAAATAATTATATTAACTTTGCTTCGAATACACAAAATTATCGTGGCAGCTCGAGTTTAAATCGTAATTACTATTATAATACAAATCTTGCTAGTCAAACGCCGGTTCCGGTATCACCAGCTGAGCAGCCTTCAACAACGCTGGTCACGCCCACTCAACCGGAGCCGCAGGCACAACTGCCCACACAGCCAGCACCGCAAACCGGTTGCACATTGGATCGTTTGGCTGTTTATAAAGTCGTACTGCATACATATTGGACTAGGGATTTATTTCCGAAACATTATCCGGACTGGAGACCAACCGCGCAATGGACGAAAACCTTAGGTAAGTTCCAAGCGAAATTTAAATAAATAATAATGAATTTTTGTTGAAATAGTTGTCTATTTTCACTAAACGATTAGCTAGTTGTTCGATAGCTCAGTTGGCGAGTAAATAAGTAATTCCTATAAAAAAATATACTATGTAAAAGTATACAAATCGCAAGGAGTTCTATCTTTGTTATCATTGTCGTGAAACTTATCTCAATACTAAACAAATTTCTACTGAACGTAATAGAAAACTCTACAACCGAAAAAGAAATTAATTTTTAGCGGTCTGTTTTCAATTTGTCATTCTTAATCCACTAGCTGTGAATACCTTTAACATATATACATGATCAGCATCAATAGTTGAATCGATATGAACTTTTCCATCTGTCTGCCCGTCTGTATGAACCTGGAGATTTCGAAGACTGTAAAAGATTGAGTTTTTAAATTTAGATTTTAGACTCTTTTAATTTCACGTTCACGTTTCGCGTCCCAGTCCTTTTACGAGAAACAATGGGTGTTGTTTTTACAGCGGGGAGTTTGATGGGGTTTCTTCTATATTAAAATAAAATCGAATGCTTGTGGTTTGGATAAAATACCACTGCGATTACTAAAATTGTTTGTTCCCAATCTTATGCAATGAAGTTTTGTGTTCTGCTGATTGGATGAATTTTCGCGTAACGCCAATCAAAAGGAGCGATGAATCTTGTAGTGTACAAAAATTTGCGACCTATAAGCATTTTACCTGTTTCGTCCGAAATAATAGAAAAATATTATCAAGAACCAAATTGTTAGTTACTTGTATTCCAACTAACTTCATCTTTTTGACGAAAAAGCATTCGAAAACATAAACCATACCATTTATACTAAGCTTATATTTGCAGACGATATACAGCTTTTGTTCCGTGAACAACTTGAATTTTTAGTTGTTGCGGTAATAAAAATCAATCATTGTTTGCCTCAAGTTTTGGAATTCTTTTGACTTCTAATGGTCTTACCATTAATGTAGCAAAAACTAAAGTGATGATTTTCTCTACACCTTATGGTATAAATAGTTTACCAAGAGAAATATTTACTATTACGAGGTGTTTTGGTATTTTTATTGATTATCTTTCTTTTGAAAATCACATTAATCACAATTTATTTAGGTTGTATAGCTTTAATGTTGTAATAACTTTTCGAATTAAGAAACAAATTGCATATGCGTTGCTTGTTCCAAAACGCGTGTATGTTCTATAGAGGCATTCTCAGGCACAACAGGAATTCTAAGAATTCGATTGCTATTTTAGTAGAATTGTAAGATATGTATTCAATGTTAAGCCATATAGTTACATTCGAGGGGTACTATTTATATTTCGGGAATAGCAAAAAATAACAAACATTTTTAAATGAAAATGGCTTTATTGTTTTTCAAAATATTCCCGTTGATGATCAATACACTTTTCCATTCGTTCAAACCATTTGTCATAGCAGTTTTTCCATTCCTCTTGAGACACCTCCAAAACATGGCTTTTTAACGCTTCAACTGCTTCTTCGGCGCTCGTAAATCGTTGACCACGCAGTTTACCTTTGATACTCGGGAACAAGAAGAAGTCAGGACTGTACGGAGGATGAGTCATTAATTCGATGTTTTGACTGCTCAAAAATGCACTTGTTTGACGAGATGTGTGGAGCTCACATTGTCATGATGGAGAATTATTCGTCTTTGGCAGTTGGTTTTACGAATTTCTCCGAAGACTTCCGGCAAACAAATGGTCGTGTACCACTCAGAATTGACCGTCCTATGTTGCTCAAGCGGAGCAGTGGCCATATGACCCATTCGGCTGAAGAAACTGGCAATCATTTGCTTCGAAGTGGTTTGCACCCGAACAACTTTTGTTGGATTTGGATCGTCTTGGAATACCCACACGGTCGATTGCTGTTTTGTTTCCGGCTCATACGCATACACCCATGATTCGTCACCTGTTACGATTTTATACACGTCTCTTGAAGCATCACGGTCGAACATTTTAATCATTTCCCTACACCAATCGACGCGAGCCTTCTTTTGAGAGATTGATAAATTATGGGGTATCCAACGAGATCAAATTTTTTTTTACAGCTAAGTGTTCAATGCAAAATCGAATGTATTGAAGTGGAACTAATATGCAAGGATGCCTCTATCTCACGATATGTCACATGACGATCTTGCATTATCAGTTCACGCACTGCTTCGATGTTTTTGCGCACAACAACCGATTTTGGACGACCTTCACGGAATTGGTCGGCTACCGAACTACGATCACGATTGAATTCACTATACCAGCGATATACTGTGGTTCTTGATGGTGCTTTATCGCGATACAAAGAACTGAGTTCATTGACATATTCTTGTTGAGATAATCCACGTCGAATGTTGTGAAAAATAATCCACCGAAAACCTTCTCTTGAAATTTCCATTTTTTGGCCAAATTGCTTTTCTTAACAAAACAAATAGAAAATGTACATCAAAACTTTATGAGTACGTTTATGCCAACAAATGTCAAACTTTATTATGGTGTTGCCAGATTTTAGCTTTTGACCTTAGTGTTGCCAGTTCCCGAAATAATAATAGCAGAACTCGATTACTACTTATGCACGTAATGTGTTTATTCAATTGTTCGGTGGATGACTTTATAAGATTAAAAATCTGAGCACACACGGTCTGATCGAAAAATAACCGTACTTTATAGTTATAGTATAAAACAAGCATGGTTTTATGGTTCAAAGCTAATTTTTATTCAAAATACGATCCATTTAACTCAATATAATGTTTGAAACGCTCAACGAATTTATCCACAGACTTTTTAAACTCGCTTTTTGTAATGTTCTTAAGCAGCTGTGTCACGGTTGCTTGTATTGCTGGAATGTCATTGTAAAAAGCACCTTTCATTTCAGTTTTCATTTTTGGGAAGAACGGAGAGTTTGGTCGATGACACAAATCTGTTTTTTTTTTTTTTATCAAAAATTCAATGACTACACAAGCGAATTTTTGAGCATCATTTAACTGATGTGGAACAAAACGTGCACACACCTTTGTTTTACCCAAATCTTAAGTTAATATTTTGTAGATTGTACAGTAAGATGAATTTAATTCTTCGGTCAGCATTCTCACAGTGAAATTTGCATCGTTAGCGATTATTTCACTTACTTTTTCCACTAACTTAGCACGATTAGATGCTTCGTGTCGCCCAGGTCTGGGAACATCATTTAAATCATCACGACCGTTTTTAAATCGTGTAAACCACCTGTTAACTTGAATACGACTCGTACAATCATCAACATAAACTTTTTTTTTAATAATTTGTAAGTCGCAGCAAATTTTAACGAGTTTAAAACAAAATTTAATATTTGCTCTTTGTTTTTACGACATAACTACAAACTGTGTCGTTTTGTAACCTGTCCAACGATTAGCCTGAACTTAGCTGTCCTAGTACTACCAACATTTAATAGATGGCGCTATGATTGTATGATTTAAATTGAAAATTCGGTTATTTTTAGATCACAGCTTGTATACACATCTTTCATTTATGTTATAGTTTAACTAGCTACTTCTTTTTAAATTTTCAAGGCCTCAAAGAAATCAAAGGATTTGTATTCCAAGCATTACATCCTCGCTTGTTGAAATATCTTTTCGGTCGAAAGTTGCTCGCACATGGAACAACTTCCTGCACGAGATGAAGCAGTTTTCAGTGTCCTCTAATCTATTTAAAACGAATCTTCTATGGCAATTTAATTCTTCAATTTAGGGTGACGCTATTTGTGCATAATATGATTTTGATGCCTCCCTTTTTTTTATATTTGTATTCTCTAGTTGTTGAAAGTTGGCTACTTGTTGTTATGGTTTTTCTCTCTTGAATTTAGTTTCATAAAATTTATATTTAATTAGTTTAGTTTTTGTTTTGTTTTTTTTTTTATGAATTTATTACTTGGCTTAAAGGGCAAATAAAATTCCATTCAAATAATATTGTATAAAATGAGTGTCGTAAGCACACTATAAAGGTAGCTCTCATTAAAAAAAAATATTAAACCGTTTGGCCATAGTGTGTAATTGAAATCGGAGGTTTTTTGACTTTGCCCGTCAAAAAACCCGCCATTTTGAAAAAAATTGTGGAACAAAAGTTTCTTATTTTTTTTGTTGTTGTGTACTAAATCCAATATTAAATAGATTTAGGTTTTCTAAAGAATTCAAACAAACTATTTCATTAACTCGTCAAAATTTAAGAAAAATTCATACGAGTCGGCCGCTTTGCTTGATCTTGAGCCCAATCGTTGGACTCGTCTCGGTGAATAAATAATAAATAGTTAGCACGATAGGTCTCCACGAGCCACACTACTCTGTAAGGGTGGATATTTTTTTCTATATTTTTCGGATGACTTCGAATTTCGGGTGATCCGATTATATATAGTTTAACATTTTCTGAAAGAACTTCTTGAATTGTCTTCAATTTTGCAGTTAGATAGATTGACTGATAAATTAAATCTGAGCATATACATATTGTATATTTTTATTAAAGCTTAATTACTTCGTTAAACTCGTCTTACTTGCTTAATCAGACCCTTTTATTTCATTAGTTTTAATTAAACTGAGCGCTAGAGAACAATTCAATGCAAATTTAAGCTGTAGCTTACTCAGGAAATTTCAATTTAAGACGTAATATTTAATGCCAAAGCTTGTTGAAGCACTAGCAAATGAATAGTGTCTTGCAAATTTATTTAATTCAACACTTGCTTGAGAAATGAAAAGACGAACATCTTTGTCTGCTCAAAACAAAACATAAACTTTGAAAGCCAAGTATTTTGTGATTTGTTTTCATTGAAAATTGGCACTTTGAAATTCATACTCTCAATATAAACTGAAAATCGCAAAGTCTTTCAGAAAGTGAGAAACCGGAACCGGAACCTCAACCTGGTCCGGTGATGATTGTAAATTTCAATGTAGTATAAGCAAAGCAACTTTCGTTGAGCCAGCATAACTTCAATCCATATTTTGTATGCTTGCTGGGCATGTAATGACGAAAACTTTCAACTTCTCATCTATTGTAACATTATCACCAAGAATGTACAATTGTTCTTGAATAGCGATTGCATTAGTTTAGTTTAGAATTCATTAAATAGGCGAGTTGTTATATGTTTTGTACAGATGCACTTCAACCACGGCGGCCAAACGAATCGTCCAGCTAAATAAACGTGTTAATCCTTTCGCAATGTATTCTAATCATTGGTGTATCACAGTATGCATACATTTAAAATAGTATTGCAGTATATGCTTATAGCTCGTTATTTGTCAGAGGAATCCATTTGCATTTGTTTTGTATGCAATGCGTGAATTATATAGTTTTCCCTTTTCATTTGTAAATATTATAATATCATTTCTGATTTTATTGTTGAACAAACGTTTGAAGAAGTGCTTTTTTTTAAATTTTTGGTGCGACCTACAACAACATCAGATCTTGTTTATTTTTAAATTAAATTTCCGACAACGTAAACTGAATAATTGTTATCATCGTATAAACCAGTTGCAAATTGGTCAATTTCTTCATCCATCTTAACAATTCATTTATCATGTTTTCTTCTTCAGTCTTACTGAGCCGATTGAAATGGTTCAAATTTGTATCAAAAATTTTCGTTCTGATAAACATATTTAACTACTGTATACCTGAGTTGTCTATAGACTACATTCAGTTGTTCGCATTTCTATGAAAAAATGCTCTATAAACATAGCTAAATATTCAGTTGATGCCTTCTCAATTATTAAGAGTTCTGTAATAGAATTTCTATTCTGTTGTACTTTCAACTAAAAAAAGTTCAATTCCAAGTCAAAGCAAACTTTGCCTTTGTGTTTCGTTGGCCTGTCCATATTATTTCCGTCCAGTGCGCAATATTTGCAGATCAATAAACACCAGCAAATACACATACACTTAGTTATTGATAAGACTGACATGGTATACACATCGGACATCGGAATAACAATGATAATGATGTTGATAATGTTATAAAGACGTCAGGACTACATAGTTAACTCAATTCCACACATATGTTTAGACGCTGCTGACAATATCAATAAAATCGCATAATTTCTGCACACTTCGGCAAACACGCCAGGACATACAGGATATAGTAACACCAACAGAGACACACATATATACTCGTACACACACACCCGTAAATACTGACACAAATGCGCCCACATAAAAGCTTAGAAGGATAAATGCTTACTATACAACAACAAAAACAACAACAACAACAACAACAGGCAACTAATTTGTCACGATAACTCTCGCAACAGACAAATAAAAATAAATCGAAAAGCAATTTCGATTTTGTCTACGAGCATCAGATTTAGGCTAGGCTAGGTTATATTCCGACTGCGACTGCGACTGCTATGGCGATGTCGTCTTATCATGTTTTTGCAGATTTGCTGTCAATTTATAGCCACAAAAAAAAAAAAAAAAAAAATGGTGGAAAATATAGAGAAGAAATGAAATGAAAGAAAAGCACAATTCTAGACAGCAAAACAACAGACAACAAATCGTAAGCGGAAGAATAACATTGCAGCAAGCAAAGAAGGAAGATCCTGGCGGCTTGTTTTTGCTGCCTATATATGTGTAGTGTAGCATTTCTTTACACACACATACACATACACATCCATGTTACAAAACTTCAGTCAAATAAAAGAGGCAATACTCATACGCCATGTTGCCGCATGTTATGAACAGCTTTGCGCGCAGCACAGCAAAAAAAGAAAACTGTGGTGAAAAAAGTGTAGCAGCCTTGTAGGAGTTCGGCGTATCTAACTCAATTCGACAGCGCTGTTATGTGCTGCTGCTGCTGCTGTCTAAAAAGGAATGCGATTTGTACGTGCTTAACTGGCAGTTCGACTAGCACGAGGGCAGTTTATTAAATCATCGAATGCTGAATGGCAAGTAAATAATAAATATTAAATTAATTTCTATATATTTTCATGAAATTTGTCACTTTATAATTAACTTCAACATCCTGCGTTCTTATGTGAATTGCTCAATTGAGTAGTTCAGCCCATTCAAGTCTGCTCATAGATCGGCTCGTACGATTTTGATAAAATTTTTATATGAGTGCACGGGGCGTCATTGAAGTTGAACAATTTTTTGATACATGATTCAGGAAAATTGGATAATTATAACAAAAAGCAAATCTTTTGCTTATGTTTTTGGATTTGAATTCAGACTCGTCGTTAGAAAGTTCTTACTGCTACTGAGCTGGCTAGACTGTTCTTGAAAATTGTTTTGATGAAGATAGTGACGGAGAATAAAATTTTGGCCAACGCGCAGACGCCGTTGGTATCATCATAACGCCACCCGATGCTGTTAGTGACAATGTGAAAATGATCAACAATGTTCAATTACTGGGTAATGAAGCGGATCTACCTCGTCAGATTGCCGGACAATTCGATGTCGACTGTGTTTACGATGGTGGGAACGAACATATGCCATCGGGCGGTGATGATGTTAATACAGATGCCGCAAATGAACCCGAAGTTGAACAAGAAGAAAAATATGCAGGCTAATGCAAGATGATACATCTTCGGTCTCAGCAACTAGTGTTCGTGGCCGTAAAGCAACATCGTAATCAAGGAAGGCACAGAAGCGACTCCGAATTGATAAAGAAATCGAAACAAATTGGTCTCGTATCCAAGATTATCAATTCGATAAGTTTCCATTCGATGATACGGCCACTTCATACAATGCTTTGTATGAATAGATTAGTGCCATGAACCCTATGTTGCTTTGGGAAATGTTCATTGATGAGGGGGTGTTGAAACTGTTGTTCACTTGCAACAGCCAATATGCTGTGGGCCAACAATTGTCCATTGTCCGTTACATCAATTAGCGAAATGAAAACTTTTTTAGGCGTGTTGTACCTCACTCAATACGCGTCGTCGTGATTCGCAATGCGGTGGCTAAATTAAATATGTTGAAATATGTTCGCTTGAAGCTCCTTGCTTTCTGGATTTGTACAGTGGTGTTGCAGCAGATAAAACGAAGATTGCTAAGTCTAAATTATATATTTCTTATAAACATGGTGTTTCCTTAATAAAATAACACAAAAGATTTAATTGCGTTTTATTCGCTCCAAACGAAGTTTTTCCATATAACAATAAAATTGTACTTTGGCTTCGCACCATTTTTTCTGTCGGATATTAAAATATCCATTTTCGTTAGATCTGGTGTGACGGGTAGGTTTGTTGACATATCACTGTTAATTTTTATATAGAGAATTTTTATACAGAGGACACCTGAAGATGTCTGGTAAGGGTGTGCTTTTTCCCGAGCATATTCCGACAAAGAAACATCGCGATTTTAACTTGTAAAATACTAAAGTTGAACCGTGGTAAATTATACCGTTTTTTATACCATTCGCACATATTGTGAAATTTATCAGTTATGTTCTATTATAAGTTTGTCTGAAAGTTTGTAACGCATTAAGGGAGCCATCGTAGACCCCATAAAGTATATATATATTCTTGATCAACTCGACGAGACGAATCGATTTAGCCATCTCCGTCTGCCCGTCTGTCTGTCCGTCTGTATGTTGTTGCGCATTTTTTAGGGACTAATTTTTATGCTCTCCAGTTGAAATTTTGCGCGTATACTTCTTTTTATTCCAGTTTTATAGAGTGTCAAGATTGGCCCGCTACGCCCACTTTTTGGGGGTAGTCCCCATACAAACTTTTGTATGAAAAACTTTTTTATTGTAGTCAATATCAACTTAATAATTGATATGGTAACTTCTAGTGGTCGGATGGTTGACATATACGTTAATGGGTGGGACCCGCCCAATATTTGTGGTAGCGCCCATACAAACATACCGCCCACTTTGACTTTTTTTATGAAAACTTCTTTATTAAAGTCAATATTAGGTTGAAATGCAATGTGGTGCCTTTTTATAGTCAGCCGCTTTACATAAATATACTAAAGGTTGTGGCACGCCCACTTTTTAGGATAGCCCCCATACCTACTGCCCACTTTTGACTTTCTGTATGAAAACTTCTTTATTAAAGTCAATATTGGGTTGAAATGCGAAATGGTGTCATTTTATAGACAGCCGCTTAACATATACAGACTAATGGGCGTGGCCCGACCACTTGTTGGGGTAACCTCCATACAAACCCACCGTGCAATTTTGTGTTTTTTTATGAAAAAATTCTTCATTTAAATCAATATTAGCTTGCAATTTGATTTGGTGGATTTAAGTGGAGAATCGCTTCATATACCTACATGGCTTAAGGGTTGATATTATTGGGTTTTAAAGTTTCAAGCATTTTTTTGAGGTTAGAAAGAGACGCTGACGTGATGGTGCAAAACTGGTTTCGCATCCGGTTTCAGCGACCGAAAAATATGTAATCCACTTGGTCTGGCTTGAGGATCTTCTTCTTCTTCTTCTTAGAACTATGCTGGCAACTGATTTAAATATCTATTCGGGCATAACTTTTTTGAGTACAGCTATTAGATCCGGTGAGGCTAAAAATTCAAATAATTTTCAATAATATTTTTATGGCGAAGGTTATAAAGTCGAAATTGCTTATAAGCAGCGATTGTCCTCAAAAAGCTAATGTGAAAATCCTTATTTTCCCTCTCGTTATGGTGTATTTTCAGCTTCATGTCTGCGTCATATACGCGTCAGATTTAACATTCTATGACGTATGTTAAAACTAGTTGTGAATATCAAGCATATATAACTCACAACTAGTTTATCGGGAATTTTACAGAAAATGCTTTGCATACTTCATTCACGATTGAAATTTGGAGTTTGTCTATATTGTTGGTGTTAAATCTTCTAATTTTCTAATTCTAATTTTTCACGCATTCATTAAACCTCCCTCTGAGTAACCGAAACGTGTTTGTTACGATATGTTTTGCTTTGGATAAAAGAGATGCACACAAGAAATTTGGATAAAGTTGTTCTGTTTTCTGTGCTGCGGATTTCGTTGCTTGACGTTCATTCCGGAGCCTAACTTGACTCCGCAACGAAAAAGAAAGCAGTAAGCAATGCTGGCATAGTTGTGTGTAGGTAAACTTTTGATGTTTTGATTTCTTTACATTGTTCGCTGCTTATTGGGGATTTTTTTCCACCGTTTGTATAGATGTTTTCATATTATTTTGTTTGGTATTTGTCTTATGGATTTCATTTGTTCCTCCACAATTTTGGTCTTGTCTTTTCCGCATATGTCAATTTAAACATAAAGGATAATCTATTGGTAAATAAACAATGCCGCAGCATACAAGACAATCTGGAAACATGCTGCTTTGCAATTTTGTGCTATAGTTTTTTATTGTACTCAGATTTCCCAGCACAGCCTGCTCTAACTCTTACTATATTCTGTGCAATCTTGTCAGGCGTAGTTTATTTGTTATACCAACTTCAGCTTTTTTTTTTTTTTGGTTAAACAAAATTCTATCTTCTGTGCATATTTTCCACATGCTTCATTTGCGCTGTCAACTTAATTTTGTGCTGATTTCTGCTTGTCTAAATATATTTTTTTCTATTTCGGCTTTCAAAAATTGCTTATAAATCAACTTAAGTCTCTTCGATGCTGGCGCCATATACCACATAGCATCCCACACTTTGATTGATTGCTTGATTTTGTTAGATTTTTCAAAAAAAAAAATCATATAAATTTCTTGCATTTGGATTTTAATTTATGTTGGCTCGAACACTCTATCTGCTAGTATTTAGTATGTGTGTGCTTGTGTGTGTGTGTTTGTATTTTAATTGCCAATTAAGCTAATCAGTGCAATATTTTACTCATGCTTCAGATACTTTTGTATCTATTATTTTAGCTTTGGTTTTGTTTATTCATTTGTTGCTCATTTATCTTAGTTTGCGGTTTTTTGGCAGGGTTTGGTTAGGCTGGTTTATCGCTTTGAATTATTGTCCAGCTGTCATACGTGGTGGTCTGGTCTGTGCGGCATCTGAAGGCATGTATTGGCTCGTGCGGCTTTGTGAAGATGTTTGGGCTTGGGATCTTTCAAGTATAAGTGCAATTTATAATATTCTATTGTCCTAGTATATGAATTATTTTTAAACTAAGTTGTATTTGTATGTAAAAGCGAGATTATGCATACGACAGGTTTAACAGATGGTTTATACAGGGTGTCTCAAAAGAAAGTTCACATTTGATTTGCTGATTTTGTGAACGCAACTATTGTGAGGGGCACGGGGGGTATGTCAATCAGTAGCCTAATTTAGTCGCTATGGAGCGTTTCTCGGGAGCGGACCCTGCGGTAGTTCAGCGACTGTAGCGCGTAGAAAATTCTGCAGTATTCGACATGTCCGTCATTTAAATGATGCGCCAAGCCCTCGACTCATTGGAAAATGGGTCGAGAAGTTTTAAGAGACCGGTTCAACGCTGGAAGAATCAAAATCCGGGCGTCCAAGGTCTTCGAGAATGTTCGAGAACGTTCGAAAACGTAGACAGTGTTACCCGGACCTTTCGATTCGGAAGCGTGCTGTTGCTTTAAACGTGCATAGATCATCATTGTTTCGCATTTTTGGCAACATCACACACGTCCAACAGGTCTCTACAACGAGTTCATGCATTTTTTCCTGGCAAATTGATCTCCAGGAGAGGTGACATAAATTGGCCTCCACGAAGTCCTGATTTAACCCCTATGGACTTTTTCCTGTGGGGTTACGTCAAATCTGAAGTTTACGGCAACAAACCGACATCCCTGGCAGAATTAAAAGGAAATATCCGTCACGAAATGGCAGCCATCAAGGAGATTTCCTGCCGAGCCGTCATAGGAAATTTTAGTGCTCGATTAAATGAATGGCGAGAACGCAACGGCTTACATTTGGACAATATAATTTTTAAGAAATAAATTCCCAAAGTGTGTATTTTAATATGTAATAAACATTTTTTTAATAAACTACTTACTTTTTTTTATCGATTTTTTAAATGTGACCTTTCTTTTGAGACACCCTGTACTATAACTATTTGTTGAATTAATTGAACCAAAATAATTCAAAGTGTGTAGTGGAACGTCAATGACCCTTTCAGTATTTTTTTATACTTGCGTATTAAACGCTCTATTATTTTAATACTCAGAGTATTATTTTAACTTCGATTGTTTTTGTTATATCTACATTTGAGGTTTATCATTTTACAATATGTAACTACATTACATTAGGTCAATATACATGAGCTTCTGCCATAAATTATGAAAAATATCATTAGTAATTTCTAAAAAACCTACTGCACGAACTCCATTAGAGTTCCGCCCTTATAAATCACAAAAAAGGCAAAAAGCAAAACTTATGGAGTACACAATGTGGATATCACAGATTAAAGATTTTAATGTCACCTTGATTAAGTTTTTAAACAGAATAATGAAGACCAAATGTTAAATTCGGTGAACCGAAGATGCAATACTCTTCATAGGATTTCATTCAATTGGTAAAAGAGAAGTTCAGGCGATGTGTTTTAAGAATGCTACACGCGAAATAAAGTTAGTCGGGCTAGTTTTTGAAAACGGGCGAGTTTTCACTGGATAAATTTCTTTGGAAATTAATAAAAATGATTGAAAATGGCTTCCCTGCGGAAGGAGGTCAGTATTCGAGTGTTACCTCAATACTAGTTATGCACAGATTCGTGGACCTGGATGCTTTAAATATTCGTTATGACGAACCCAAATTAAGCAAACGGATTCGAATCAACGAATCTACATATCCGCAGATTCGGATCTAGACTCGAATTCTGATCCGAATACAAAATTCAACTCGAATATTGACTTTAATCTACGAGACTTGACTCGAACAGAAAAATGCTATGAAAACAAACATGATGAGAGTGTGTTTGTAAACAATCTTGTATATTCAGACACATGTGAGCGGTAAGGGGGCAGGGAGAAGGAGATGTAAAGTAAGGGTTGGTAGGGGAAGGGGCTTAGGAATGGGTGCAGGATAAATGGTGGTAGGCGATGGGGTGAAAGGGGGCAGGGTAAGATGTGTAGGGGAAGGGGTGGTACGGTAAGGGGGCATGAGAAAGGAGGGACAGGGAGAAGAAGTGGCTGGGGAAGGAGTGGCAGAGAGAAGGAAAGGCCGGCCGAGAGGCAGAAACGCACCGGGTACCAGCTACTAGTGTTATAATAATATTTTTAAGTATTTTTATGGCCCGTTAGCAAAAACGAAATAAGTAACCCGCATCACAACCGCTCACCACAAAGCTCTTTTCCAAACTGCCAAAATAACAAAAGAAATTGAGCGAACTGTGGGGATTATGTCGCCTGGTATAAATCTACCTTGGCAGACAACAAAAACAAAGTAGAGGTGAATAAAGACATTCATAAGCGAATACAATTTATCAGCACAAAGTTATCACTATGCGATTGATCAAATTTAAAATTTGAAAAGTTAACTTAGGGTTTTTAAGCTTAATTTCTTATATACTTATTAAATTCAAAAAATATTATTGTTCAATGGTGATTTAAGTCTTTTCTAAACCATAAATACATTAACTAAAAAAACTATATACAATATAAAGAAAGTGAAGCATAATGTGGTGAAAATTTCGTAATACGTAGGTTTTCTTTTGCTACTCGGCTTCGGATTCGTGCTAAAATACACAAATTCTTTTAGATTCGCATCCGTAGATCCAGATCTCAAAAATTATGGATTCCCACATCACTACTCAATAGCCATCAAGCGTTCAAGCAACCATTCTATACAATTATTTCTGCAGCCAAAATACAATACAACAGCTGTTCCACATACATATGTATATATGTATATATATATGGTCAGAGGTATACTTCGTTTTTTCAAATATATAACGAACAAAAATAGGCTCGGCAGACTCCATATAGTGTATACAATATATTCTTGATCATCATCGAAAGTCTAGTCGTTATAGCTATGTTCACTTGTCTATCTTTCGTATGTATGAATAAACGGCCCCATATATACGCAGATCAGGTTTAAAGAAAATTGTGGATACATCAACAATATAGATGGCGCATCGTAGAAATAATAAATGGTAGAATCTAGTTTTATTTTTTTAAGTAAAATTTTTTGAACTGAAAAACATACAGAGTCCACATGAAAAAGGTGGCAGGGTATTTCAAAGTAGTGAGATCACAATTGAAGCATTCTCCTAAGATTTTTTTTTGTCGCTCCACCGGCTATGGCTCCAGGGGCTATATCTGGGCTATAAGGCGGGTGGGGTAGCAAAACCCAATTCAACGCCTCCAACGTTTCCATGACGGATCCTGCAACATGTGGCCGAGCTTTGTCATGTTGAAAAACCACCTTGTCGTGCCTTTTGGCATATTCCGGCCATTTTTGCTTCAATGCTCGGTTCGATTGCATCAATTGTTGTTGGTAACATTCACCAGTGATGGTTTGGTTTTGTTGCAGCAGCTCATAGTATACAACACCCTTCTGATCCCAACAAATACAGAGCATGGCACTATGTATATTCGGCTTGGCCGTCGATGTTGATGCATGGCCGGGTGCTCCCCATGATTTTTTTCGCTTTGGGTTATCGTAATGGATCCACTTTTCATCGCGAGCAACAATACGATGCAAACAACTCTTCCGATTATGGCGTTGAAGCAGCTGTTCGCAAATGAAAAATCTCCTTTTAAAGTCTCTTGGCTTCAATTCGTACGGCACCCAATTTCCTTGCTTTTGAATCATTCCCATGGCTTTGAGGCGTTTCTGACAATGATTCTGACAATTCTGACACGGATCTTCGTCGAGTAATACTTCCAATTCTTCAACTTCAAACTTTTTGGGCTGGCCCGGATGTTCTTTGTCATTCGTATCAAAATCACCACTTTTAAACCGACGAAACAAGTACTCACAAATTGTAATGGATAGAGCAAAAACCTCATAACGCGTACGATGGGCTTCAGCTGCGTTTTTCTTCAAATGAAAGCAAAAAAGCAAACGCAAATTACGTTTTGTTGGAACAAAATTCGATATGTTCACAGAGCAAACCAAATATGTTGCTTACACTTCAGTGGAATGACACGTACTGAAAATTGAAACTTGTGAAGTAGGCTTTCAAATGAATATAGTCACAGGTTTACCCGTTGCGATTAAGTGGTAGTTACGCCATCTCTTATGAATCCTTTAGAACTAATTCCAACATAATAATTATTCCAACTAATAATTATAACAGATTTCAACACTTTAAAAAAAAAAATAATGCGGCTTGTTGTGTCTTTAGATAAAATATGTTTCAAATTTGCTAAAGTTATTTCACTTAATATCTTAAAATCGATTTTAAATATTGTCAGATGCGCCTTTAAGTTAAACGAACCATATTCACAAACTTCTCATTGTACAGTATCGAACTTTATACTGACACATTCACACATTCACCAGTTTAAGCATTAAAATCTTAAAGTTCTAGTGTAGTGCAGAAAATCTTACGTTGGTGATGCTTGAAAATCAAATATAAAATCAAAAACCGTAGAGAAACTAAAGGCAAGACTACAAAAAGTAGCTTTATTACCATTTCTCCTTTCAGAAATGGCATTTTCCGTAAAATTATGCTACATTTAAGTATCGCCCAACAGCCAGTCAACTTCAATTTACTATTTGCTGCGCTTGTTGCAATCTTTAAACTTAAGAGCACACATTCATATTTTTAAAACTCTGCAAAAAAAAAAAAAAAAGGAAGTGCTCAATACTGCACGGCGCAGTGCATTTCACAGGCTGGTGTTACACTGTGGTGTGGCATTGTTTGAAATACACAATACAAATTATTATATTTCAACAAAAAGTGCTGGCATTGCTTCGACTGTAATTTCTATGTACAATACAATTAATGTGGAGTTACTCATGGAGTTATGATCGCGCGGCAGCCAATTTCAGCGAGCGACGCTGAAAAGTATGCAGCATAAAAACCATGCAGCAACTCGGCGCTTGTCCTGAGTTTCAGTTTCGCTTACTTCCGGTTTGTTTTCGAAATGTTTTCTCTTTTTCTAAACTTAACTCAATGAAATTGCACAGGGAGTTGCGAGAACTATATTTCAGTTTCAATTTATGACTGAAAAAAAAAAACAGTATAAAAAAATTTGAAATTCTTAAATAAAATCCAAGCCAAAAACCACTACTAAAACAACAGCAATGAAAATTACGATAAGCTCGTGTGCTAAAATCGGGAAGTGGGTGTTTTTGTGTATGCCGAGAAAGCAAGCCAGCGCCAAGTTACTCTAAAAAAAGAAATAAATATAAAATTTAACAAGTAGACAACCATGATTTGGCAAAAGTATAAACGTAAACAGCAGCAACAACAAAAACAACTCGTATTTTTTTTTGTACACTATATTCCTAGTAGGTGAAAGGCTATAGTCGGTTTTGACATATGTATCGAATTCGAATAAAATGTTCGGATTCAGTTCCGTTAAAATAGTCCGTATTTCACTTTCCGAAGAATTTTGCAATTTTAAAAATATAGAAAAAATTGCAAAATTCCTCGGAAAGTGAAATATGAACTATTTAACGAATCCGAACCCGAAAAATTTGTTCTGATTCCAAACCAAACCCGGAGCAAGGGTGTATTTAACAACTAGGATGTTCGGTAGAAACCATCAAGTATGTAAATATACGGGTGCTCTGCCATGAATAACCATGTTATAACTGTGTTGATAAAAAAAATATCAATTATAATTGTTAGAAACATTCTTTAAAATGATTTTTATGGACGATGTTTTAAGCTATTATAAATTTTCAGAATTTGAAACTAGCATTTTGAAATATGTATTTGAAACAGCGCCGCTTTGTTTCAGTAGCGACTGTGTGCAAAGTTAATTCACATCTGATAATATGAAATGCGGCATCTATTTAAGTTTAAGGTGACCTCAGTTTTTTATTTCTTCGTTGTACAGCAGTACTTTTGCTGGAGGAGTTAAAATTTGAGATCTAGCCTAATCGAACCGTTCCTGCCAATCCAATGCAAAAGGTCCCACTCTATGTCATCTGTTTCTTGAGTATATGAAGTATTTTCGGTAGCAAACATTTTTGTTGTGTGAGTTTTCGCTGAAAATCAGCTCGTGCAGAAAATTTTTGATTGTTGCTTAACAGCGTTTTTTTTTTTTTGTATGAAGTTTGTTTGATACCAAAAATTTTCATTGATCTCAGTATTGAACTCTAGGCTTAGGAAAATACGGAATTGTGGCGTAAAATTTCATTGTTGCTTCAGTTTCAGTTAGTACAATAAAAGCAAATATAACTTTTTATCAATGATAGCCGCTCAGAGTCTAACACAGCATATATTCAATTTCATGTGTGGATTCACCAGAGCATATTAGTGCACATTAATACCTTGTTATTTCTTCACGATTGAATATGATTTATAATAATATGATTTATATTTAATATGATTTATAATAATAATATGGCTAGATTTATATATTCTTTTTATGATACAGTTGTTTTGAAGACCGTGTTTTGATCTTTTAAAGACCGTGAAATACTTCCCGTGTTTCGCGG
This sequence comes from Leucophenga montana, assembly GCA_035044765.1. Classification (NCBI taxonomy): domain Eukaryota; kingdom Metazoa; phylum Arthropoda; class Insecta; order Diptera; family Drosophilidae; genus Leucophenga; species Leucophenga montana. Next base: position 574,152 of record JAWNNQ010001139.1, read on the forward strand.
ACAAGCAAATGTAGACTGAAATCAAATCTATCAGAGAGACGTGTCTGGAAGAATGCTTCTTCAAAAATTCATCGTACTTCGCCTGAGTTGTCATTGGCCTCTTCGTAATAAAACACAATATCCGCGTATTCTTGGTTCGAAAGTTTCATGATTGTATAATTAAAATACAATAGAAAACGACCGGCAACTTGGAAGAAAACTAAAGCACACAAAACTTCTTAAAATTTTCTTCGAAACGCAGTATTTTTAAACTCGTATTGCTCTAAATGGTACTTCTTAGAAAAAATGGCGTTAAAATGGTACTTTTTAGGAAAAAATGGCGTTAAAACAAATAGGTAAGTTTGCCGAAAAGTTTTCTGGACACCCTGTATAGTATACTGAATCGAAAGCTAGATCGATGTAAATGTATACGTCGGTAATAACGTCGAGATTTCGGAGAATAAATATAAAAGATAGTGCGACAAATATTGTGCAAGGAATGATCTAGGGGCATTTTGGGGTTCCTAACCCACAAAATTTTTATAAAATTCGACATCACACAGGTCTAGAGTATATATAAAGGTTTTTGGCCGCTCAGTTGCTGAAATATTTACAGAAAATCTTCTGCACATTTTCATTTCATAAGAAAACTCTTCAGTTGTTTCTAGTTCCCCCCTAGTTCCCTCTCCTTGGCTTCGCCAATGATATAAATAATTTCTTATTTGAAAAACATATTTTGTATTTAAGCTAGAAACAGAAAACTTTCAGTGTACAATTCTTGCGTTTATATTGATTACAGCCAACTTACATATCTATGGTTTATTTATAAACCCTTAGACTGCAAATAGAGTATCTCGCTGTCCAGCAGACTCGACTGTAAAGTTTTTATTGTTGTTGTTTTTCCAGCTCTTATGGCTACCATTGTTTTGAAAATTGTTGCCTGCAATAGTTTTGACCAAAGCATTCATTACAACATCGAATTTTGTTGTTTCATCGCCATTTTCCTGCTGCTGTTTATTTTTGCCAATTTCGTTCATTTTTCATTCAACTGTAAGTCATATTCGACTTGTGCGTGTGTGTGTATGTAAGCGACGAGTGTAGTTCAAAAACTCAATCGTCCTTCCATCTATCTGCCGCGCACTTTTAGTTTTTCTTTAGCTTCATATCTTGTTGTTTTTCTTTTTTTTTTTTTGGCTACGCTTTATGTCTATTTGTATCTTGAGTAAATATTTTTTAGCTCATTGCTTTTATATTGCACTACTCGTTTTGCCACAGCTCCTGCATGTCCTTATACGCCTTCTACATAGCTGTCATTTGTTTTTTTTTTCTATCTGAAATGTAACGGATGTTGAAGCAGCAAAACAGAATTTATATAAACAGGATATGACAAGCAGGAAGTGCACTCATGAAAATTCGTTGAACGTTTTTTCTCAGCTGTCTACAATGTATATATCTACACATACATCTCTCTACATACATACATATGTATTTGTTGTTGTGTATTTATGTAAATGTATCTGTGCAGTATAAATGTTTAGTAAACTATAAAATAGCAGTTTTTGCTGAGTTTGGACATTTCAATTTAAATTGGCATGTTTTCTCTAGTGACAGCTCTATAAATGCACATTTTTATTGCATACTTTGTAGCGCTTTAGCCATGATAAAGCAATAGCATTGATTTATGTATGTGTGTGAAATGTTATGAGCATAGATATATATTTGAAGAACACTTTACAAGTAGTTGGTGAGAATTCAATTTAGAAAATTTTGTTAGTTTCGTAATTTATCAGTGTGATAAGTAGTTTGAGAATGTGTCGAACTTAAAACAAGCAATTATTGAAAAGAAACTAAGAAACCTGACTTCAAGAAAGCCTAAAAATATGCTACGATTTCATTTTTGTTGCATCATTTTTGTAGCATACTTACAGCGACTCCGCTTATATTGTTTTGCGTTGAGTTTTTATGCCTAGTTGCTTTCGATTTGTTAATATGTAGGATTTTCACGATAAACTGGTGGTCCGGAAGTATGTCTGATGAAGCTGTGGTAGCACTCTTCAAAAAAATTTTCTTTTTTATGTTTTCTCAAACCGACAGTAAACAGGGCTTTAAAAATGCATATCATTTTCTGCTTTACCAGACTTAGACATACGAAATAGACATACGAATAAGCGCAAAATTCTGACAATTTCGACCATTCACGCAAATCGGCAAATTGACATCGGCGAGTGTTGAATCCCAATGAATTTTCATTGCAACCGCTAACAAGCCTTTCGATATGTCGCACATAGCACACCATTCACAGATCGAAGCGACTCAGCCGAAGTTGGACCTCGTACATTGCCTAAAATCAAACGAAGATACAGTTTTTCGGATGCACTGCATAGATTATGGTATAGATTCGTCCAAGTGTTCGTTTGGCTCGTTTTACTGCATTTGCTTACATGAAATAGAAGTGTACAACCAAATGGATGCAATAACTGCATCGCAATAACTGCCTCGTATCGGTTGCAAAGTGGAAATAGAAGTTCAAAATGTCAAGCCATGTCCGAATGTCTATCTGTCCAGACCTTGGATATAATCTAAGTCTTGGCTTCCTACTGACTGGTCATGGTTCTGTCAATGCCTTTTTGCATATGAGTAGCATTTACGACAGTCCAAATTCCCATTGCAGTTTGAGTAAAGAAACATGGAAACATGTGTGTTGTGAGTGTCCATTGTATGACGATGCCAGAAATAAATGGTGATAGGAGTAATGGGGCATTTGTCATAAGTCAAGTGCTCAACAATAGTGATATGATTAGGAAATTGTCGGAGTTTGAGTATGAATTATTTGATGGAAGTATTATTCTGACGGTAGACTAAGGTATGTAGAGTGTTTTTGATATGTTAATTGTTTGTAACTTACAACAAATCCACGGTAGGTCAGAAGCCCGGAAAGCAATTAGTGTTTTCTATGACATATATGACGTGGCTTGGAATTGGGATCTGTAAATTATATTTATGGGGTCGGTGATTGTACATTCTGCAAACCGTGCTCACGTTAAACCAGCTGGACTTCTGTTTGTAAATCCGTCTGTCCGTCTGTCCGCCTGACTGTCTGACTGTCTGTCTGCTGTCTGTCTGTTTATCTGTCCATCGGCACATGTCAACTCACGACCATTCTTTAAACGTAACTACAACTAGTGGAATCTTTTATAGAATAAACATACCGCAACCTACATTTGTTACATAAATTGAATTGTTTCAGTGAAACTTTTAACAACTTCAACTTTGTTCGAAACTCATTTTTGCATCGATTCACAAAAAACACAGCCACTAAGAACGCAATAAATCGGCTACTAGCCATTAGATTGCTATGAAGATGATTTGACAGAATAACCGTGGCGATTGAAACCATCCATCCTTTTAATACCTTAACTTTCAATAGATGGTGCCACTAAGAATTAAGAAAGTCCTGTTTCATTGCTTTCATTTTATTTTAGTCTTATCTATAAGCAGTGCCTGTTCAAATTCAAAAAAACGTATTTATTCATTATTTGTTCGATGTCACCCGAACAACTGCTGTGTTAAATGCTTTTTGCTATATTAATCAGATACAATTAAATTTAATTAAAAACAGCAATTCCCTTAAGTAAACAAAGTAAAATAAGTGCCAATTTCTCGCTTTTTTCAAATGTAAAGAAAATTAAAAGGAAATTCAATTATTCACACTACAAGCTGCAACAAATAAACATAAATCCATACAAGCTACGAGTACAAAGAGGGTGCAAATTTAGTATGTGTTATGGCAGCCCTATAGCGTGCATTGTGCATTTTGGGCATGTATCGATTACAAACATTTGTGCTACAAGTCATAAGCAAACAAAGATAGACACACACACATATATACTATATAGATTCACTTAAGCAACCGCAGAAACACTTTCCAACGCAGCATTGAACAACAATAATTTCCTTCATACATAAAACAAACTTTAGATACATTTGTATTTGTGTGCGTATGTGTGTGTGTATGTATAAAGCATTATCGAACAATGTGGTATTTGTGCAAATTGCATAGCTTAAGGGAGCGAGCATACAACTGACTGAATGACAGAGATACAGATAGACAGATAGACAGACAGACAGACAGTCAGTCAGGCTGCCTAGTTTATCTGACAATCAACACCCTTCGTGCCGTATTGCGCCATGCGCTTCGATTGCCATCGATTGCTTTTTCATTTCGCCAACTATTGTGCGAAATATCCTTGATAGTTTCACAATGACTACGACGACGACGACGACGACGAGTGTTTGCATTGTTGTAACAGGATATGCGCTGCGTCATTAATAGCTATTGTCCTTCGCCTGCTATCTGTTTTGTCAGTCTGTCTGTCTGTCTGTATGTCCGTCTATCAGCCTGTCGCGCCCTTGTTTGCAACAATTATTACTGTTTTATATTGCAACATTTTCTTAGCTGGTGTTAAATGTTCATCCTGCGGGTTTTTCACACTTCGTATGATCTAGCAGGGGGTATACGAGTATACAAAGCAAATGCTGGTATAGGCACTTGTTGCCACAATTTTTTGTGTGTTCTATTAATATTTAATTTATATAATTTTTATTTTGTTTATGTCATTGGAATTGTACTAAATCAAATTTAGTTTAATGTATATGCGCCACAAAGTATGCAGTGAGTTCTTTTATTGTTAAAGTAACTTTCTATTTATTCGAATTATTATGAATGTTTTTGATTGCCGCAAGCAATTTGTTTTATTTTTTTTTTTTTATTTTTAAATAATATATTATGCTGAAACACGCTCAGTCAAATAAACAAAGAGAGGGAGATAGTCATGCAGTCAGTTAGAACTACTGACAGACAGATGGACAGACAGACAGAGAGACAGACAGACAGGCATAAAGCAAGAGCATAACAAGGATCATTGCACCTTTGCCCATATTTTCTTTTATATACCTCAGATTTAAAAAAACAAAAATTATATTTTTTTAACACAGCTTGACTATTTAAAGCTAAAATAAAAGCGAACAAAAACCAAGTGAGAGTGTTTTAGTCAAGTTGTTCGGAAGATGCCCTACAATTCGTTTAACTGCAGCCCCAGGGAGTTGCAAGCTGCAGGACATATTGATGGAAATGGAATGAGCGATCCTGTCTTAATTGAGAATGCTTTACTTTTGTACAAATGACTATTCAATCAACTACTATTTTATATCGGAACTTCAATTTATTTCGTAAGAGAAAACAACAGTAAATCAAAGTATAAACTTTCACAAAAAAATGTGTGTTCTTTTTAGATACATCCCATATCAACAAAATGCAAAATACGGAAAAAGGCGCGAAGTATCTGCATTTTCATTTTTAGCCGTCTTCAGGTCATTTTTATATTGACAAATTTTTTTTATTTTTCAATGTGTAGAGAGAATAATAACAAAAAATATTCCTGCACGGACTCAGTTACGAGTTCTCATCAGCGCTCCGACCGAATACTGCAAAATATTTCAATTTATATTTTGCTTCTCAGGAAATTCGAGTATTTCTTAATGTTAAAGTGGCCATGAACCATCTGAAAATTCTTTTCTAAATTTCATTAAGCCTCTTGATCATGTTGTCTAATCGTATAACCTGGGCCTCCTGGAAATGGTATAATAAAAACAATAGAAAAATGTTCAATACTACTTCTGATGCGCCATCTCTTTTCCTTTCTCTCTCTACCATGTCTCTGGCTGAATTTTGCTAATGATTAGCTATCTGTGGCAGATTTAGTAAACTCTCTACGATATATTGATGTCAGCACTAGAGAGTCGCTTCATTCGAGCAAACTTTCCGGTCTTATGAGTTAACGCTAATAACCCTCTCTCTCTACTTAAGATGATAGCAGGAACGTTTCGACTTTTACAAGTGATACTAACGGGTATTGTCTAATAGACTGACATACCTTGAGACTGGGCTTCGCATGAAACTGTGGTTAGAGTGAAACTGTTCAGCACCTGCTGAACATAAAAGAATATTGATAAACCTATGATTTCTTCGTAAGAGATAGAGGTAAAAAATATTGTGAAATTCTTAGAATTCTATTCCTATTTGAAAAGGGTAATACAACGAGCGTCTATGGCCTCTGTGTTGCATGTTATTCACATAGTACAAATATTGTTGGATTGTTGGAAAAGCCATGATATTTTTTCTTTTTGTGTGTTTTAAAATCTCATTTTTTAACAATATAACAAAGTTAAATCAATAATACCTATATTGACCATTTTGAGCTTTGAAATTTGACCATCTTTTCGAAGTTGCGTTCCCTCTTTTCCACCAAAAAACTGAGTGAGATGATCTGTGACGTTCTCGTCAGAATTGAACGATCCACCATTCAAATCGTTGTGCAGTGAAAGAAACAAATGGTAGTCGAATGTGGCAGAATTCTGTAAGTAATTAGAATGAGGAAAATCTTTCCATCCAAGCTGCAACTTCCGGCGTTTCAACAAATTTGTGTGGTCTCGTTTTGCGATCGCATCAATCATGGGTTTGTCATTAGCTTCAACGGGTCTTTCGATGAGCATCGTTGACCTCAAAATCACCAGCACGAAATTTAATAAACCATTTCAGGAACTGACGTTTTTGTAGGGTTTTGTCCATGTAAACTTTTGCGCAAGTTTTCACAGGTCTGCCTTGGTTTGGACTGCCATTTTCAACTTGTTGTAAAAACGCTGAATTCACTTTTTCAAAATGTATGACATTTCAGCCGCCTGCGGTGACATTTGTAATGTACAAATTTTTGCCATGCCATTATCTCTAGCAAAAATGAGTCAAGTCCTTTTCGACAATCCAATAGCTTCACAGACAGTTTCATCGGTTTGTGTTACAAACAATTGCACAAACTAATCATATAAACTTTAAAATTTAATATGAAGGGTATAGACGAGCGTTAAAGTGCGAATTGCTTATGTACAATTGGCATAAAGCAACTTTATGTATGCATGCCACAGACTAACGACGGAAGGAATGAAAAAAAAAAAAAAAAAAATGTAAAGCATACACAACGGCGTATAAAAATAAGTACATTAATAATAAACGTAAATTTCAGTATATCTTTGTGCCTTGTTGCATATTTTACAACACAAACTGATGGCAAAATGTACTCGAGGGCAACTGATTCAATGTTTGCTAGCTTAAGTTTCATACAATTTGTATCTCATGAAATAGTAGCCAATTCACCTGGCATAAACAGCAACAGCAGCAGCAGCCACTCAATGAAGCACAGCGGTTGCAAAGTAAAATTGCTTTATATTTGCAGAATAGCTGCTACTATTATACTATCTATATATACATACATATATATATATATATATATATATATATATATATATATATATATATATATATATATATAGTTATTATATAATGGAAGATTTTCAGCAATGAAAACACTATGAAAGTATCTGCTTTTGCTTTCAGTTGCATACTTAGAGGATGTTTTCGCTCGTAGCTCTCAGCTTTGTGCTTTATGCATCACTTAAGAGTGTTGTTGCATGCTGTACTGAATGAAGTTGAATAGCATTAAAGCGTAACTAGAGCGTAAATCAGTGTAATAATTAAGAGCGTTCGAAATTGATATAAGATTTAATGACTTTAAATGTGTTAATGCGCTACAATGAAAAAAAAAAAAACAAAAACAAAAACAAAAAAACCCGAATATTAATGATAGTAGTCAAAATATTGCCATTGATTTCAGCTAAATGAAGTTAATCTAGCATAATAATGTATAGATTTCTTTGGGGGGGGTCTGACAAAGTAGTTCATAGAAACGCATGCGGCGCCATGAAGTAGACTACAATAAAAGTCGCTTGTAATATGAGTTCACCGAAATCAAATGACTTCTCCCCCAAAAATGTGTTGTTCCGTAATGTTGTAGTATGCGTTAAATCACTGTACCGAATTTCATTTTTCTTATTTGCTTGCATGAATAATTTTCCATTCGGGTTTTTCTTTTCTTATTGAGGGGGAGGATGTTTGTAAAAACTTTTGCTTGGAAACGTAATATGTATGTTTGAATGTAGATTTTTGGCATTTTATGCGTTGCTTTACTTAGCTTGTCGTCAAATTCATATCATTATTCATTCATACATGATTAGACGTCGCCAGGTTTTGAGTTACACGGTGCGTTCTGGCTTCTGCATTCTGAATTTTTTTAACATTAAGTTGACAAAGAAGCGTAAACCGAGTCGAGCTACAGACAGACAGACAGACAGACAGGCGTGGCATTGTCAAATGGAAATTAATGAATGAAATTTGATATAATGATAAATAGACAGACGGACGGACGGACGGACGGACGGACAGACAGATATACAACATGTTTGTTGCGTGATTCTGAGGTGTGGTTCAAGATACATATAATATATATAAGTATAAATATTATGTATAAAATATTTCTCCCTCGCGAAAATTGTTACGACAATATCAATATTTTGTATATAAATTTATGTAATTACAATATTAAAAAAACAATCATTTACTTGCATAATTATGAGGCAGTTTAATTAATTTTTTATGTGCGCTTTTTTCTATGTTATTTTTTTGTGTCATACATTGCAAACATTATACACTTTACACGTAGTGTGAACAGTATTATAATTTTGTCAAGCAGTTTGTTACGCATTAAAGTAGACTCTATAAAGTATTCTATCAAAAAAGTACTGAGAATTGGTAAATAAAATACAAAATGATAATTTTTTATTCAAATGTATTTGAAGCCGATACACTTTAAATTAGACCCCATCCGAAATAATACACTTAGCCAACGAATAATGCAAACATTTTTTAAACGCTTTTTTCAGCAATGACTTAATTTCTCACATTTATGGCTTTTATAGACTGAAAACGGGTGCCTCGAACTAGTAATTTCAGTTTTAGAAAGAAGAAAAAATCGGCCGGAGCCATATCAGGTGAATACGGTGGTTGTTCAATGGTATTTGTTGAGTTTATGGTCGTACACATTGATAACCTTGTGAGATGGTGCAAAATCCAAGACATTTCTTTCCACAAATTGGTCTTTTTCGACGAACATACTCTCTGAAATGCAGCATAATGCTCCAATTATATTCTTTATTTACCGTCTGACCTTCAGGCAATAATTCCGAGTGCATAAAACTGCCATAATCAAAGAAAACAGTCAGCATTACCTTGGCTTTTGATTGACTTTGACCGTAAGCGCAGTTTGAGGGCGCCATTTCGTTGATAAACTCGAAAACCCATGTCACAATACCGGTTACAATGCGTTTTATGAATGTGGAGTCAGAACTAAAAGAATTTAGCAAATGCCTTTAAATGGGTATTTTAAATGATCAATATTCGGTACTTTTTTGAATATATATCGCGCACTTTTTGATATTGTTTATATTCTTAATCAGCTCGACGATTGTGTCTGTCTGTCCCCTGTCAGTGGAAATCAAAACTAGTCTTTCAGGTTTTACGTTATCGATCTGAAATCGTGTATGGAGACGGCCTATGTTGCTAGGTTGAACATACATACATATGTATATCAGAATGGCCATGCCACGTCCATTTAACGGGTTTGGCGTCTATAAATCCACCGGCAACTGTTTTTTTTTTTTTGTATTATAGTCAATGTTACGTTGATCTATTGGACGGAATTTTCACATCTATATATTAATAGCCGACCAAATTTTTTGTGACGGCTGCTCCGCGTATAGTATACAAGAAATTTTGACAAAAATATGCCATTTGACAGGAACTCATTTGCAGATCTATATTTTATCAAAATCGTTTGAACAATTTGGGCTTAAAAGTCTTTCAAAATTATCACTCACATAACGAATTTAACAGACATAGGCTTTACATGAAATACATACGCATACACACAAATATTAAATGATAGCATGCTAGCAGCTAGTTGATAAGACTCTGCGAGAGCGAGAGCGAAAGAGATAGAAGATTGTGTGTTTTATTTTATATGCGCTTCGCAATTATATGAGTTACTATTTGTATTTGTATTTGTATTGCACATTGTGATTGGCGCATTGTGAAATAGTAATAACACAAATGCTTAAACGCAGTAATATACAAAATTATTCTTAGATTGCGGTCGATTGAGTCTACCGTTGGAAAACATACTAGTTTATATTATTGGGCAAGTCCTACGCACGCTTAGGGGTGGCTTTTCAGATTCTGCACGAAAAACTTTTCTGCTTCAACCAAAATCAACCTGAATTTCGATAAGGTGACTTCTTATGTATGGAAGCTTCACATAATTTTTAATGGGCGTATCAAGCACACTTCATATGAATCCACCACCCGTTTTGTAGTTTTTGTAAGAAAAAACTTTTTACATTTTTTGAGCTAACCATCTTAATAATGAAATGAAAGCTACAAATAATCACTGTAGCATGAAGTTACTTGACAGCAGTTTTTTTTAATGCTTACGCAGAGTATTGAAACTTCGGTTTTGCCGAAGTAAACGTTTTCTCGTGTTTTATTATTTTTCATTTTTTACTCACTCATACAAGATATTAATCACTAGATAAAATATCTTGCTTCGGTTTTTTTTCTTCATATTATTGCTATTTCATTGGCTTGTTTGAATCGAAAATTATGCATTTAAATATTTGTAAAATTTCATTTTTTGTTCAATGAAAAATTAAAATTATAAATATTAATTGCAAATTTATGACAGTCATTGCGCTAGACATTGGCATAGATACACCCAGGCAGCTGTGATCCGTTTAAAAAATATAAATCATTATTTATAGTTTTTAGTGCGAATTGTATTTATTTCTTTTAGCTTTATTGAAACGTAGTTTCATATAGAAATAAATAAACATTTTTTGTGGTTTATGAAATAAATGAAATTCCAATATGCTAATTGAGGTCATGCTATTGATTTAAGTTGAATGAAACCATTTTTAAAGATTAAATATTTTCACAGGGAAATGCAATTTAGTTGGCTTTTCTCGAATTCTCAACTTGAATAATGAGGTTGAGTTGATTGAATTGAATTTTTAAACAGTTGAATGCGAAAGTGAATGTCATATCCGAACTTTCTAAATTAAATTAAATGTTCAAATGCTAATTAGCAAGAAAAGTATATTCATTTTTTATACATGATTGTTTTTGGACTTGTGAAAAATAGTTGGCTGGAATGCTTCATCTGCAAAATTTGTGCAGAAAAAGCATAAATAACAGCTCAAATAGCCTTAAATGCTTGATAAAAGTTTCTCAATTAAATATAGACTTTGGTTTCAAGGAAAAAAGTATTTATTTTAAATTTATTGTGACTCAAAAATGATGTATTTGCGTGGCATGTTGACTAAAACCATCGAAATAAATCTAAACAACACTTAATATGCACGTGTAGGTAACCACTTCACACCACTAAAAATTAACCACTTTTCCACACTGATGCAATTTCTAAGATATTCGAGTTAGATGACCTGCCCTAAGCCTATATGTTGAATGAATCTTAGTACTTTCCTAGGATCCAAAATTCGCAATTGCTCCTTTCTAATAAAGTGATTACCTAGATCTGCAGTCTGCTCTAGCTACAGCTTCACATTCTGCAAGAATGTGAAGAGGAGTTTCCTCTTCGTGGTCACAGAATCTGCATTCGGGTGATTTACGTATCCCCAAAACATATAAATGTTTCTTTAGTATACAGTGGCCTGTTACCAATCCTGTTAGCATTCTTAATTGGTTCCTACCTAGTTGGAGCATAGTTTTCGATCTGCTCGGTTTTTAACCCCCTAGCAGTAACTTTGCTTGTCTTAGTACTTGGTTTCTAGCCCAGTGCAGTTATTTTCCTATATCCTTCTCCTTGCGTATTACTTCCGATATAGTGTGTCTTCCGATGCCACAATACGGCTCAGGTCCTATCATTAACATTGTCGCTGCTTGACGTGCAAGCTTGTCCGCTTGTTCATATTGAATATTGGAATATTGTTATGACCAGACACCCACAGCATACGTACTCTGTTATGTTCGCTTAGTTTTTCCAATAAACTAGCTTTGTCCTAACTACGTTGGAGTTAAGTGCTTTCAACGCAGCCTGGCTGTCTGTTAGGATAGCAATATCACAGTTGTGATAGCCTCTGTCTAGGTTAAATTGCGCACATCTGATTATCGCACACATCTCTGCTTGAAAGTCACTGGTGTGTTTCCCAATGACTCCCAGTAGTGAGTCCTTGGGCCTACTACTCTTTGTCCAGTACCATCTTCCATCAAGGTTCCAGCCGTATACCACTTGATGGTGTGCGGTTTTAGTACGTATGAATTTTAAAACGTTCACGATTTTTTGTTTGATGATAAAACCCCGATGGTTTCTTCCATGTGTTCCTCTGTGTTATTTCGTCTCTTGGCATGGACATTAGGGATGCATCCTTCGTATGGGGACGTTTCTGACGGATCACCGATGTAACTTTATTCCCCTCCACTGATAGTATTAAGAGTGCTTCTTTTATTCTGTGTTCAATTTCCAGATGGAGTGGTGTCAAATCGAAAATATCTTCCAACGCTACTGCGCATTGCCCCTAGTCTTTGTAGGGAGTTGAGCGTCTTAGTGGCTGTCCCTTGGCTCGCTCGCTCTCCCTACGAGACTATGTCATTCAGTAGCATTGGTTTCACTACCATTTTGTAGAGCCACAGCATGTTCTTCGGGTTACACCCCCAAGATTTTCCGGCCAGTTTCCTGTACACAAATATTGCCTTTGTGCATTTTCTTATGGTTTCTTCCATGTGTGCTTTCCATAGGAGCTTACTGTCTAGTGTTACCGCCAGACATTGAACCTTATTGATAAGCTCTACTGGAACCCCTCCGAGCCTGATCACTTTTAATCTTGAAAGCTTTTGCTTCCTAGTGAATGGTACAATGGACGTTTTGGCAGGGTTGATGCTAAGTCCTACCATAACGCACCAATCTTGTGTGATTTTGCGTCCTCTGTTGATTATTTCGGAACAGAAATTACCAGCGACAACCACGTTAGCCGAGAGATCAGACGAAGAATCAGGCTTGCTAATCGCTGGTACTTTGGTCTCAGCAAGCAAATTAAAAGTAGAGCCCTTATCTATAAGACACTGATAAACCCGGTCTTGCTGTATGGCACATAAGCTCGGACCCTGACATCAAAGGATACAGTGAGTGTTCGAGAGAAAGATTCTTCGTGGGATTTTTGGTCCCCTTAGAGTTGGCGTCGAGTTTAGGACCCTTATGAACCATGAGCTGTATGATGTATGGATTGCCAGCGAGTGGCGCCGGCGCACAAAAACTACACCGAGTGGTGCGCTTTTCTACGTGCGGCCTTGACCGATAGACGGTTGTGGAGCCACCTAAGTAAGTAAGTAAGTTTCTTCAAACTTCGTATTTGCTATTATGACGATGTCGTGGGACGATATTCAAATACATTGTTTATGAAATCGATTATTTTCAATTTGTTTAACAAAAGTTAGGTGACTTGCTTATTTCTAGAAGTTGTTCTCACAAGATCATATGATTTAACACGACTTTCTTTAAGGTTGCATTAAAACACATCTTTATAGCAGCAGTCCCAAAACCACATTTTCCATAAATTTAGGGTTTCCGATTGAATTTTTAAGCAATACCATTTTCAAGTTCGAACGTTCTTGTTGGTAAACCTGATATATGTGTAGAGGGTGCGTTAAAAAGTAAACTTTTGGAATAGGGCATGTTCTAATGGCGCCACCTACGTTTATGTTGCTTATTGTAAATACCAGTTATTGCTTTTTGGATACCTGGTACTTAAAGGTAACCCCTTTACCCATTAGGCAATCATTTATTGCCAAATGTCCTCAAAGATTATACGGCAACGTTGGATCATTCTCCGCCATGACACTACGAATTTACATATTATCAAACAGCCAGAATGTCAAATTGGCGACTCATTCACCGTATAGCTCTGACTTTTATATATATAGTACAATATATATAACATAACTAAAACAAATATAATAAATTAAAATTATCTTTATAAACGATTTTTGTTTTTGTAATTATACTTTAAGTATGCTTCTTGTTTAGCTTATCTCTTATTTCATATTTCATTTACCACCATTTACTTTTTGTATATTTAGTATAGAATAACGTAGCTTTTGTCATTTGTTATAACTCAGATATGCATTATGTCGCTTTAACTCTACAAACTATAAATATAATCCTGTCGACATCATCATGCGCTTCATTGCACAAAAAAATAGTTTTCCATCGCAATAAGAATCCAATAAGAAATTGCGACAATTTCGCAAACTTTTCACTTTTACTTTTTGTTTTCCCGCATTTATTTTCCCGCATTTGTTTTTTTTTCTCCACGCATTTTCTGCTTTTATTAAGTCGAAAAACTTGAGATAAGAAAATTTTATGCGCTACAATGGCAAAAGTATCTGAAAAAACATGAAAAAAAAAAGAAAAACGAAAGAGGACACGAAAAAAGAAAAAAAATTGTGTAGCATATCCTTAGGGAATGCGTAAATTATCGCAGTCTGTCATTTTTAGGTGACAGCAAAGTTTCCAACACTACTTTTATTTTATTGTATGGTTTCCCAGTGGGTGTGGCTGAAGAAGCCGCTGCTGCTATTTCAGTTTTATGCAATAATTTCATAAATTGCTTAATTAAATAAATTTATGTTTTTTTTTTCTGGTTGCTTTCGTTTTATTTTATTTTATTGTAGTATGTATTTATCTTTTTTTTTTTTTTTTGGCAAATTTTCGAGTAGAATGTTTTTTCCAGGGCTGCGAACCGGTTTAGACCGAACCACTGCGCTTTTTAATTGTTCACTCTAAACCCTGAACTGAACCAGTTTTTCTGAAAAAGTTAAAAATGCTTTTAAGTGTTTACTCCAAACCGTGAACCCAACCGATTCTTTTGAAAATTGGTTCAGTTAGAACCGGTTAACCTTTTTTATATTTTTTATTTTTATATTTTATATAAGAACATTTTTATGAAACCTAACAATCCAAAAAGGGAGGGGGGTGGTGGTTAAGTTTGTTGGTGCTACCGCTGAATGTGGGCGTTACACGCATCTTGATAATTATGTGTACCGTCCATCTGTAAGAAACTATAATGTCAAATTTTAAGTTGATATTGACAGCATTAAACAGGTTTTTCATACAAAAGGTTTAAGTTTCAGTAGTTTCAGGTAGTTTGTATGGTTTCTACAGAAAAAAAGTGGTGGATCACTCAAATTAGTGTATACTATGTGAAGAGTCCATTCAACTGCAATAAAATAGTATTTCATACAAAAATTCAAAACTGGGCGGATATGTGGATATTATTAATAAGGAATAGTGCCATGTTTAGGGCCGTTTTCATGACTTGCCTATAACTTTACCTCTCATATTTTTCAGGCGATATGCTAGTTTTCAATGTCACGACTCTTATTAAGCCTATAACCGTATCGCTTTGTATGGCAATAAAGCACCATCAAAAACCGCAGTATATCGCTGGTATAGTAAATTCAATCGTGATCGTATTTCGGTCGCCGGCGAATTTCATGAAGGTCGTCCAAAATCGGTTGTTGTGCCCAAAAACATCGATGCAGACTTATCGTGAAACAGAGGCATTCTTGCACATTAGTTCCACTTCAATACATTCGATTTTGCATGAACACTTAGCTGTAAAAAAAATTGGCTCTCGTTGGATACCCCATAATTTATCAATCGCTCAAAAAAGACTCGCGTCGATTGGTGTTTGGAAATGATTAAAAAGTTCGACCGTGGTGCTTCAAAAGACATGTATAAAATCGTGACAGGTGACGAATCATTGATATATGCGTATGAGCCGGAAACAAAACAGCAATCGACCGTGTGGGTATTCCAAGACGAGCCAAATCCAACAAAAGTTGTTCGTGGAAGAAGCACAGCGAAGCAAATGATCGCCTGTTTCTTCGGCCGAATGGGTCATATGGCCACTGTTCCGCTTGAGCAACGTAGGACGGTCAATTTTGAGTGGTACACGACCATTTGTTTGAAGTCTTCGGAGAAATTCGTAAAACCAACAGCCACAGACGAATCATTCTCCATCATGACAAACATCGTCAAACAAGTGCATTTTTGAGCAGTCAAAACATCGAATTAATGACTCATCCTGCGTACAGTACTGATTTGGCACCCAATGACTTCTTCTTGTTCCCGATTATCAAAGGTAAACTGCGTGGCCAACGATTTACGAGCGCCGAAGAAGCAGTTGAAGCGTTTAAAAACCATGTTTTGGAGGTGTCTCAAGAGGAATGGAAAAACTGCTTTGACAAATGGTTTGAACGAATGCAAAAGTGTATTGTATCATCAAGGGGAATATTTTGAAAAAGAATAAAGCCATTTTCATTTAAAAATAATTGTTATTATTTGGTATTCCCGAAATATAAATAGTACCCCTCGTATATTATGTTTGCTACGAAGTTTGCAGCACCCAAAAGAAGGCCTTCCTTTACACATAACCAATTTGTGTATCTGCTGGTTGCTTCTTTAAAATTCAAGCAAAAATTTTGGCTACTTAAAAGATATCGCAAGCTTATTGTCAACGCTTCTCTAGAGTAGCTTTTCTAGCATAAATTGCATTTAGCCAAGTCATCATTCACTTTACTAAGAAACATCACTAAATTTTAGAAACAATTTCTGTGAAAAACATAAATTGTCAGACCAAGAGTTGTTAGGTTAGCCTAATTACTGATACACATAGTTAGTGTTGTGATTTTCGGTGTTTTAAAATTGAATAAATGTTTTGATGATTTGCAAATTCTGAGCAAAAATTCGCGGATGCAGATGTAGCAAAACGGATGAGGATCCTCAGATTCGGATTTTGACATCCACATCTGTCTCAACTATAGTTTGTACCACAAAAGTAGCATGTCAATACGTATACTCTATTTAACTGCAATAAAAAAACCTCTATCAGGCATGTTGCAAAAATTACTTCCAACTGAACTCCAACCGAATTACAAGTTATTTTCAATTCTCTGTGTTACAGAAATCTCTTTGAGCTGCATTCAAAACTCTCGGTTTTTCTCTCAGATTTTTTTGTGCGATTAAATAAAATACGCAGCTACATCCAGACAGACATTCTTAGACATTCTTAGCTAAATCCATTCGTCTCGACGAGCTGATCAAGAATATGTATACTTTATGGGGTCCACGATGCCTACTTTAATACGTTAGATGGTTCAAAGTTAACGCGAACTGCTGAACTGCTCATTTTTAGCTGTTTGCAGCCCTGTTTTTTTTTTCATTTTTGTTGCTGTGCAGTGCCTTAAGTTATGCTATAAAAAAATATTTGTATTTCAATATGTGTAGCAGTGTAGTGCGCGTGTTTTGTGTGTGTATGTGTGTGCGTGTATTGCCATGTGGGCGTGTACTCATTACGCTATACGTGGGCGTAACACTGCAGACTGATGTCTGAAGACGAATTTTGATTTATTAATAAAATTTCGTTTTATTGCAATTTTTTACCAAAAAAAAAAAAAGAAAAAAAAGAAAGAAAAAGAAAAAGAAAACCGAAGAAATGAAAATATTTTATGACATTGATAAAGCATTGCTTAATGTCTTATTTTTATACGTTGTTTTTGTTGTTGGTGTATTTAGAATTAATTAGCGTGAAAAACTTTTGTCGATGGACATATTTTTTTCTTTCTCGAAAACAACGCGCATTCTTTTATTTAGTTCGTTTTTATTGCGCATAAAGCAAATAAAATTGTATCTGACATGCGTATCCTTGCCTAGTGTGTGCACCCTCGCTGAAATTGTTGAAAAATTTTCATAGACTTACAAGTAGAACTAAATATGTAAACACGCATACAGCCACAAACAGTCAGACAGACAGACAGACAGACAGACAGACAGACTGACTGACGGACATTTATAAGTATGCATAACGCATGTAAGTATGCTATGCGGTTTATTTCTCAAGTGCCTTTGTAGAGAACTGTCTCCTACCTCTACACATGCCATGTGTTTGTCTGTCTAGCTTTTGTCTGTCTGCCGCGGTAGACAACTTCTTCTACTCCATACAATATTATTGCTTCAACTTCAACGTGAAGTCTATATTCCATTTCGGTTTCTTTGAGTGCTACTATTATTTTTTTTATTTTTATTTTATTTTTTTTTAGATGTTCTGAGCCTTTAAGATTTATGTAGTCAAAAGGTGCGCAACTTTAAAGGTGTCTGCACTATGCTTCCTTGCGTTCGTTGGTGTTTCCTGCGTACATAATAAGCTCAAATTTATGTGCAAGTCTAGCGGCGCACAGACATCCAGACAGACAGACAGACAGACAGACAGATAGCACCAAAAATGTTAATGGCTGCCAGTGTTGGCAAACTCAAAAAGGGTTTTGCCTGTCTATGTACTTGTCTATCTTTGTAACTGAATGTGCTGTGCTGCATACTTTCGTCGTCGCTGGACAGCACACAAATTAGTGCTAGAAGGCGTACATCTCATTCTGCAATTTCGATTTCTTTGATACATATATACGTATATATATATATATTACTTTGGGTGTTCCTTGTGTATGTATGTGTGTTTGTTTGCCGTATAGTCATTATTGTGCATAATTTAAAAGGATTTTTGGCCACCATTTGCGCTGTCTATGCTTAGGTATATAAAATATTTATTTATGTTATTTCTGACAACTTTTTGAACATAAATTTTCTTGCGCTTGATTTGTCTGCGGTTTTCGTTTTAGCAGACACTGCCATTTTCTAATTGCTTCCATATTTATACACCCTTTTCTTTTTTGATGCTTTGGCCATGTCGTATGATTTATTTTTTGACAGTTAATTAGGGGTTTCTGTTTAAATTAATTGCAACAAATTAGTCATTAGTGTGCGTTACATTCTGTTGCTTAAATTTCATTTGTTTTTTTTTTGTTTGTTTTTTATTGTACAAGCCACTTAGCGCAAATAAAAACTAATTTCAATTGTCTCACCGAAAATTGATACACTAGTATCTTAATAATAACAACAACATCAACTTTTGATAGACAGCCACCGTATAAGAATAAAAAAAACACTATGCAACATAATTTTTGTAATCGTCATGCCTTTATTTTATTCTTATAGATTTTGAATTGCTGAGCACAAAAATGCAATATACATTTTTTTTTGATTTTTTCAGAGCTAGTCCTAATATTTTAACATATCTCGGTTTAGCGTTAACCGATTTAGTTAATTAGAATGACAGATCAAAGATAATTTGATTACATACAAGTTTTGTCTAAGCGCTTGTCCAATCGGATCGGTAGTTACGGAGATATATACAGATATATTTTTGTTACAGTTTAAAACGAAATTTTAATGAATTAATACAATAAATCGAGTAAAAAATAGCATAAAAATTGTTTAGTTTATTGAAGAAACCAATTCGGAAGGAATTGATTGACATAAATGACATACCAAACTCGGCGCTCACCGTTGATCCAGACTATCAGATACTATTTCAAAATACTGCTTATACTTACTTCGAAGCGATTCTGTATACGAAATGATGCTTGTAATGACAACCATCGAAATACAATCTGGGTGCACACTTGCGTGGTGTTCGAGTATAAAAAAACAGTATAAAGATGATTTTTGTTACATTCACATAATTCTTCATAACTTCGTTATCGTACCATGGATTTCTTTCAACAGCAGTTCATTTTCTTCCTATTTACATAAAAAATTATAAAGTGCGAATTATTTACCCATTTTGATTTTCTGCTCCTCGATTTAATGCATTTTCGATTTAAATTCTGACAAAAAATAAAACTTTTTCGCTATATTTCTTCCTATAGCTCTGTAACAACGGAGCCGATTGACCAGATTCTTGAGTAGTATTTGTAAGAAAATTAATTATCTTTGATTTGCTATTATATTTAACTAAGTCGGTTAACCCTAAGTTGAATTATAATAAAATTCGAGTGTATATAGTGGCATCGGTCTCAGATATTTTCTTTAATTTTGTTGCATAGTGTAATCAACAAACAATGAACTTTCCTTGAAACCTGTCCATCTTAGAAGATCTACTCGCTGCTACTGAGCAGTCCAAGCCCATTAAGTGTTTAAATAACAGTCTCAAGAATAACAACCCTAAATCGAAATGCCAGCGACAAAAACCCGAGGGCAAAAAAAATACACGGCAGCAACGGCGGCACATCAAAGCCAAAGCCGGCACTACACACTTTACTTTTTTAGGGTCAGTTGAAAAAAAAAAGTTTATATCTTGTTTAAAAACTGCGCGAAAATGTAAGCAAGTTGTTTTTAATAGAAAAACTTATGCGACCCTGTTGCTTAGACATTGTTGGGGTTTTTCTTCAAAGCGGAAGTGGCATGGGTTACCATTGTTGGTATATTGTACACAAGTGGCAACAGACAACGCTATAGATGAAAGTAAAGCGAAACCTGTACTGATTTCCGTTCAACAATTCTATTGGGGGGTAAACTCGAAGGACGTGGGCTACATAAAATCAAAAGATTTCTTGAGGTTTCTTGGTTTGCTTTAAAGTGGAGCAAAGATTTGTAAGAGATTATTTTGAAATGCTTTAAATTAAAAGTGTTTAAAGTGAAATAAATAGATAAGGTCTTGCAAAAATAAGCATAAGCACACTTGTGCAGAATGAAATGGTGCAACTCTGCACAATCAGCTGTTTGAGTCTTTGGTTGGCATATTTGTTTTGAACTGCTATTACATTTTTGTAAGGAAAATGCTACTATAAAGTGTTAAAGACAAATTATTGGAGTTTGAGTTGAATAAAACTATTGAAGAACTAGAATTTAGTGTGGGTATGGGTATACAGTGTTGTATTGATATTGAGTTTTTGGAATATAAAGTATCATATCGCATAATGCTTAATTCACATTAAATTGTATTCACTTTTCATAGTTTAAACAGCGTGAGAGTGAAGAAATGGCTTGTTACCACATGAGTCTAATAATACCGATGAATCTAATAATACCGATGAACCGTTAAAAATTTGAAAAAGGTAGTTTTAGGGTACTTTGCTGCTTTAT
This sequence comes from Leucophenga montana, assembly GCA_035044765.1. Lineage (NCBI taxonomy): Eukaryota > Metazoa > Arthropoda > Insecta > Diptera > Drosophilidae > Leucophenga > Leucophenga montana. The sequence continues at coordinate 595,124 of JAWNNQ010001139.1, forward strand.
ATTTGTTTACCAAATGTTTCAGTGTAAAACTATTTTCACAGATAATATTACCTGGAGTACATTGCTACGCACTCTATGGCTTTTTCTTACATGGTGGCATCCCAATGGATGACTTTTTCCGGAGCTTTTTACTTATAGTATACGTAATCTCAACATTTTGTATCAAAGTGTTCAACCTGAAAACGCACCCCGCCAATTTTGCAGTCAATTTGTATTGTTCATGCTACGATAATTTTTTCTACGCGCATTTCGATTTCCCTAGCACTCTACCGATCGCGGGCATAATTTACAGGATCCGTTTCCTCACATATCTGTTTGTATAAAAGTTTGAGCTCAAATATAGATAGAATAAATATCTATTATTCGCGTTATTGTTCAGTTTCAGATGCTCTTGATGTAGATGTGCTTTAAGGTGTAATTCTCGATCATCTGCCGTTTCATTTTCCCGTTTCACCATTAGATTTTATATGGCGGTTTTTAAAACGTATCTACTAAACTTCAAAAGTAAATTTTTTTGTTTGATTCAAGTCACTATAATCTCACACCCATCGATCTCGACCATACTTCACTTTCCTGATCTATCTAAAGTTTGGTTTAAGTTTCGTAAAAGGTATCTTTACCGAGCCCTATGCTATGTTTTTTAAGAGTGTTTTTTTAACATAGGAAACGAATCGCAAATAATATTTTTTGTCAGACGATGTTGATATCGAAAATGAGTCATACAATATAAAATATTTTTTGCTACTCGTTATCAGTGGCATTAATGAGTCCCAAAATTCTTCAATTTGAATTCTCTAGCATTTGTTTCGAAGTGAGTACTCTGCTTTATATGTGTACATGCTAAATTAAGTACTCAGCTGAGTAAGTATCTTACTAAATATGATGCAAAAATGTTAATAAAACTTTGTAGCACGGTTACACTTCCAATTGACATCAATAGTGCAGTGCTGAGTGCTCAGGTTAAATAGTTTATATATAGTTTATATCTAATTGATATTATATTGAACACTCATATCGGAAGATTCAGGAATATGAATATGAAATGAAAAAAGTCTATTCGAATCAGCTGCTGCGGCTTATGATGGAGTTTTAACCATTTTATTTATCGTTCAGCGTAATCGTTCAACAACTTCTGTTACGGAAGATCATATTTTAGGGCAAATCCGTAGAATGAAAATTCCACTCCACTCCAAATTAGTTAAATTTATTAGGACAGCTAAGCAGCGTCGGCGCTAGGTTACAATGTTTATGTACAATGGCGGATATTTTATGTAGACTCATACAACTTAAACTTACTTAGTCTCCAGATTGGGTTCGTAGGCTCTGCCAGCAATGGTTTTAACCTTAAATTATCTATAAAGAAGTTTCATGTTTTGCTGATTTTTCAATGCAATGCGTGTTAGAGATGGACGAAAATGTGCTGATAACCAATTGAAGTCCAAATACGGTCCGATAACGTGACCGGTTGGTTACTGATCACCGAACCGATTTCGATTTTGACATATCCGTTTTGGATTGCAATGTAATCGAATGTTTTCGAAGTGCTGTGCTTCTCAAACTTTATTTTGGCGTGGTGTTCTGTTCTCTAAGGCAGAAAATGGCGTGTTTGTAGATTCTTGATTAGCATCGGAAGCTGAATCGATGATAGTATGAAACAAAAGATTTTAGATTTAGTAAAGGGTCCTATGCACGTCAAGTTTATGAATGTCATGCCCATCGCCTCAAAATTCTTTGTTCTCTTTTAGGTGCCTATTTGAAAAGTTGTGGCTTTGAAATTTTGTATAACTAATCTCTATACGTTTTTTTACTATCTCTCCGATCCTGTAAACATTAACAAATAATGATTATAAGAAACTACTAAGCATGGTGAATTTATGTTCGACATAGCGTGGTGATAGCGTAATCTCACACTCACTTGTTTGCATTGTTTCTCCTATTTGATTTGGTATACTTTTTTATTTTTTTTTGGAAAATGTTAGAACAAATACTCAATCAGCTGTGCTGGTAACACACAACACTCTCATTATTTGTTTTTACACTCTTACTCTCCTTTTCGCTCTTAAAAAGAATGCAAATAAATTTTCCCTATTCATGGAAAGTAGGGAACTACTGTTTTTTGATTCAGTTTGAGCCAGGATAATCTACAATATGTATAACTGGTATGCGTAGAATATTTTGAGCACTTTTTAAGAAATACTTGAGAAATACTCTATACTGCAATAGTTGTTTCCATGGCATTTCTATGGGTACTTCACTTGCAAGTTGCTTTGCTGTACTTGAAAGACGCTGTAGTGATTTGGTAGCACCAGAACGTAAATTTTTGTTACCTTCTTTGAAAAAGTTACTTTCGCTCACTTGGATGATCAAATTCTATTAAAACTGTTAAAATAAAGCAGTAAAACGAGTTATACAAACAAAATCCTTCGACTTAAAACTTAGTCACAAGCGTAAATAAACCTAATAGGTGTCATGCATAAATAAATGTAAATATACATAGGCGTTAGAGTTGCCATTTAACCTTTATATATTTTGGTGGTTTTTTTAGCGTCAACTGTTGCAACTTTTAGCAGTAAACAAGAAACTTTCTGACGACTAAGTTGTTAATGCAGCAGATCCTTACCACCAAGCAATACCAAACAATACCTTGCCACCATATAATACTTGCAAAAAAAAAAAAAAAAACTAAATTCTTGAACGCGGTCAACTGCTGTTCTGACAGATTTAAAAGTATTTTTTTCTTAGACATACAACATAACTTTCACTCTTACTCTTAGCTGCAATGTACAGAGCTATTAAAAAAAACAAGCCTGAAACTTCTAATATCAACACGCACACACAGTTCTATTTCGTTGTTTGTTGTTTTAAGACTAACTCCGGCGTTGGAGGTGTGAGTTTAATGTTGCTGATATTTATGGCTGAATGACTACCCCCAGCCTGCAGGAAGTGCCAACCATAGCTAACAATTCAAACTGTCGCAGTAGCTAGGATTTCAACTTTTGTTACTTCTTTCGGAACGCCTTCTGCTGCTCCTTGCTTTCCGTATCCTTATGCTTGTATACCTCCGAGTCAAACTTTTACCGAGCAGCTTGTCTACGAAATTGCAATTTCCACGCCTCAACTTCGTGTTTTTCTTATTTTTTGTTTTAGTGCTCGAACGCATTTGTTGACGCGGTTAGTCCCAGTTGCCAACCCTCTTTAACAATGTAGAGTTTATTTGCCAACCCTCAAACCTCACTCACACATTTTATACGAGAATAGAGTTTTTATTAAAAGTTTTGGACGCCGTCGTCGTCATTGTAGCTTGACTCAACATTTTTTAAAGTGTTTTTTATTGTCGCGTTAACCGACCGCAACGATTTTGTAAATGTGGCACGGGAACGCAGTTGGCAAAAATAATAATAAATAAATTCTTGAAAAAAAAAACGTACACACTTCGGTGAAACCGACGCTTTAAAACGCTTCAAACGAGTTTTCATATCGTAAAGTAGTATAATTGAACGGAAGTTTAAATTGTATTTGTAATTACAAATATATTTAGACTTTTACAATTTAAACTTTAGAAAGGAGGAGGTTTTCATAGAAAATCTTGAAAGCGGGCGATAGGTTTATGTTTCGCAAAATTTATTAGTGGCGTAGTACGACAACTTTTATAATTTGTCTGTCTTTTTCTCGCTTTAGATACCGATTCGTTTGCGTTCTACAAGTAAAACATCATGTGCACTTGCATCGCATATGCATACTAGAGCACAAACCATCAAATTCTGCATACACATTTTTTGAATATAAAAAGGGCAAGGCCGAAGAGAAACATGCGAAAGAGTGTACTCAAACACATTGCTCGTTCATTTTGATTTGTTTTCACGGCAGCTTAAAGTCTTCACAACAATTTTTTGATATATGCGAACAGTGGACCGGTCAAACGAAAATATAAGGAAAAGAAGGCATACAAGTCTATAAATTTCTCGTTTGTCATTTTGAATCCATTTTTACAAGGCTTTCTTGCAATGCTTATTTGTCGCTACAAACGTTTATCAGACATATTCCCACTGAAGAAAGCGCATCAGCCGCTATAATCTGGTGCTCGATGATGCCAGTTGTTGTTAATACCAAGTTTACAGATATCTTCCAAGTATTGGTCTTTTCAACTCATGCCCGGTTGCCTTCTCGAACGTTATCCACCAATTTAGTTTGGGTTCTCCATCTGAACCCTCTGTTCTGGAGCTTTGTTGTCCATCCGAATAAGATGATCAGCTCAATGTCATTGCAATTGTTAAGCTCAGGACTATGTTAAGCTCATCACAAAGCTCATACAGTTCATACGGTTCCGAAACTCATGGCCAACTCTAATATGTCCCAAAGTCCTACAAGAATATTTAACACTCAAAGATACTGTAACCGATGTGTTCATGCTTCTGCACTATAAAACCGAACAGGGCAGGGTTTATCAGCATTTTTTAGATTTTTATCTTTGTACTTCGAGAGAGGGTTCTATTTATAATTTGCTTGCTGAGCTAGAAGTAACATCGATTAGCAAGCTTGATTCTTCGAGGGTGATTTCCAGGCTGACGTTGGTATTGCTAGTTAGCTCTGTTTCTAGGTAGACAATGTTTTCTTCAACACTGAAGTTGAAATTCTCCATACTCACAGACCGTCTAAGATACGCCGATGGCTTGCGAGTTTGAAGAACTTCGTTGTAATTGGCATATAGAATTGGCATATTCTCGTAAGCCTAAGTTGTACACACGGCTCTACTCTGATACTGTACTCTCAGTGCTTCCCCGTATGGCTTCAACCGTTTACACAGTACGCTAGAGTGAATTTTATCAGATTGATATGAAACTTATAGCTCGGTAGTTCTTTTTCTTGAAGATGGGACA